>RJWJ010000714.1:0-135626 GCA_004363605.1 Indri indri
CATTCTACTAAGCGAAGTATCCCAAGAATGGAAAAACAAGCACCACATGTACTCACCATCAAATTGGTAGTAACTGAACAACACATAAGTGTACATATAAGAATAACATCTATTGGATGTCGGGTAGGGAGGGAGGGGGAAGGGGGAGGGGCGAGGGGGAGGAGGGGATGGATATATGCATACACAAAGGGTGCAATGCACACCCTCCGAGAGATGGACACGCTTGGGACTGGGACTTGGGGGGAAGGGGGGGCAAGGGCAATATACGTAACCTAAACATCTGTACCCCTATAAACAACAAACAATAAAAAAAAAAACATTGTGTGTACACTATAAATATATGAAATTTGTATCTTAATTGTTTAAAAAATTTAAATATGCTGTTATTTAAGAATTGACTTTAATTATGTTTCCCCTTTAAAAAAAAAAAAGTTACTTGCACCTTACTAGAGTCCATTTAGTCGTTAATAATTAGATCAGTCTATCATTATTTTGTATGAAAATGTCTCCCAGGGCAGGGAAGTCAGTTTTGCAGGCTTCCATTTGATTTTGTCAGGTTCCAAAAGCAGAATTGGTCTCAGTAATGTATGCCTTCACCCTTTCAAGCATGATATTTCATGTTTTTTTCTGTGCCTCTTTTGAGGTGTTAATCTAATATTGGATTTCTCTCATCACATAACCCATTTATTTTCTTTACTCTCAGCTACCATTTCCCCTCCCCATTTGTATCCAAACTTTTTCACCTTTGGAAGAAACATTAGGTTTGGTCACTGTGCTGATCTAGATTGTGGGCAGCAATACTAGTCTAGCAAGTACCTCACCATTAATCCACTCCCATTCAGCTAGGTTAGGTTTATATTGGTACAGAACTAGTGAACTATTTTCACCAACTGGCAATATAGCTGCATTCAGTATAAAACCTAATTTTGCCAGATGGAGGGAAAGCACAACCTGCCCCATCAGGCCCGTAGGAATTCTGACATAAAGGTTTAAATACATAGTTACAATTTCTTGCATAGATAAAAGAGCCACAACCATTTCACATAAAGCCTGTTTAAGAATATCAGTTTTCATCCAAACTTTCACTATAATTCCATAAACCCTCAGAATTTCTAATTGTAACCTCCATTGGGACTTTATCAATGGGTTTTGGTTTTACAGTATAAGGTTCAGGAACTGTTCCCAAGTCAGACATAATCCCATTCCCATAAAACATTCAAGTAAAGGAAATATAACCCCTTTGCATAAAGCTTTTTTAAACATTCCAGTTTTCATCCAAATTTCACCTTAATTCTGAGAATCATTGCATTTCCAAATTCTCTCTGTGAACTAAAATAAAATCTTAAGGCTCCTCCCCACCAGCTGGCTGAATGGACCCCCTCTTGGCCAAGGGGATATTCCAAAATTAAATTGCCTGCTACAAGGAGGGAGGTCAGACATACCTCCTCATGCCCCCTCCCTTCTTGGAGACATCCTTTGTAACCCATTAACAGGCCTATGCAAGACAAACCTGCAGGTCCTCAATTTACACAACAAATATATGTCTGGTGGCTTGTCTTTGATTAACAGACCTCCTTATCTTAAGACATTACAAGCCTTTAAACAAAGCTTCATGTCTTTAACCAATTACAAGTCAAAGAATCTTTAAACCCACCTATAACCTGTAAGCCCCCACTTAGAGGTGGCCCATCTTTTCGGGCCAAACTAATGCATACCTTCCACGTATTGATTTATGACTTTACCTGTAACCCCTGTCTCCCTGAAATGTATAAAACCAAATTGTAACCCAATCACAGCGAGTCCACTTGCTCAAGGCTTCTTGGGCGTGGCTCTGGGACATGGTCCTCAAATATGTCTCAGAATAAATCTCTTTAAAATTATTTTACAGAGTTCAGCTTCTTTTCCGTTGACATCTCAGTTTAATTGTAGGTCACATAAACCAATGTAGGGCTTACTCAATGGGTTTTGGTAGCATGGTCTATGAGATTCCTATGTCCTAAAGTCCCAGACATTTCTCTTTTCCACTCTTTGATCATTTTACATACTCATGTGCATAAGGCTTTGGGACCCCCCCGGGGCTCAAGTAGGGACTCTGGCCCTTTTGTGAATCTTTATCTGGATTAATCTGCCTTACTATTGTGTCTGTCAATTACAAGAAGGATTTCTCATATTATCTTTGCCTTCCAACTTTTTAAATTCCTCCAACTGGGGTAAAAAAAAAGCAGATTTATTTGGGGCTCTTTAATGCTGTGGGACCAGCAGGGGCTCTAATCAGTATACCCAATCTTCCACAGTGCTGTGTTAAGATCTTTGTTTCAGTTCCATCAATGTCCTTTCTATTCATTCTGTTTCTCAATAAATATCTAAAGATTTCCACCCTGCAGGAATGAGTGCCTGTCTCTCCCCTTTGCCTCTCCTTATTCTCGTGTTAATTAATCTAATGTTTTCATTAGCATCTGTAAGAATCATAAGAAGAAGCTGAAACAACAAACCCAGTAAGCCTTCTCTGACTGTTGTTAAATTTTGCTGCAGGAAGATTACATAGGGTGCCCATGCTAAAAGGGCCACCTTAATCAGAGCATTTATCATGACCTACATAATAGGCATATTCAGTAGGTGAATATCCCTGTCATCATAAAGCCAACTTCTCATGGTTTTTATGTCAGTTGCTTCATCTGGAGTGTTCCATTTGGCATTTACAGTGGGAATCAGACAGCCCCCTTCTCAGTGTAAGCCAACTTTACAGTGGCTTTTATGCAATTCACAAGGCTGGATGTTCCTTGAAAAACAACCTGCTGGATGAGTTTGCTAGGGCTGCCATAACAAAATACCACAGACTGGGTGGTTCAAACAATAAATGTATTATCTCACAGATCTGGATGCTGTAAGTTCAAAATGAAGGTGACAGAAGAGTTTGGTTTCCTCTGAGACCTCTCTTCTTGGCTTGCAGGTAACTGCCTTCTTACTGTGTCCTCATATGATCTTTTTTCTATGCCTGTGTACCTTTGATGTTTTTCTGTGTGTCCAAATTTCCTCTTCTTATACCAATGAGATTGAATTAGAGCCCATTCTTATGACCTCATAAAACCTTAATTATCTTTTTCTTCAAATACAAATATTCTATCTCCAAATACATTCTGAGGTACCAGGGATTAGGGTTTCAACATTTCCATTTTGGAGAGAAACAATTCAGCCCATAACACCCTGTCCTCTAGACTCCTCCAAATATAGTCTTTCTCACAAGTGAAATACATTCACCCTCATCTCAACTGCCCAAAAGTCTTAACCCATTCCAGAATCAAAGGTTTCTCATCCTGTACCCTTTCATACTCTCTCTTCTCAAACCATGCTACCTTTCATGAGTCAGGCCCCTTCTGTCAATCCCGTGTTTTCTGGCACCAAATGCTTGTTTTTCTCTGACACCAAATATGCTGTTGTTACTACAGAATTCTCAATTCTCTGACACCATCTGGTTCAATTCAATTGAACTCTGATAATAACTACCCAGAGTTAGCATAGACTCCACAACTTACAAGGCCTCAGTCCTACAGACTGTCCTTACTTGCCAGTTGCAAGTCCCAGGGGCCAGCTGCATTTCTGACCATCAGACTACAACTTTGGTTCTTATGACTGCCCCCATGTTTGATAATTTGCTAGAATAACTCATAAAACAAAGGAAAATATTACACTTATGACTAAAGTTTTATTATAAGGATACAACTCAAGAACAGACAAATAAAAGATGTATATGGCAAGTATAGAGGGGCAGAAATGTGGAGAGTTACCATGCCCTCTCTTAGCTGTGGCACCATCCCAGGACATCATTATGTTTACCAACCCAAAAGTTCCCCAAACTTTGTTGTTTAAGAATATTTAGCTAAATTGCATTATGTAGGCATGACTGATTAAATCATTGACCATTGGTATTTGAACTCAATCTCCAGCCCCTCTTCCCTTCCTGCAGGTGGGTGAAAGTTCCAACTCTCTGATCATGTGCTTGGTTCCTCTGGCAATCAGCCACTGTCCTGAAGCTATCTAGGGACCACCTGATGTTACTTCTTTTATATAAACTCAGGTATGGTAGAACGGTGTTTGTTATAAACAACAAAAGACACTCCTATGGTTCAGGAAATTCCGAGAGTTTGAGGAGCTCAGTGCTAGGAACCAGGCACAATGACTAAATTTCTATATATATTTATTATACTTACAAATAATATACTCATATAGTATATATTTGTCATATATATTGTAATATATATAAAAATATATTATATGACAAGCATATATAAGGCATGTTGAAAGATGGTGCACCATACCTTCAGAGTATTGTTTCAGTGCTTTACATGCACCCTATGCAGGCAAGTCCCATAAATCCAATTATATTTAAAAATATAACTGTGGCAATAATTGGGAAAAAGGTTTAGATAAAAGACAATACATTAATAAGGTAACCAATAATGAAGATATTTTAACAAATCGTTCAGCAGAGAAATTATGTTAATGAAAGTAGGAATGAAGAGGATAAAGATATTCAAAAGATATTTTGGAGGCATAATTGAGTTAGATGAGGAACTAGGTGTGTGGATATTAAAGGACAATGAAGAGTCAATGTAACTCTAGAAGCTTGAAGGGGCAGAAATAGATGGCATTAAATAAGATGTAGAGTACAAGAGTGAGAATGGATTTTGCTTATAGAATAAATATAATCAGTGTGATTTCAAATATGCTATATTTGAAGCACCTGGTGGATCATTCTAGTAAGTTTGTGTAAGCATATGTCTGAAATACAGATCGAGTTTAGAGATACAGATTTTGAAGTTATCTGTGCATAAACTATAATAAATCATTTGCATGGTGTAATTTATTTGAAGAATATACAGAGCAAGAGGAAATGGACAAAGATAAGATGTTTGGGAAACATTAATAGATAATAGTTGGAGAAAAATAAATCAGCAAAGATGACTGAGAAAGAGGAAAGTAGCAGAATGAGGTTGAAAGTGGTAACCTAGAAAAAAATGTGTGTGAGATGATTTCTGAAAGAAAGGGTTTTTGAATCAACTGTGGAAGATGATCAAGCAGGGGAGTTACTAAATAGGCCTCTGGATTTAGCAATCGAGAAGTCACTGGTTTAAAACCAAAAAAAGGTCAAGGATAACTTTAACAGTTTCTGTAAAATAGATGGGACAAAAATCATTGTAGAATATTGGGAGTGAAAGAGGAAGATCATCTAGAACTGAATATTAATACTTTTCAAAAAGTTTGGTGATGAGAGAAAAGAGGAACATAGGGCAATAGATTGAGGGGATTGGTAGCTTAAGGGAATTAGTAACTTGAAGAAGGGTTTTAAAAGGAGAATCATGTGTATTTCTACATGCCAAAGAGAGGAAATCAGTTGAAAGGAAGAAACTGAAAATAAGAAATTGATATAACAATTTGGCAAATGTTCTGGAATAGACTTGAGGGAATCAGATAAAACACATTAGGAATAGCTGTGCAAAGACAGCATCTCTTTTCTCTCTCTGGATGAAAGTAAAGATATTTAAAGAATTTGTTATACTTAGTCCATTCTATCATGCTATTACTGCCAATTTTCAATTATCTGTTATAACATAGAAAGGATAAAAGTAGGGAAAATCCAAATTTGAATATAAACAAAAGATCTGTCTCCTTATGGTCAAAACGTAATATTGAGAAGATGGCTATAGTAGAATAGTGGTGAAGGTAAACCATAGGATGGAAGGAAACTATAACTTTTGTTAATGAAAGCGGGCTTTAAAACAAAATGACAAGGATTTGATTATTGTGAATTAAGAAACTGAGAATAACAAACATACCATATGCAGAAGTCAACCTAAAAAGCCATTCAGAAGTGTTAAAGTTATATAAGTGTGCCTTAATATTCCAACTCCTAATTCATTTTTGTGTACATGGTAAAAATCATGTAAAAAATGTCTTCAAAGACTAAATGAGGCTATTTGTGTTTTATTCTTATCTGGCTGTTTCCTTCAAAGTCCCCAAAACCACAGGAATTCCTTAATGTAATTTCTAGAAGTTTTATAGTGCTGCATTAAGTTCTTCATATTGAACCACCAGTGTTAGACCTGCACTGAATTAGAGAACTGATAGAATCTGGGAGAATGAATCTATGGTGCACTGCTATGTCAGCAAACTTGCCATTTGCTGAATAAGAGCTGATAAACAGCAAAATCAATTTAAACAATCATAACAGTTAATCCATTCTAGTGGGTATTACCAAATCTAGAGAGTGGGCATATTAGATATTAGAATAAGTGCTAAAGGCAAGAAAGAGAATATTTACAAACATCTTCCTTGCTTATGTATGTTTCAAGTAGTTTATTTTTTAACTGAATGCAGACATTTAAAATAATTCTTTATAATGAGTTTAATATTTTTAGTTCAAACTCTTGTTATCTATTCTTTTACCTATAAGGTATTACTGATAAGGATCATAATAAACAGTATAACAAGTCTAAGTAAGACATCCATTTTGATGCAAATGCTCTTCAAATTACAATATCCTCTTGCTCAGTACCAATACAATTTTCTTATTAGGGTTTGAAAATACTCTTCTATATAGCCCACATATTTTTAATTCTCGAATATTTTTAATGTTTGCATTTCCTTGAAATCAAGGATACATTAAAGGAATCTATTACAGAGCCAGTATTTTGTAGCATGAAAGGCAGTATGCAAATGGTGGGGTTTAAAAGCAAGCCAGTTCTGATATGTACAAGACATTAATAGTTTCATTTAAGTAATTTTTCTTTACAAAAAGATAATATACTGCTTGTATTTGGAGTCAGGTCATATTATAAATATTGCTTAGCTAGAAAACATTTATTCCCCAATCCCCTCCTTACATGGAATACAGTTTTATCAAGTGTCAGCAAAAGTCGCTCAATGTAGCAAATCCTCTTTAAGAGAAGTTAGAAGCAGGACATTCACAGAGGATTCTTTATAAGTTGGCAGGAAATATCAAAGTCAAAAGATAATATATTGCTCTGTTGAGAAGAACCTATTTTATGGATTTAATCTCAAGAATTTAACTTGGCATTTGTATCGTTATGTAGGCACATATATTTTTTCAATTAAGAAAATCAGGATTCCATGGACATTTCAACAATCATTCTATATGCGCCGGGTAAAACACATCAGGACATCTGTGGGAAATGCAGGAATTTGTCTCTAAACCAGGGATTCATTAGTGTAACTTTGGGACACACCAAGACAGCTGATGAACTAAGCAAAAATCAGATTGGCTGTTCTGTATGAGATATAGAATTATGAAGTACTCTGCTTTGTTCACATTATTTCTAAATCATCCTTCGGCTCACACAATATTCCTTTTTTTTTCTTCATTATGGCTCTGTTTAACCTCAGAAATACTGAATCATGAAACAGATTAAATGCCGTGAAAATTCATCATCTTGAAATATTAAACAAGTCTAGCCTTTTACTCTTATTCTGTGCTCTGTTGGATCTAAAGTGCATGTTTGCATCTTTACCTTACAGAGGCTGAACATAATGTTCTTCTACTGGTACAGAACTTAAGTATCATCTGGGTTCTTACGAATTCATCAGCTATCACAAGGGTAACTAGTAAAAGAAGAGTGCAATAGTGATTTAAAAATGAGTGACATTTCACCGGGAATCAAAATTATCATGGCCGACATAGTGTATGAAGAAATTAAGTTTAAGAAGACTGGAAGGAGAGAGAAAACATGACTTCAAAGAAATATAGCATCATAGAGAAAAGACTACCTGCCTTCTAGGATGTCTACAGTAAGCCTGTCTAGCCAAATGAAAAATGTATTCTTTGAAAATGCCTTCTTTGAAAATGCCATCCAATGTGGTTCTAAAATCTTCCTTGACAATAATGGCACCATTTAGCTAACCTCATCACCTGAAAAGCACTTTTTCAATAAACTCTCACTCTATTATTTCTTATCCTAGTTCTTGGCACATAACAGATGCCCAGTATATATTTATTGAAAGAATCTTCTTATGGATTTTTTCATAAGAGAAACATTATCCTTAATACATGGTCAATTCGTGGTCTCACTGTGTCCCTTAGATAGACGTTGTTATTGGCTGAATTGTGTCCCTTCCCCCCACTAAGAAATTCACCTGTTTATGTCTTAGCCCCAAGTACCACAGAATGTGACCATATTTGGAGATAGGGACTACAAAGATATATTTAAGTTAAAATGAGGTCATTAGAGTGGGCCCTAATTCAGTATGACTGGTATCCTTAAAAGGAGAGGAGATTAGGACACAGACACTTATAAAAGGAAGAATATATGAAGACAAGGAGAAGATGGCCATCTACAGCCCAAGAAAACAGGCCTGAAACACATCCTTCCCTTTTGGCCCTTAGAAGAAACCAAGTCTGTGGAAAACTTGATCTTGGATTATTAGTCTCCAGATTTGTGGAGAAATAAATTTCTTTAAGCCTCTCAGTTTGTAGTACTTTTTTATGGTAACCCTTACAAACTAATACAGATTTTTTTTTCAGTTGTGTGTAAATTACCAGAAATTCCCTATTTTGGAATAGTTTCATATAGCATTGTTATTAGGAATAATCATATATCGGTAAAAGTAATACATAAGACTGAATAATAACTTACACATTCTTGTAGATTATTTATCAAGGCCTCTTTTTCTACACCCATTCTGACCTCCCTCTGTGTCCAGGCCAATACACACTAGTGTACTCAAGATTGACTTGCAACCATTGGTGAGAGTTAAGACAAAAGTTGCCAAAACCTACAAAAGTTGCTTCCCAACAATTAGACATAATGGATTACATGTATATGTAGAAACATGAATTATCACACGAGCATTTAGTAAAAAAATTAAGAAATAGAATGATATTGCATAGAAAGACACAGTAGTTAAGAGCATTGATTCCAAAGTCAGATGTCTGGGTTTTTATCTCAACTTGTTACTTTCTAGCTATGTGACCTTACTTTCCTCCCCTAAAATTTCAGTTATGAGATGAGCACAACCTGGAAATCTAATGAACAGCAGAGTAACTATAATTAATACTAATTTATTGTATGAACAGAATTAAAAACCAAAACCACATGATCATCTCAATAGATGCAGAAAAAACATTTGATAAAATCCAGCATTCCTTCATGATAAAGACCTTCAACAAAGTAGACATAGAGAAAATATAACTCAAAGTAGTAAAAGGCATATATGACAAACCCATAGCCAACATCATACTGAAGGGGGAAAAGCTGAAAGCATGCCCCCTAAGAACTGGAACAAGACAAGGGTGCCCACTGTTACCACTTCTATTCAACATATTACTGGAAGTTCTAGCTGGAGTAATCAGGCAAGAGAAAGAAATAAAAGGAAACCTAACTGGAAAAAGAGGAAGGCAAATTATTTCTCTTTGCTAATGATATGATCTTATACTGGGAAAACCCTAAAGACTCCTACAAATGACTGGTAGATTTGATAAATGCATTGAGTAAAGTCTCAGGTAACAAAATCAATGTACACAAGTCAGTAGCATTTCTGTATACCAATAACGACAAAACTGAGTACCAAATCAGTAACTAAATCCCATTTACAATAACAGCAAACAAAAAAAAAAAATACCTAAGAATGTATTTAACCAAGGAGGTGAAAGACTTCTACAAGGAGAACATAAATCACTGATGAAATAAATCATAGATGACATAAACAAATGGAAAAATATCCCATTCTCATGGATTGGAAGAATCAATATTATTAAAATGACCATGCATCCCAAAGCAATTTATAGCGTCAAAGCAATTCCTATCAAAATACCAATGCTATTTTTCATAGAACTAGAAAAAACAATATTAAAATCATATAGAACCAAAAGGATCCTGAATAGCCAAAGTAATTCTAAGCAATAAAAAAAGAAGAAATCATATTATCTGACTTCAAATTATACTACAAAGCTATAGTAACAAAACAGCATGGTACTAGTATAAAAATAGAAACGTAGATCAATGGAACAGAATAGAGAACCCAGAAATAAAGCTATATACCTACAATCAACTGATCTTTGACAAAGCTGACAAAAACACAGACTTGGGAAAGAGTACCCTATTTAATAAATGATGCTGGGAAAATTGGATAGCCACATGCAGAAGAATAAAACTGGATATCTATCTCTTATCCTATACACAAATTAACTCAGGATGAATTAAAGACTTAAATGTAAAACCAGGATCCCATACAAATTCTAGAAGAAAACCTAGGAAAATCTCCTCTGGATATTGGCCTAGGAAAATAATTTATAATTAAGACCCCAAAAGCAAAAGCAACAAAAACAAAAATAAACAAATAGTACTTAATTAAACTAAAAAGCTTCTACACAGCAAAAGAAATAATCAACAGAGTAAATAGACAACCTACAGAATGGCAGAAAATACTCAACAAACTATGCAACCAACACAGGACTAATATTCAGAATCTACAAGGAGTTCAAACAACTTAGCAAGAAAAAACAAAGTCATTAAAAAGTGGTCAAAGAATATGAATGGGCACGTTTTAAAAGAAGATATATAAATGACCAACAAACATATGAAAAAATGTTTGACAACCTTAATCATCAAAGAAACGCAAATTAAAACCACAATGAGATACTATCTTACTCCAAATAGAATATCCATTATTAAAAAGCCAAAAAACAATTGATGTTAGCATGGATGTGGTGAAAAGGAATGCTTATCCACTGTTGGTGTGAATATAAAATATAAATTAATACAGCCTCTATCGAAAACAGTATGGAGATTTCTGAAAGAACTGAAAGTAAATCTACCATTCAATCCAGCAATCCCGCTACTGGGCATCTATCTAAAAGAAAAGAAGTCATTATATCAAGAAGATACCTTTACTCATTGATTGTTTGTCACAGAACAATTCACGATAACAAAGATATGAAATCAACCTAAATGTCCATTAACCGATGAGTGAACCACACAAATGTGGTATATATGTACCTTGGAATACTATTTAGCCATAAAAAGGAATGAAATAATGTCTTCTGCAGCAACTTGGATGGAACTGGAGGCCATTATTCTAAGTGAAGTAACTCAGGAATGGAAAATCAAATACCACATATTCTCACTTTTAAATGGGAGCTAAATTATGGATATGTATGGTCATATAGAGTGGAATGATTGACATTGGATACTCAGAATAAGTGAGTGTGGGAGGAGAATGAGGGATTAAATCTTACCTATTGGGTATAACATGCACTATTTGGTGATGGTTACACTAAATTCCCAGACTTCACCACTATATAATATATCCATATAATAAAACACTTGTACACCGTAGACCTATTGAAATAAAAGAACAAGAAATAATAATGCACTATGTACTTGAAATTTGCTAATTGAGCAGATAAATATTCTCATTCCTCTCACCCCAAAATATAACTATGTAAATTGATGGATAGGTTGATTAGCTTGATTGGGGAAACCATTTCACAATGTATATGTATAAGAAAATATCATGTTTTACACCATAAACATGTACATTTATTTTTCAATCATACCTCAATGAAGTTGGAAAAATAAAGAAATAATAATAATGAAGAATAGTGGATTTACTTATGGGATGAACACTTAAAGACAAAGTCATTATTTGAAAGCAAATTAATCCTGCTAATCAGGTGTAGTTTCTTTAGTCATAAACAAAACCGGTACCTGGAAACATTCTCCTAAGGTTGTCTACATTACTTTATGTATGTGACAATAATAAAAATGCTTTTACAAATGAAAAGAATAGCATCTACATCATAAGGTTATTGCAGGGATTAAATGAGTTCAGACATGTAAAGCTGCTTAGAATAGTGTCTGGCATGTGGAAAGTGCCATGTCAGTGTTAACTGTAATTATTTAAAATTAGTAACATTTACATAAATCAGAAAAACATATACCTAAAGTAACAACATACATTTTCAAATCATTCCTTCAAATTAAAAAAAATGTACTATAAACACCTTGCAATGGTTGCCTATAAAAAAAGAGGAATGGAAGTAGAAAGTGAAGATGAAAAGGAGTGAATGAGTGAATGAAAAAATGGAAGTACGGACAGACAGCCAGGAGAGGCTTTACACAGGTTGGTAATTAATAATGTGCTGTGAACTGAAGAACATTATTAAGTCAATATTCTTCATCTGAGTTACAAAAGGGAAAAAAAGAGAAAGAAAGGAAGAAAGGAACTAAAGGTAAGGGGGAGGAAGAAGGAAAGGAAGGAAGAATTAAAGAACAAAAGAGCAGTCTTTCCAGTTTCAAAATAAATAAATTGTAATTCTCAGGTTTAAAAATATGCAGTTCAAAGACATCATTTAGAGTGCTGACGTTGATAAGTCTGTGGAACACAACTTAAGCTGCCAAAAAAAAAAAAAAAAACCCACACAAAAAAACGAAAAACAACATCAAGTTCAGAAACCCCATACCTGTTCAAATGAATCATTCTTCCTCAGTAATCAAAAGAACTGTTGGATATATGAGGCTTAGGTCCTTGAATATCACCCTGGGGAAGAAAAAATAAATCAGCGTATAATCACCTTAAAAGAGGAAGAAATAAACATTCTTATATTGGATCTTGATGGAAAAGGTATTTTAGAACTTTCAAAAAATTTAAAACCAAAACCATTTTCTTCCTCTCCTACCCCCACAAAATAATGCCTTACAATTACTGACAAATAGATACATTCAGTGCTTTTCTCTATCATTACGGATCATTGCTAAAGCAATTTTTTAAATGTCCCTTTTAAAAATAAAGACATGGCCAAAAATAGGCACCGTGTTTGCTTAAAAGCTTGTGCATTAGGATGTTTCAGGGCAATTCACTGTTACTTTTTGCCAGCTTAAACACCGGGTATTTTTAAACGCTTAATTGTTAAATATGGAAAAAGATGAAAGTAAACAAAGGAATGATTTATTAGTCTTTCCATTATAAGCAACCTAGCCCTCATTTATAATAAGGTTCTTTTCAGTGTACTCTTCTGATGGCTTCTTCTCTCTGAGTTCAAACCCCTTACAAAGGTTAGCTCATTTATCTGTATAATGTTACCTTTAGGAAGGTAGTAGGTTATCATCACTATCTCCATGAAAAGAACAGTGGAGAAAAGTGATGGTTCATAGATGAAATCATTAAGCTATGCAAATTTCCATAAGATTGTCTGTACTACATTACTTCATACATATATCTTGTGATGTTGTTTCACTTTTTCATGAATATACATATTGTCTTCTCAGCTGGCATATAAGCTTCTCTAGTTTATGAAGACATATGCTATGTTTTCCCCTTGCTGTATGCTTTTCACTGATCCTGGTATATACAGCTAAGCACATAACAAGTAGCTAATAAATGTCTATTGATGAATGTTAATTTGAGAATGGTTATTGTATTCTGCCTCTTAAATTACTGACATACAAGTTGGGCGGCCCCAGAACTTTACTGCCACAAATCACCCTGCAATCCTACGTTTCCATCACTGACCAAAACAACACTTTAAACTAAGGCTCTAATTCCTGTAATTTGTAACCTTGCTTCAATACATAGGTTATTAATTTGGGAATGACTTTAAAAGAGCATGTGAAAAATGTCACATAACATAGAATGTTGGAATATATCTAGACAACACTCTAGACTTCAATCTTACAAGAATTGTAAGAATTCTTTTAGAATCTGAAGTAAAGACATCATGGTTTCCTCATTCTGCATCTTCATTCTCAGGTTCCCAAATCATTGAAGTTGACAGAATATTTCAATCTTTTCTCCCCATTGATATTTAACTTACTATGTGACTGCAAGAAGTTAATATGATAAATGTTAGTATACAATAATCACGAGGATGGGAAGAGTCACTGAGAATTTCAAGTTAGAATTGACTCCCCATCTTAACTAAGGTGGTTGAGATGTGATCGTTTTAATATTTGCTTAGAAAACCTTAATACCCTAGAAATGTGAGTTCTAATGTCGCTCCTTATATGTTCTAGCCAGTACGATTAAATATGGTTCTTTATAAAAATTTCAGATTAATCCTTGCAAAGTAATGTTGAAGTTAATGTGCAATAAAACATGTATAAGGGCTTGTTATTGGTTTCAACTAAAATTTCAGAAGTCTATACACAAAGTACTTTCCAACTAAGAATTTTAACATTCATTAGGGAAAATGGCTGGAAGTGATATTGTCCCTCATTAGCTCTCCATTACTACAGTATCAAACTCTTTTGCATGACATTGAAGCCTTCTGTAGTGAGTGTCCCAACAACTCTCCCATTCCTATCTCTGCCTCCTCATGTTACAGCCTTACCTGAATATGCCACTTGCTACGTTTTTTCATTTCTGTGCCTAGAATACCCTCCCCCATCGTCTGAGATTTTCTCACTAGAACCATCTCAATAACTCTTCTTAATGAAAGTCTTCTTTAATATCTGTGTCCCCTCAAGCCTCAGAAGAAACAATCATTGTTTCTCGTCACACCCTCCAAAAATAAACGATTATTCTATGCTTTGTGCTATGACTATTGCCTGTACATATTTCAGTTGTATCACTTACAAAGCCACAATATAAGCATATATCTCCAGGTGAGTTACTCTGCAAGATCATGGATTTCTGTGAAGCAGAAAGGCAGAGACTGTATCTCTCACATAGCTAGATGTATGTTGAGTAAAAATTCATGCATGAGAATGAACATTCAACAATGGGATTCTTCTCAGATTTAAACAATGATTGCTTCACTTTTTAAATTTTTGCTTCAACTTATAAAACAGCCTTTATTTATCATTTTTTACTAAATATATTTGTTTGCAAATAGATAAACTCCGCAAAATTCTTTTTGCAATCAGGCCTTGCATTATGATAATATTGTCACTCCTTCAGAGCTAGATGACAATATTGAGGGGCTTTCCTTACAGCCGTTAATAATTGAGTATGCCTCAATTTTTACAATATACCAAACACATTTAAATTTCAAGCAAATGTATTAGGCAGTATAAGTTCATAAAGCGATGTGCATTTTTGTTTTAAATACCTAGAAATTTTGTACCTTTCACATATCTGGTAATACAGGCATAGCCTGGAAATATGAGTTCAGTTCTACACCATTGCAATAAGGTGAATATCACAATAAAGTAAGTCACACATTTTTTTTTGCTTTCCCAGTGCATATAAAAGTTATTTACACTATATTGTAATCTATTAAGTGTACAACAGCATTATGTATAAAAAAGTACATACTGTAATTAAAAATATTTTATTTCAGAAAAATATTAATGATCATCTGCACCTTCAGTGAGTTGTAATCTTTTTGATGGTGGAAGGTCTTGCCTCAGTGTGGATAGCTGCTGAGTGATTAGGGTAGTGGTTACTGAAGCTTTGGGTGGCTGTGGCAATTTATTTAATAAGACAACAATGAAGTTTATGCATTGATTAACTCTTATTTTCATGTGAGATTTCTTTGTAGCATGCAATACTGTTTAATAGCACTTTACCCTCAGTAGAACTTTCAAAATTGCAGTCAATCCTCTTAAACCCTGCCATTGCTTTATCAACAACTTAGTTGTAATATTAACAACTTGTAAACTTATATGCAATATTTTAAATCCTTTGTTATCATTTCAACAATTTTCATGACATCTTCACCAGGAGTAGATTCTATCTCAAGAAACCAATTTCTCATCCATGAGAAGTAACTTCTCATTCATTCAAGATTTATCATGAAATTTTAACAATTCAGTCACATCTTCAGGCTCCATTTCTAATTCTAGTTCTCTTGCTATTTCCACCACACCTACAGTTACTTCCTCCACTGAAATCTTGAATCCCTCAAAGTCAACCATGAGGGTTGGATTCCACCTCTTTCAAATGCCTATTAATGTTGATATTTTGACCTCCTTCCAGGAATCACAAATGTACTCAATGGTATCTAAATTAGTGAATCCTTTCCACAAGGTTTTTAATTTACTTTACTCAGATCCATTGGGGGAATCAGCATTTATTTTAGCTATAGCCTTATGAAATAGATTTCTTAAATAACGAGATTTTAAAGATGAAATTACTCCTGGTTCCATGGACTGCAGAATAGACATTGTTCTAGCAGGCATGAAAACAATTAATGTTCTTATACATCTCCATCAGAGTTCTTGAATGACTAGGTTCATTTCAAATGAACAGAAATATTTTGAAATGAATATTTTTTTTCTCTGAGCAGTAGGCCTCAACAGTGGACTTAAAAGATTCATTAAACTGTGCTATTAAACAGATGTGCTGTCATGCAAACTTTGTTGTTCCATTTATAGAGTACAGGCAGAATAGATTGAGGATAATTCTTAAGTGCCCTAGGATTTACCCGGAATGGTAAAGGAGCATTGGCTTCCACTTAAAGTGCATTGGCTGCATTAACCCCTAATAACAGAGTCAATCTGTCTTTGAAGTTTTGAAGCCAGGCATTGCCTTCTTCTCTTTAACTATGAAAGCCCTCTTCTTCCAATATAAGGGTGTTTTGGCTACATTAAAAATCTCTTGTTTGGTGTAACTGCCTTTATCAATTATCTAAGCTAGATCTTCTGGATAACTTGCTGCAGCTTCTACATCAGCACTGGCTGCTTCACCTTGCACTTTTATGTCATGCTTCTTTCCTTAAACTTCATGAACCAACCTCTGCTAGCTTCAGTGTTTTCTTCTGTAGCTTTATCATTTCTCTCAGCCTTCAGAGAACTGAAGAGAGTTAGTGCCTTGCTTTGGATTAGGTGTTGGCTTAAGAGGATGCTGTGGCTTGTTTGATCTTCTCTCTAAACCACTGAAACTGTCTCCATATCAGCAGTAACACTGTTTTGCTTTCTTATCATTCATGTGTTCACTGGAGTAGAACTTTTAATTTTTTTCAAGTACTTGTTGTTTGTTTTCACAACTTGGCTAACTGTTTGGCACAGGAGGCCCAGCTTTTGGCTTATCTTGGCTTTTGATGGGGCTTCCTCACTAATCATCACTTTGAGCTTTTGATTTAAAGTGAGAGATGTACAACTCTTCCTTCCACTTGAACACTTAGAGGCTATTGTACGGTTATTTATGTATTTATTTATTTTGAGACAGAGTCTCACTCTTTTGCCTGGGCTAGAGTGAGTGCCGTGGCGTCATCCTAGCTCACAGCAACCTCAAACTCCCGGGCTCAAGCGATCCTCCTGCCTCAGCCTCCCGAGTAGCTGGGACTACAGGCATGTGCCACCATGCCCGGCTAATTTTTTCTACATATTTTTAGTTGGCCAATTAATTTCTTTCTAATTTTAGTAGAGGCGGGGTCTCGCTCTTGCTCAGGCTGGTTCCGAACTCCTGAGCTCAAACAATCTGCCCGCCTCAGCCTCCCAGAGTGCTAGGATTACAGGCGTGAGCCACCAAGCCTAGCCTATGGTTATTAATTGTCCCAATTTCAATGTGGTTGTGTTTCAGGGAAAAAGGAGCTCCATGAACCAGGAAAGAAACAGAGGAAGGCCTTTTGGTGGAGCAATCAAAATATATACAACATTTATCAATGAAGTTTGCAATCTCATATGGGTGTGGTTTGTGGTGTTCCAAAACCATCACAAAAGGAACATAAAATATAACTTCTTACAATCACCATTAAAGACACAATAATTATGAAAATTTAGGAATATTTTGAGACTTGCCAAAATGTAACACAGAGACACTAGCGAGTGAGCACTTGCTGCTGGAAAAACTGTCCTGATAGACTTACTAGATGCCGGGTTGCCACAAATCTTCAATTTGTAAAAACCTAATATCTGTGAAGCACAATAAGACACAACACAATAAAATGAGCTATGCCTGTATTCATCAATGCACTAAAGTATAATTACTATTAATAAGGAATTTTTGTTGTCAAAGACATACTGTTCTGTGTGCAGATTTATTTCTATGTTTATATATCAACCTGATACCACAGCAATCATGTAAAGCTGTGCGAGATTGTTTTAAAGTTGTCTTTTTCTTGAATTTAACATATTCTTCACTTGGAAAGAAGTTTCATTTTTCTGTGCTATCAGCTAACAAGATAATTTCAAAGAGCATCACCAAAATACAAATAGGTAATGAATCATAATCTCACAAGCATGAAGAATACATATATTAAATAAAAATAAACTTCTACAAGGACTGTTTATTTTATATGACAATGTTACAATATGCCTCTATGTGGCACATATTATCCATTCATCAAGAAATGTTAGATTCCAGAAATAAGATTTTATTATTATTGTGCAATCCAGCTATTAAACATATTTTTCTTCAAAAATGTCAGTGTTATCGGAAATAAGTAGTTACAACTTGTGGATGTTCTTTCACAATTTCTTTTTCACATTCCCTGTAGGTACTCATGCTAAATGGCTCTTTCATATTTTAATTAGGTCACAAATAGAAGTGTTATAGACAGATCGAATTAACCTCAAGTAATGAAAAATGTACATTTCAGTGGTAAATCTATTTTCAACTATGAATGATGCTTTTTTGAATGTAGTTAAAATTAAAAGCATAATTTCACTTCACTTAACTTTACATTATTCATCTTAATTGGATGAGGTGGAATAAAATGGTAAATATGCCTATATGGTTTTTGACTACAGAGTTTGTAGAGTTAGATGTTTGTTTATTGAGTCAATAAATAAATAATAGTGACAATACTGAGGTTATGAATAATGATTGACAATCTTGGCAAAGTTAGAACATCTCCAGAATGAAATCAAAATAAAATCAGGAAATTCACTTTATATAAAAATCTATTTCGTAGCAAATCCATTACTCCAAATAAATACCTTTTCAAGTAGATGATTAATTCTCCTTGCTGAAAAAATTAATGCTAATAATTACTTTTCAATACAAACACGCTTCCTTTGTGTAAAGAAGGCCAGCATATTGAAGAACTCTTGCTCACCCTGAATTCAAATACGCTGGTCTTGGTAATCATTGTTTTGATGTGACATCAAAAGCACAGGCAACAAAAGTCAAAATAAAAAAGTGGGACTTTATCAAACTAAAAAACTTCTGCAAAGCAAAGGAAAAATATCAATAAAATGAGAAAGCAACCTATGGAATGTGAGAAAATGTTTGTAAACTGTATATCTGATAAGGGGTTAATATCCAAAATATATAAGAAATTCATACGACCCAATAGCAAAAAACCAAAAAGCCTGAATAACCCAATTAGAAATGGGTAAAAGACCTGAATATACATTTTTCCAAAGAAGACATATATACGGCCTACTGGTACAGTCATATGTCACTTAATAATGGGGTTATATTCTTAGGAATGTGTTTTAAGGCTATTTCTTCATTGTACAAATGCCATAGAGTGTACTTACCCAACCCTAGATGGAATAGCCTACTGCAAACCTAGACTATACGGTATGGCCTGTGGCTCCTAGGCTATATATGAATGCTGTAGACAATTGTAACACAATGCTAAGTATTTATATATTTAAACATACTTAAACATAGACAAAGTACAGTAAAATACAGTATAAAAAATAAAATAAATGGTATGTCTATAGGGGGCACTTACCATGAATGGAGCTTGCAGGACTGGAAGTTGTTCTGGGTGAGCCAACGAGTGAGTGATGAGTGCATGTGAAGGCCTAGGACACTACTGTTCACTACTGTAGAATTTATAAACACTGTACATTTAGGATACACTAAATTTATCAAAATTTTTTCTTCAGTAACAAATTAATCCTTTTTGTTAAAAACTAAGACACAAACACACACAATAGCCTAGGCTTACACAAGGTCAGGGTCATCAATATCACTGTCTTCCATCTCCACATCTTGCTCCACTGGAAGGTCTTCAGGAACAATAACATGCATGGAGCTGTTATCCTCCATGATAACAACACCTCCTTCTGGAATACCTCCTGAAGAACCTGCCTGAGGCTGTTTTACAGTTAACTTTTTTTATAAGTATACTGTAAAGTAACTATAAAAGTATGGTATAATAAATACATAAAAATATAACAGTTCTTTATTATCATTATCAAGTATTATATACTGTACACAATGGTATGTGCTAGACTATTATATGACTGGCAGCACAATAGGTTTGTTTACACGAGCATCCCCACGAACACGTGAGTAATGTGTTGTGCTACGATGGCTATGATGTCACTAGGTGATAGGAATTTTTAATCTCCATTATAATCTTATGGTACCACTGTCATATATGCAGTCCATCATGGCCTGAAATGTCTTTATGCAGTTCATGACTGTATATGAAAATGTACTCAGTGTCACTATTCTTCAGGGAAATGTAAATCAAAACCACACTGAGATATCATCTCACAACTCTTAGGATGGCTATTATGAATAAAGATGAGAGATGGATTTTGAGCGATGTGAAGAAAAGGGAATCCTTGCAAACTATTGGTGAAAATGTAAATTGGTACAGCTGTTATGGAAAACAATATGAGGATTCCTCAAAAAATAAAAAGTAGAACTACCACATGATCCAGCAAATCCACTTCTGTGTTTTCAAAACAAATGAAATCAGTACGTCTAAGATATACATGCACCTCCATGTTCACTGCTGCATTATTCACAATAGCCAAGATATAAGAAAACCTAAGTATCCAACAATGGATGAATTGGTAGAGAAACTGTGATATACACACACACGTATATATATATATATATATATATACACACACACACACACACACACACACACACGTGCGTATTTGTGTATGTGTGTGTGTACATATATATATGACGGAATGTTATTCAGCCAAAAAAATAGGGAAATTCTGCAATTTGTTACAACATGGATTAACCTAGAGGATATTATGCTAAGTGAAAAAAGAAGACACAAAAAAACAAACAGTATATGATCTCACTTATATGTGGAATGTAAAAAAAGTCAATATCATAAAAACAGAGAGTAGAAAGGTACTTTCCAGGGTTTAGCAGGTGGGGGAAATGGGGTGATGTTGAAGAAAGAATATAAACTTTCAGTTATAAAATGAATAAATTCTGGGGATCTAATGCACAGCCTGGGTGGTGATGGCTTGTTAGTTAATTTGATTGTGGTTATCATTACACTTTATATACACATATCGAATAATCACATTGTGCACTTTGCACATATTCTATTTTTTAAATTAAATATTTTAAAATTAAAAATAATAAAATGTTAAAAATAAAAAATAAACAAAAGGCCAGTTTACTAAGGAACTTTTACTTAGCCTCAAATTAAATACAGCCACATTTTTTAAATTTATTAAGCACTAATGTGATGGCAAGCAAATATCATAAATTGCTACTTAAGCTAAAACTTCCAAAAGAAAGAGTACGCTTTATGTTTACTTTAGTGTATAACAAATTTTGCCTCTTTCCACTATAATTTATTGCTGTTGTAAATGATACTTTGCTTTTTTTTAGTTTAATCTTTCCTTAATTCTTTGGTCAAACTGATATGTCCTGATATTGGTAATTATTGAATAATACTGTCTCTTTTAGCTAAAATCAGATGAAAATGATAATCAACTTATGTCAGAACACCGCTTCTTTGCAAGGTTTCTTAAGAAAAGTGTTTTTTGTTCCCCTTTGTTCCTCTTTTTTCCCTGTCACTGAAAGACTTTTGATGCTATGACTATTTAAAGAGTAAGACACATTATATTGTATACCTCTTCAATAGCAAGTTTTATTTAAAAAATTCTCCATTTGCTTTATGCACATGAAAGCAAGCATGTTATAAACCTTAAAATTTATCTTAAAGTATGCTGCAAATATATTAATTATTCTTTGACTTTTTTTGAAAAGTTAATATTGGCTCTGTTTTATAAATGGTAGTACACAGACAGAAAAAAATCAAGTAGCTCCACTAGGATCCAAGTTCTAAAGTCTCTGATCTTCTTTATTTATCTAAGATCATGAGTTATCCTATGAGCCCTGGGTGGAGATTTTCTCTCTCTCTCTCTCTCTCTCTCTCTCTCTCTCTCTCTCTCTCTCTCTCTCTCTCTCTCACACACACACACACACACACACACACACACACACCCCATGTACAATAAGAGAAACCATCAGTCCAACTCTGTGATAATGAGGCACAGATATACACGGACCAAATAAATATCTGACCGGAAATTCTACTTCATTAGCTATAAGGTCTGTTGGCATACAAAGATCTAAGCAGGCAAGGGAATAAGATCAGGCTTGGGGTAGTACCTTATGGAAGTAGTTTAAAACAAGTAAATACAAGCAGTCTGACAGATCAAAAAAAAAAAAAGAGTAGAAATTAACAAGTATTTACTTTAGGAAATAAGGTTATAGTATGTGATGGATAGAAGTATACATTTCTTCTTCTAAACTCTATTTTAATGGTGTTTGTGTGTGTGTTTATGTGTATGTGTATGTATAAGTGGTTCTGCGAATAAAAGATGTCCAGGGACTTTTAGGTAAATTATTCTGAATTAGGCAGAATTTTCCCCTCAATGTAGATTGATATAAATGTACATTGAACAGCTATTAGACTGTGAGTAAATTAATTAGTGTCATGTCTAAGCGTATCATCCACCATAGTAAAGATTTGTTTAAACTGAAGTTTTCTTATTTTATTATATACACTACTCCCTGCTGGTGTGGTAATGTATGCATGCATTTATATTAAGTATACAGGCTTATTTTTCTAGTTTGAACCCTCCCTTAATAATGTTTTTTTCATAGAATGAATGTACTTAACTAAAGTATAAACACTTAAGAAATGAGAAACCATTTTGGTGGAACTGTAAACAAGATCCTAACAAATGTATTTTAACTATAATAGTTCTTTCCCATTAACGTCTCATGTTCCTTCCATGCGTGTTATTCTGAGCCGTGCATACTATTATAGATATCACAAACATTCCCATAGCATGCTTATTTTTTTTTTTTTTTTTTTTGAGACAGAGTCTCACTCTTTTGCCTGGGCTAGAGTGCCGTGCTGTCATCCTAGCTCACAGCAACCTCAAACTCCTGGGCTCAAGCAATCCTTCTGCCTCAGCCTCCCAAGTAGCTGGGACTACAGGCATGTGCCACCATGCCCAGCTAATTTTTTTTTCTATACATATTTTTAGTTGTCCGATTAATTTCTTTCTATTTTTAGTAGAGACGGGGACTTGCTCTTGCTCAGGCTGGTTCCAAACTCCTGAGCTCAAACAATCCGCCCGCCTCGGCCTCCCAGAGTGCTAGGATTACAGGCGTGAGCCACCGCGCCCGGCCAGCATGCTTATTTTAACAAAACCATATATATTACATTTAGCAGAAATGGATAAGAAGGAGAATGAAGGCAGTTCATTCAGGAAGAAGCAAAAATTAATAAGAAACAAACAAAAAACCATAGTATGCTACTCCTAATTTTCAGATTGCACACCATTAAAGGATCATAGCAATTTCTTCATTGCAACTAAAACAGCATAATATCAAATATTGCTCTGGTTAAGCGAGCATATGTTTGAATTTGACAATATTTTGTAATATATTAATGTGTTTGAAATATAACCATTTTGTTTTAAACTGGATTAGTCTTTCTTAACTTTTCCATTACAACAAGGCACAATCTTAATGTGCTTAGAATCTTAGAAGTATTAAAGAGAATCACTAATGTTCCTTTGAACACTTTCATTATAATTATACCATTTCCTGTTCTTACAATCGCCCCAGCTTGCAAATAATACATGACTTACCAAGAATAAAATCATCACTGTCTTCCTCTGAGCTACACTTAAAATAATCTTAGTTAAGCGGTAGCAGGTAGCAACTTAGTATTGATTTCCTTTCTATTGGTTCTGAGCACTGAAATATAAATTATACACTGGGTAGAAATTCGGAGAACATCACATAAGGTTACCATTCTCTACAAATAGAGAAGATTTGTTATTCATGTAAATCAAGTTTAGACAGCAACCCCTTTGAAGCATAGTAAATAGTTTCAAATGATTTCTAGTCATGTGATTGAAGACCTGATATCAGTTCATTTTAATAAATGGAAAATTATCATTAACCTCTCCAAAACTTTCATCTGGAAACACTTTGTCTAAAATCAGATGACCGTTTTATCTCCTTATGCCTCATGGGCCACTCTTAGCATTTGCAATGTGTACAGAATTCTTCCACTTAGGGGACAATTGTTAGACAATCTTTCCTCAACCATGTTTCAAAGAATAGTATGCCAATGAGTTTCTTTGTTAAAAAAAGTTTTACCTTGTGAAATATTTTTCAAAAATATTATATATCATATCTACCTCTTGCAGATTTACAATGCAAAATGATGTTTTGAAAAACTGTGAGAGGAAGGGAGTTGTTTAACCTAGTATTTCTCAAGTAAATTTGTCCATGGGAAACGATTTCTCATGAGGGTGTATTAACATCCCAAGGGAACATGATTCAAATTAAGAAATGCTGCTTTAAGTAATTATCAGAAGAATATATTAAATATTGACTGATTAAATCTAATTAGCACTGAAATATACACACCATGGTAAATATGATGTACCAGGAAACCCAAACAACATAATATTATGTACTTAGAAATACACAAGATTTTTAGAAGAGTGACTGAAATTCATAAGTGAACATGAAATATGATTTTTCTCATGCTCACAACAAAACCCACAAAGTGAAATTAATAGGATTCAACAAATATCTATATGGTGGAAAGTTAAGACTGAATATGGTTTCCAAATTTTTAGTCCCATTTAAAATTAAACTCTAAACATTAAAAATGTCCTTAAAATTAATAGTATCGGTGATGTGGGGAATAAAATTTTTCATACAATTAGGTGAAAGGGTAAAGTAGTGTGATATTTTTGAGTGAAATTAAGCAATATGTATGAAAATTAAAAGGTATGTATCGATTGACCAAAAATCCACTGCCAGGAATTTATACTACACATATACATGATATGGACACAAAATATACATGTCTTTATTACAACATTGCTCATGATAACAAAAAATAAAGGCAATTTATCTGTTCATAAAAGTATAGATGTATGAACTATCTATGAGTCCGTATACTTGGCAACCTTTAAATCCACATTCAAAGGAAAAAAAATCTTCAAAAATGTAAATGAAATAAAGACCTTTTCAGATAAACAAGTGAGAGATGTTAACAGTACACTTAACCTAAAAAAAATGCTCAAGGAAGCAATTGTGGCAGATATAAAATGATTCCAGATAAAAACAAATATGAAATGGAATGAGGAACAAATAAAGGAGTAAATATGCTCCTAAATCTAAAAACTGAATAATAAAAGAGCTTTGAGTTTA
Source organism: Indri indri (assembly GCA_004363605.1). NCBI lineage: Eukaryota > Metazoa > Chordata > Mammalia > Primates > Indriidae > Indri > Indri indri. Next base: position 25,315 of record RJWJ010000714.1, read on the forward strand.
AAATACGTATAGAATTAAGATACATGACAACTATTACAGAAAATGTGGGAGCAACTAAAGTAATTAATAGGTTCTAAGATTTTAGCATTATTTGGAAAGTGGTGGGAGACATTTATCATATAATCATATATATATGTGTGTATGTATATATCTCAAGGGTGTATTTTGTAATACACTGTAGTAAACAATGGAAACATTTTGCACTAGAGAACTACTAAAAGAGAAGAATACACATTTAATACATCAATGAAAAAATAAAAGTTTTTGAGTCTTTGAAAAGAATGTAAGAAAGGAGAAAAAATAGAACAGGAAAATAAAACAGAAAAGAAACAGTAGTACGGTAGAAATAAATAAAAATATATGAGTAATTGCATTAAATATAATGTGTTAATTTGTCCATTTAAAAGCATGAAATTTGGCCATGCATGGTAGCTCATATCTATAATCCCAGCGCTTTGGAGCCCAAAGAGTGAGGATCACTTAAGGCCAGGAGTTTCAGACTAGCCTAAGCAACACAGGGAGACCCAGTATCTACAAAGAAAAAAAAAAATAGCCAGGCATGGTGGCACACATCTGTAGTCCCAGCTACTTGGGAGGCTGAGGCAGGAGGGTAGCTTGAGACCAGGAGTTTGAGGTTGCAGTGAGCTATGATGATGCCACTACACTCTAGTCCAGGCAACAGAGTGAGACACATTCTTAATTAATTAATTAAAAATAGAAATAAAAAATATAAAAGCATAAAATTGGCATATGAAATAAAAAGCAATTATAAGCTGCTTACAAATTTTAAAAACAGGTAAATAGAAAATTGATGATAACATACCATGCAAATACTAACTGAAATAAACTGGCGTACCTATTGTAATGTTAGGCAAAGTAGACAAAAAGCATTCCTAGAGATAAAGAAAGGATATTTGAAAAATGGTAAAAAAGTCTAATCACCAGAAAAATATAAAAGCTCAAATTTATATACCCTGAATAACACACATTTAAATATTTATAAAGAACAATAGATAACAATAAAAGGAAAAAGATATATCCACTATGGTATTGTAATATTTGAACATACCTTTCATAGTAACAACAGAACAAGGAGATGATGAATCAGTAAGAATAGGAACAATCTGAACAACAAAATTAACTAATTGAAATATATATACACACACACTACATATATGTAGTGCATATATATATACACAGATATATATGTACTGTACATATATATATATATATATATCACAGATAAAAAACCCTAATAAACATTGGCAAATAGAGTCCAATGATTTTTTTGAGAAATTCAAGGTAAGTTTACTATTTGAAAAATAAGCAATGAAGTTAACTACAAAAATCGTATGATAATTCTAGGTGTATGCATAACATACATTTGACAAAACAAAATACTCAGTCAAAAATTTTTTAGAAAATCTCAATTAACTTGGAATGCAAGGTGAAGACTTCCTTAATTGAAAATGGTTATCTTCAAAAAATATAGTAAACATCGTGATTAATAATGATGTTTGAGAACAGAAAAAATGTATTCACTATCATTATTCTTATTCAACATTATATTGGAGGTACTAGCCAATGCAATTATGTCAGAGAAAGAAAAAGGTACTGAGATTGGAAAAAGATAATGAAATTTACCTTTATTCTCAAATGATATGATTGCGCACATAATCTACGAGCACCTACCAAACAAAAAAAAAGCATTGGAAATAAGAGGTATGTTTGGCAATTTCAATGGATACGAGGCCATTGCACAAAATCTAATTGCATTACAAATTAGCAATGAAGAAATGGAAAATAAAAATCTAGAAATGCCATGTATCATAGCATTAAAAACATTGATTATCTAAGAAGAAATGTAAGAGAAGCTGTTTAAGGACTCTATACTAAAAACTACAAAATATTACTAATTGACATAATCTTACATAATTAGAGAGATATACTATACTTGTGACATAAAAGACTCAATGATGTAATTATATGAAATTTTCCCGAATTGATTTGTAGATTCGATATAATTCGAATGAAAACCCTATATTTTCTTTTAAATTAATAAGTTGTTTCTCAAATGTATATTAAATTGTAACATTCCAAGAATATTGAAGATGATATTGCAGAAAAGAATAAGCCTGGAGAATTTACACAATAAAATTTCCAGATTTACCATGAAAAAAAGTAATTAAGGCAATATGATGTTGGTACAATGAGAGCACATAAATTAATTGAATGGAATTCGTAAACTAACCCATACATAAATATATATATTTTTTGATTGTTTTTCAGACATGGTCTCATTATGTTGCCCGTGCTGGCATGCAGTGGCATCATCATAGCTCACTGCAATCTCAAACTCCTGGGCTCAAGTGATCCTCCTGTCTCAGCCTCCTGAGTGGTTGGAACTATAGGTACACAACACCAGGCCTGGCTAATTGTTTTTCAGTATTTTTTGTAGAGATAGGATCTTGCTATGTTGCCCTGGCTGGTCTCAAACTCCTGGCCTCAAGCAATCCTCTGGCCCTTGCCTCCCCAAAGTACTAGGCTTACAGGCATGAGCCACCACACTTGGCCCCTCAGACACATATTATCACATGGTTTTCATCAAAGACTTCACTTCAATTAACTGGGAAAAAAAGCACAAATTGCCCTTGGTAAATTAGATATTTATATAGATGAAAATAAATCTTGATCTCATTAATCGGAGATTGATAATATTACTGAATATGAGAGCTGAAAAAATAAAGCTTCTATTAAGAATATCTTAATGAACTTGAGATAAGGACATTTTTTTCATCAGTATATCAAATCAATAATTACAAAATTTAAAAATTGCTAAATTTGACTCCAGTAAAAGTAAGAAATTCTGTATATCATAAGACACAATTAAGAAAATAAAGGATAGGCTAGAAATGAAGTAAGAGATTTTTCAGAACACATATATTTAACAAAGGTTTCATGTAGAAAAACTGAAGTGCTTCTATAAATAAATAAGTAAAAGAGAAATGCAAATTTAAAAAAATGGGTAAAAAATTGAAGAGACACTTGACAAAAGAGGAAATCGAAATATAAAATAAGCAAACAAAAAGGTGAAAAACAGCCTCACTGCTCAGGGTAATGCAAACTAAAACTACAATGACATGCCATTGCGCAGACATCCCAGTGGGGGAAGAAAAGACCAACAATACCAACAATGCTTGACAAGGATTTGGAGAAACCAGAACTCTCTCTTACATTGCTGATTTAATTGTACAATAGTACAATGTCTAAAAAGTGTTAGTGCCTACTATAATTAATCATAAGCCTACTCTATAAAACGACAATTTCATTTCTGAGTGTATATCCAACATAAATAAGAATCGATGTCCTCCACACAGCCATATACATGGATGTTCACAGAAACTTTATACCTAATAGTAAAAACCAGAAAAAAATCTATTTTGGTTTGTTTATTTGCTCCCCCAAATCTCATGTAGAAATTTTATCCAACGTTGCAGATAGGGCATAGTGGGAGGTGTTTGGTGTATCCCTCGTGAATAGTTTGGTGAACATCCATTCGGTAATGAGTGAGTTTTCACTCTCGTAGTTTCCTCAAGAACTGATTGTTAATAAGAGCCTAGCACAACTTCCCCTCTTTATCTTGTTTCTCTTTTGCCATGTGATCAGCACACACTGGCTCCCCTTCTAATTCCACCATGAGTGGAAGTAGTCTAAGACCCTTGCTAGAAGGAGATACTGGCACCATGCTGCTTGTACAACCTGCAGAACCATGAGCCAAATAAACTTCTTTTCTTTATAAATTACTCAGCCTCAGGTATTCCTTTACAGCAATGCACATAGACTAAGACACAATCCAATATCCATCAACAATAGAATGGGTAAATAAAATGTGATGTATTACTACAATGGAATATTATTAATAGCACTGCAGTTAAAAGTAAAACCTAGTTACATATGCAAAAGTATAGATAGAGCTCACAAATATGTTTAGTGAAAAAAGTCAGAGGCAAGAGTCCATTGCATATGAGTCTATCTACATGAATCTTAAAAAACAGATAAAACTAATCTATGATGATAGAAACCAAACAATGGGGAAAAAAGAGCTTTCCAGGGTAGAGGTTGGAAATAATCTATGTCATATTCTATATGTATAAGCACCAAGATCATGACATAGATTATGATTTAGATTATTTCCAACTCCCACCCTTGAAGGCTCTACATATGCTACACACACATACACACACACACATATAAAGTATGCATTATATTAATACATGTATATATATACATATGTACACAACTATCATCTACATATATATACATATAGGCATATTCATGTGTGATACATCAATATATACAATTTGCCTTAAAATATATATACCATATACATTAAAAACAAAAAGATATGAGACTATTATGAGCAATTTTACATAATACTTTTGTAAAACCAGATGAAATGGACAAAGTACTTGAAAAATACCATTAAATAAAATTGATAGAGGAAGAATTAGAAAATCTTAACCACTCTAGGGCTCTTAAATAAATTGAATCTGTTATTATAAACCTTTCTTAAAAAGTACTCTGTGTCGGAGAGCTTTGCTAGTAAATTATTTTAAGTACTTAAGGGGAAAAAAAACTGAACATATACATACAAAATTTACCCCAACTCTCTCAGAGAATAAAAAGGTGGAATGCTTCCTTAGTTTTTACAAGGCCAGCATAACCCAATACCCAAAATAGATATTAATAATAATAGAGATTTTTACAGTATTCAGAGATGATATTTTGTATTTCTATGGTATCAGTTGTAATATCTCCTTTTTCACTTCTGATTGATATTATTAGGTTCTTTTGCTTGCTGTTTATGGTTAATCTAGCAAGATGCCTGTTGATTTTGTTCATCTATTCAAAGAACCAACTTTTTGTTCCATTAATCTTCTATATAATTCTTTTGTTATTGATTTCATTTAGTTCTACTCTGACCTTAGTTACTTCTTTTCTTCTTCTGGGTTTGGAATTGGTTTGCTCTTCCTTTTCCAATTCCTTGAGATGATTCATTAGATTGTTGATTTGTGATCTTTCTGTCTTTTGGATGTAGGCATTTATGGCCATGAATTTTCTTCTTATGACTGCTTTTGCTGAATCCCACAGATTTTGATAACTTGTATTCCTTTTCTCATTTATTTCAAAAAATCTTTTGATTTCCATCTTAATTTCCTCTTTGATCCAATAACTATTCAGCAATAGGTTATTTAAAAGGCAAAAGATTTATACGATCTGAAGAGAAACCAGAGTATAATAGGTTGTTTAATTTCAATGACTTTGTGTAGAGTTGAGTGTTTCTCTGTTGGAATAGATTTCTAATTTTATTCCACTGTGGTCCGAGAAGATATATGGTATAATTTCTATTTTTTTAAAATTTGTTGAGGCATGTTTTGTGGCCTAGAATATGATCAATCTTAGAGAATGTCCCATGAGCTGATGAGAAGAACATATTTTCAGGGGTGTTGGGATAGGATGTTCTGTAAATGTGTGTTAGGCCCATTTTTTCTAGAGTTCCATGAAAATTTATCATTTCTTTGCTTATTTTCTGCTTAGAGGATCTGTCCAGTTCTGTCAGTGGGGTGTTGAAGTCCCCAGCTATCATGATACTGCTGTTTATTATTTTGTTTAGATCACGTAGGGTTTGCTTTATGAATCTGGGCACACCTGTATTAGGTGCATACATGTTTAGTATTGTTATGTGTTCCTAACTCCAGTGAGGATGGCTTTTATCCAAAAGTCCTAAAATAACAGATACTGGCATGGATGTAGAGAGAAAGGAACATTTATACACTGTTGGTGGGACTGCAAACTAGTCCAACCCCTATGCAAAGTAGTGTGGGGATACCTTAAAGAACTGGAAGTAGACTTACCGTTTAATCCAGAAATCCCACTACTGGTTATTTACTTAAAGGAAAAAAAGGCATTTTATAAAAAAGACACTTTCACTGTAATGCTTATAGCAGCACAATTCACAATTGCAAAGATGTGGAATCAACCCAAGTTCCCATCAATTCTTGAGCGGATTAACAAAATGTGATATATGTATTCCATGGAATACTACTCAGCCATGAAGAAGGATGACTTAATGCCTTTTGCAACAATACGGATGGAACTGGAGACCATTATCCAAAGCGAAGTACCTAAATAATGGAAAAACAAATACAACATGTACTCACTATTAAATCGGAACTAATTGATGAGCACACATGTGCACAGAGGGAAGTATAACTCAATGGAATTCAAGCAGGAAGTAGGGGGGAGGTGGGGATGGGTGAAAACCTATGTATCGGGTACAATGAACAATATCTGGGTTACAGACACACTTATAACCCTAACTTAAGCATTACAAAAGAGATTCTTGTAACCAAATACATTTGTACACCCATAATACTTTGAAATAAAGCAAAATAAAATAAATATCATGGGACAGTGGAAAAAAATGTATAAAATGTTTTACAGTTTCTAAAATATAAAATTGCCATCAAAATGAAATGTAATTGTTTTAAGAAATTCAAATGTAAAAAAACAAAACATTAAAAAATCTCTTTAAATATATGGCAGACAGTTTTATAAATCAATTTTTGATACGCATAAAGAGGAAAAAGATATGAAATGGTAAAATTTTATAGTACTGAAAAAAGTAATACACATAAAATAAAATAACATATACAGTGTGATTAGCCATACTACATTATCTATATTTTAGGAGAATGCAATTCATTATTTAAATTATGAGTTTTCTTGTTATTTCAGTTAAAATTCCTTGACCATATGCCATGCACTATGCACTTTTCTAGGTGCTAAGGATGCATAGGCGAATTTAACAGAGATAAATCCCCAACACAGTCATGCTAACAAGTAGGAATAGAAACATCACAGTCAAAGCCTGAGTCTAAAATGATGTCACGCATCTATAGTATACCAGGCTTTATTCCATGCAGTTTATTCAGGTTAATATCAATGAACAGGAGGAACTCTAAGAGAGACCACAAAATTAGAGGTTCAACCACTAAACCAGGTGCTCTCAAATTTAAAAAGACATCAAAATCACCAAGGTTCATTGTTTAAATTAGTATTTCTGGGCCCAGCATGAAATCTACATTTTATTTGGTGTGGTTTGGTTTAATAAGATCCTAGATGATTCTAGTGCAGCTAGTTCCAGGACCACACATTAAGAAAAAATGACCTTCATGTAGGAAACAAGTATCCAAAGCCTGACAAAAGGTTATGTTCTATGTTTTCTTTTATCCTTTTTACTTCTAATTTACAGGAAAATATAAGTGATTTAAAGTTGATTGTACCATTTGTACTTGAAAACACATGGAGAACAGTAACTTTCTCATCTGATATGATCACAGACAATATTATTAAGATACTCACAAAAACTAAAATGGAAGGAACTAAAATGTAGTTTGTGTATATGCTTGGGGCATGGTTTTTATTATGACACTTAAAAAATATTCGTCATTAAGAGAAACTGAAGACACATACAGAGAAGGAATGTCTGGGAAAAAGGCCATGGTTAGCAATGACCTATTGGAAACTGATAAACATTTTTAATTACTACCATGTTTTAACAACTGTTCTGTATCTCCAAATCCATGGAACCATGACAAATATTTTATGTTTCCAAAACATACTTCCATAAACTCTTTTAATCATTTTATATGGAGATATGATCATTCTCTTTGAAGCTATTATTTTCTTGCTGTAATCCTCGTCTTTCAAATTTTGCAGTTATTTAGAAGAGAATTAGATCAACCGAGTAAATTGCCATATCATTTTTTTGTTATCCTGCTGACCACATAACCATTTTGTATATAGATTCTAACTCTTAGACTTTTAACAGTTTATAAAATGGGTCCATTTTGGACAGACTAATAAAGATCAATGTAAAGACCAACAAAAACATTTTATAATCATCCCAAGTCTAAGTACACTTATATACTTAAGCATTCATATTTATACTAATCACTTGCTCCCATTCACAAATGTGCTTTATCATTTTTAATACTCTATATCTCATTTTTAAAGTTTCTACTTATTTTTTGGAAAATATGATCTCAGTTAGCTGTTGAAGGTACAAATGACATACAAAAGTGAAAAATACCTCCATTCAATAGCTAACATCAAACAAACCTTGCAGATAGAAATTATACTATACGATGGCACATACTCAATGCTGGCCTGTGGAATAGGCCAAAAAATGGGATAGATAAGGCTTTACTACAAATAATATGGCACAACAGGAACAAAGTTTGCAATTCATTTTGGAGGGTAAGCCACTTCAGGATACCAGAGGCTTGGAGATGTATTTTGAAAATGGTGGACAGACACATGTAGGGAATTCCTACATAAGGCCATATCTCAAAGCTTGAGTAATGTCACAGTGAGTAATGATAGGAATTTGAGACACAAGATATATTATGCGTGTATGGGCATTTTTAAATGGATTATTACAGGTTGTGTTACATACAAGACATAAAATAAGTAGTGTAATCTAGCTCAACATTTTCTAGACTTACCATTGGGATACTATCTAGTGCCTTGAATCAATACGAGATCTCATGTATTTTAAAGCAATTATATTTACTCAAGGAACAAACTGATCACTTGTGCAGAGCTAGTGCAATGATTCATAATGATTTTCAACTTGTAGAAATAAAAATAAGTGATGCTAGTACAAATGCCACTTTTCAACTGTCATACTAGTTTGGAGTATATATCAATTTTTTATCTAAGTATTCAGTCATTCCATGGTTGCCTCATTTTTGAACCATAAATCGTAACAACTAATTTGTAAAAAATGAAAGCACGCATTTATAAAGAGTTGAATTTAGTGGAATGTTAGTTCTCTGAATTAATTCTTTTTTTTTATTTTTAGTTGCTATGGGTGCATAGTAGTTGTATAGATTATGCTACTAAGGATGAAGTGTCTGATATCCTTAAGTACTAAGTTTCACAGTTGATATCTCTGAAATTTCACTTTTACACTACTTATTTTATGTTTTTTGTGAAGGCACATCCTCAGTCTTTCAAACACATGTTTTGGCTTGTGATTATCTTTCAAATGTTTGTTAAAAGCAATTTTTGTGAAACCATGAATAAGTCAAAAATTTGAATTATTTTAGAATATGAGTTCTGTCCGCCAATTCAGTGCAGGCAGCTCAAAAATATCAACAAAGCGTTTGGGAAGGATGTGGCTAATGAACGCATGGTATGTCAATGGTTTGAGAAGTTCCGTTTTGGTGATTTTAATATTGAAAATGAGCCATGTGGCGACCTGAAAGGTGTAGTGGAAGCGAATCCATCTCAACCTAAGCGTGAATTAGCAGCAAGGTTTGACGTTACTATTCCAACAATATTGGACCATTTGAAACAAATGGGCAAGGTAAAGAAGCTGGATAGATGGGTTGTGAATGAATTAAACGAGAGTCAGAAGAGAAATCGTCTCAAAGGTTGCATTTATTTGCTGTCACAACATAAAGGCGAACCATTTCTACACTATATTTTAATCTGTGATGAAAAATGGATTATTTTTGACAATCACAAGCGTTTGGCACAGAGGTTGGATAAAGATGAAATGCCAAAATACAGTTCAATACCAAATATTCATCAAAAAAAGCTAAGTAAATTATACTTGAAATAAATAAAATGAATGAGGAAGAAAACAAAAACCAAACCAAACCAAACGAAAAAAGCCAATGGTGTCTGTTTGGTGGTCCAGCACTGGTGTTATCAACCACAGTTTCATGAAACCTGGTCAGTCGATTACAGCAGATGTCTACTGCAAACAACTGGACAAAATGCTGAGGATGGCTTGCAGTTAAGCAGCCGAGACTGGTCAATAGAGACAGGCCAATCCTCTTGCAAGACAATGATGAACCACATGTCCTACAAACAATGCTGCTTAAACTACAGAGGCTGGACTTGGAAATCCTCTGTTATCCACCATATTGACCAGACCTTGCACCAACTATCACTTCTTCCAGGCTTTGGACCACTTCTTGCATAGAAAAATATTCAATTCTCAACATGCTGTGGAAAATGCCTTTTGTGATTTCATCGCTACTCGCTCTCTAGGCTTCTTTGCTGCTGGCATAAATAAGCTACCATTAAGATGGCGAAACTGTGTTGATAGTTTAGGCACATACTTTGATTACTTGCACTGCTTCTTGTTTGATATATAATAAAGTACACCTTTCATTTGAAATTGGACATTTCATATTGAATGACCTAATATTTATATGGTATATGTGATGTTTTGGTACAGGCAGAAAAGATGAATTAATCAAATCAGGGTAATTGGGGTTTCCATCAACTGAGGCATTTATCTTTTCTTTGTGTTAGGAACATTTCACTTCTACTCTTTAATTATTTTAAAGTATACCCTAACTTATTTTTATTATAGTCATTTTGTTGTGCTATCAAATATTGTTCATTCTATCTATCTAATTGTATTTTCCACCCATTAACCACCCCCACTTTATCACCCCTCCCTGCTACACTTCCCAGCCTCTGGTAACCATCATTCTACTCTCTGTCTCCATGAAATCAATGGTTTTAATATTTGGCTCCTACATATAATTGAGAACATGTGAGATTTCCCTTTTTGTGCTTCGCTTATTTCACTTAACGTAATGTTCCTTAGTTCCATCCATGTTATTGCCAGTGGAAGAATTTCATTCTTTTCTATGTCTATATATATATACATTGTGTATATTTTATTTATCCATTCATCCATTCATGGACACTTAGGTTGATTCCAAATCTTGGCTATTGTGAATAGTGCTGCAGTAAACATGGAAGTGCAGGTTATCTTTTTGATATACTGATTTCCCTTCTTTTGGATATACACTTAGCAGTGGGATGGCTGGGTCATGTGGTAGTTCTATTTTTAGTTTTTTGAGGAAACTCCATACTGTTCTCCATAGTAGTTGCACTAATTTTCATTCCTGAATTACTTCTAATAAAAATTTTCTCAAAACTGGTCCAAAAAAGGTGGAAAAAATAAAGCATCATTTTTATGCCTGAATACCATTGCTTTTCTCTGTAATGCACACAATAAGATGCTAAATCACTGTTGGAAAATGAATATAATGGACAACTAATATTACCGTACTAATAGTACTGGAAGTGAGTGAAAATGTATATAATCTTACCAGAATTTTTGGAGCAGACGCCACATTAATAGCCTCCATAAATTAGAGTATACTGGGGACAGTCCCCCCTGTCAATCCAATAACAAATCCTGGAAGGTGAAGGAATATTAATTTGACTCTCTAGAATTATGTATATTAAAACTATCTGATTCAACTAAATATAAAGATGTTGTAATTCTCATTTATCATGAAGTTGCTCCTAAGCCAAATCAAAATAATTTCATTTTTACTTAAAAAGTCAGAAAATCAATTTCTTCAAAATATGAATATATTAGGCATTTTTTGTTCCATGAACTACATTGAGGTGTAAAAAGTCAAAAAACATAACCTTGTAAGGTGCTTATAATATTAGAAATATATAAGTAAATCACTAATGACAGTAAAGTGTGAAAAAACATGAATTTGGGGTTTAATACTTTAGTCACAGTTGTCTATAAGGAGATCTTTAAAAAAGAAAAAGAGAAATGCTGGCCATTATAACATGTTGATACCTTTGTAAATATAGATGGCAAATCAAAGAGATTAAACATTATTTGGCATCCTACTTTTATATTCATATATGTTTATCCTCATTATCAACATTCCAAAAATTTTAAAGATTTGAAATGAGGCTAGATTTTTCTAGATAACAATTTTAAGATGGCTACTTTAGAATAGTCTCCTTTCTGAAATATTCAGTTATTTGGCAGTTAAATAGCTTCCTGTTGGTTATATAATTTGACCTGTAAAATAAACTGGATAGAAAAAGGTAGTTTGTGTCATCCATTATTTAAAAGAGATTTTCTTACAGTATACTGTAATGCTGAGTTTAAAATTAGTTTCAGGTGTTCAAACTTTCTATGATACTTTGTGCTATCTACTGCCAGTGAAAATGACATATCCACGACTAATAAGAAAATTTATTTCCCAATATATTCCTAAGAAACTTCAGGCTAAGGTCAATTGTAATAAACGTATATCTTGCAGGATACAAAATCAACACTCAAAAACCAGTAGTGTTTTCATACACAGACTATCCAAAAAAGAAATCAAGACTTAATCCGAATTTTACAGAACAAATCCTTTTATTTTTATTAATACATTTTTGTTTGTCTTTTATATTTTTCTTTCATTTTTAAAATGAATATATTTAAAATAGCAAAGAATAAAATACGTTTTAACAAAATAATCTTCCCAGATTGACCAGCACAATTATAATATTAGTAAGCCATAAGGGCTAAATCGATGGCTGCTACACTCGTGATTTAGTCCTAACTTCCCCCATCTGACTGGCGCCACTACTGAAAGAAGCTGGTTGGTGAGAGTTTATGGGGGTCGAATACACCAGTCTGTTATTGGCTTTTGACAACAGTGCACTGTGTTTCTGTTTGAAGTGGAATTTGTGAATAGTTGTGCAGCTCGAAAGTATTTTTTAACTCTGTCTACTTAACAACCCATTATATCAAAGAAGACCAAGAAATGCTGAAGGAAGAAAACAGATTTTTTTAATGAGTATTGGGAATTCAATATTATCTTGTTTCTGCTAAAGATAAGATGATTTGCTTGCTTTGTGATACTGTAATATCAACATTAAAGAAATTCAATGCTCATCAGCATTATAATAGTCATAAGGGCCACAAATACTTTAAATTAGAGGGAGAGGTGTGAAAGGTTGTATTGTAAAAATTAAAAGATGAAAAGCAAAAGCAAAGGCAATTCCTTCAAGCAGCAATAAGAACTGGAAATAATGCCACTGAAGCAACTTATAAAGTAGCTTATATACTCAGGTAAAAAAGGGAAGCCATTCAGTGATGGAAAAATCATAAAAGAATGCATTGTCAAAGTTGTAGGATGCTTAGACCCTGATAAGGTTTAAAAGATTTAAAAGTACAAACAACTCCCTCTTTCAAGGAGAACTGTAACTGATCAAGCAGCATGAATTAGCCTTCAACTTAACAAAACAACTTCATGCAATACTTCAAAAGGAAAATATATATTATTCAATCACTTTGGATGAATTAACTGATACTACTGACTCGGTGCAGGTTTTATACTTCATCGGGGTCATAACAGAAGATTTTCTTTGTTAGAAAGAGTTACTCACTTTGGCACTCTTGCAAACAGAACATGGTGAAGTTTCAACAACTTTTAAGATAAATGTCACGAAGTTGGACTGAATTTGGTAAATTTAGTGAGTGTATGTACATGGTGCACTCTCCATGACAGGAAAATATGAAGGGTTTATTGCACAGATAAAAAAAAGTATTAACAGATCCAGGTGCTCTCATTTCTTTTTGCTGTATCTTGCATCAGCAAAATCTCTGTTCTAAAGCTACTATTTTAAGTGACCCTTTGCAACGAGTTATAAGTATTGTTAACTACATTCGTGCAACTGCAAGATGGCATCCTCAGTTTCGTAACATGCTAACGTTAAACAATGAGGTATTCACTGTGGATTTGCCGTATCATTCTAAAGTATGTTGGCCGTTGCGACGAAAGGCATTAGCCAAAATTTTATCTCTGCGAGAATAAAGAGTTAAATTTTATGAAGAACAGAATCAGCAATGTGAATTATTGAAAGAAGATTTCTATAGGAATGCAGCATTTCTGTGTGGTATCATGCCAAATCAAAATGCCTTGGATATTTCTTTGCAAGGTAAAGTTAAATCTATATATGATATGTGGCAAAAAAAATCCGAGCATTTTGAAAAAAGAAAAAAAAAAAAAACCTATCTTTTTTTCTTCAAAAGGAAATTTCAGATGAACATTTTCCCTAGTAAGCAAAGGTCATTGATGAGCAGGATGATATATGCAAATCACTTGAAGAACATGCAGCTGTTATAGACCTATTAATTTGAAAAAACAATGAAAGGTTCATTGACTTTGATAATCATGACATCATACTCAAATTAGCATGTCAGTCTCACCTAGTTGATATCACCAAGGCACCTAAAGAACTACAAATGGAATTGATTGAGCTTTTAGTAGATAACATTTTACGATCACTGATGCTAAGAAAGATCCAAATGAAATATTGGAAAAATGCAGTAAAATACCCACGTCTTCAGCAACATGCCCGAAAAATGCTTTCTTGCTTTTCAACCACTTGTTGCTGCAAATCTACATTCTCCTACTTAATCCAAATCAAAATGCCTTTAAGGTTACAAATACTTGATACCCACCTAGAGGATCAACTGAAACTGTGGACCTCCTTGTTGCAACCAAATATTCAAATGTTTTCCGACAAAAAGCAGACACAACAAAGTCATTAAAAGGTTAGTTACCTTTAAAATGAAAAAATAGTTTCCATTTTTTGAAATTATTAAGTACACAGTAGATTTTTACAAAATAATGTACATTTGTATGTATACATAATTGAAGTTTCTTGAATGTGGCCTTATTTGATTACAGCTAAATTAATGTAGCCTTCCAACATGAAAAGCTTCCCCACCCCCTGGCCTTTGCTTAGGGCAATCTTCATATCTTCATAAGGAAGGACTAAGGGAAAAGAAAAAAGAGAGCTCCTTTAGGCATGACATATGAGGGTATTTTAGACTTTGCTCTGGATTGTGATAAATACATACAGAGAAAATCAAATTGCAGGATGTCCTATTTTAAGAAATCCCATTTTCTACACAAATGAATTAGAGCTCAATTGACCACATTCTGAAAGTATCTTTTAGTTATTCTTTGAAACGGGACATTCCATTACATCACTTAGCTTTTATTTGAAGACCAAAGGACATGTCACAGAAATGGAAGCAATGGCAACATGTTAGAAGCCACTGTCAATTGGAAATCAATCTGTAATAAAGATGACACTTCTAAAATTATAATGTAAGTCAATGGGACAATATATGATTCCATTTTCAAAAATGCGCTTCATGTACAAATGTCAAGGAATGCATCTATTATGTAAAATCAGGTCTAGTTTTTAGTCATATAAGGCATAATTCAAAAACAAAAATCACACTCAGCCCTATATTTCTGGGTAAGTAAAGGAGGAGAAACAAAAATGAGCCATTTCTGAGGTGCTGGGAGATGTTATGTGATAAATTTACTAGGAGGTAGAGGAAACTGAAATTGCTGCCCTCTGACTTGAACATTCAAGTTTATCATTTGTGTGTAACATAAAAGGGCAATTTCGATGTTAAAATTTAATCAACATGAAACATTAATGCCTTAGGTTGAAACAGAGAATGGCACAATAATGGCATTAGAAAGGGTGAAAATAGCACCATTACTCTCATTGACATCATCAATGTGTTTGCTTCAGTGAACTTCATCTCCAAAATAGAAAAACAAAAAAGTCATTTCTAAGGAATGTATCAATATTTAGCTTTCATCTTGCCCAACTGTAGAATGACCTATATTCTATAAAGGATGCAGGAAGACATCTAACAAAAATACAGACTCCTTGTTCATTTAAAACACAGCAAAATTTGGCAGATTTCCTTTATCTTCTTTAGATTAATGTGATTGCATTAGGGAAATTTAAAAGTTGATAATTAACAGATGAATAGATGAAATATTGCTTCTTGGGGGCCACTAAATAGTGTATAATATTCACTAAACAAACATTTCTTTTTGCTGTTTAACTGGAAACCATTAATTACCTACTACGTGCAGCACTGGTCCCCAAACTTTTTGGCATCAGGGATCCGTTTCATGGAAAACACGAACTGGCTGGGTGGCTGGGGGCGGGAGGAGGCGGAGCTCAGGTGGTCAGGGGGTGATGTGAGCGATAGGGAGCACCTATAAACACAGGTGAAGCTTTGCTCAGCCACCAGCCGCTCACCTCCTGCTGTGCGCTCCTTCCCGCCCTCCCTCTTCCTACATTTCAAGGAAGACAATTTTTCCAGGCATGGGATGGGGGTGGGGTGGCGGCAAAGCTCTGCCGACCAGTGTTCGTCCGCGGCAACCCAGGAGACTGGGGACCGCAGTAGTAATGCATACCTATATCAATGTTAAAGATGGGTGAATTTTGAAATGAGAACCATAAGACTTAGCTTCTGAGATACTATACCCCTCCCTGCCTCTCCCAGGTACCATTTCTATAGTGATGACCTTCACATCTGCATTTCCAGCCCTAACCTCTCTTATGAGCTCCAGAGATCAATATTTCTATCTGCCAACTAGATATTTCCATCTGGAAATCCCACAGCCACTTCAAATTCCACAAGGCCAATTGGTAGCAGCCCTGTATGTGTTTATGTGCCCACACATTTCAGACAGTCACAATGTACTCTGAAGACAATATTGGCTCTCCTTCTCCACTCTTATTTTACTTTCCAGACCCAGCTCAAATATCGCCTCTTTTGGGAACTCTCCATAACCTTCCAGGCAGAATTAATTACTATTCTTTACATATTCTCATTGCACTAGTATATACCCTTAATGTTATATTTACCCTTTTTTATAATTAGGGTATTGGATATCTTTCTCCCCTGCTACACCATAAATCTCTAAGGCAGATGCCCTTTTTTGTTGCTGCCTTGTTTTTGAATGTATTAATTTTAAAACACTTGAATAAAATGGTGTTTTTACAGGAAATTCTGTTATAGTAGGTATGAATTGAGCCATCTCTCAAAAATATGTGCAGTGGCTCTGATATATTCCAAAATCTGAAAATTACTGAATTAAGCAAATACCTAGACAGAGATTACCACCACACAATAAATGCAATCAACTCTTGAGGTTCAAGTCAGTATACAATCTTATATTTCATTAAATGTCTGGTGTGCCACTCTATACTGGGCATAGAACAATTAGTAATATAAGGTCAGGTTTAGAGAAGTTAAACAACATACCCCTGACTTATTATAAGCAAATAATAGAGTTGGGATTCAAACCCAGGTTTTTATAGTTCCAAAATAATATTTATTCCATTTCATCCTGATGCCCCAGATCCAGTATCATTCCTGGGCAAAAGAGTTAATTAATCAAAGTTTCTGTTGCCCGACCCACATTATACCATGTTACAAATCACCATAATCTCTACCATGGAGTCTGTTTCAGGATATTCTTCATCCATTAACTTAGTCCTTAATCACCTTCCCTAATGTTCTGGTCATGTAATCTGACAAAATAATTTATGCAAAGGAACTGGTGTATTCGTTATTGCACTGAACATCCCGGTGCCATGTATGTGCAGCCTATTGTGCTAGGTGTTGGGATGACAGAGTTCCCATTCAAACGGAGAGAAAGGGACGTTAGACGCCCACATAGCTAACTGCATTATAATCTGATAAGTGCCATAATAAAGATAATAATAAAACATCTACCCTGAAAGTATGGAGAAGTGCTTAATTCTGTATTGGAAATCACAGAGAGTTTAATAGGAAAAAAAGTAGGGAAAGGGCATAAGAAGAAAAGACAACTGCCTGTACAAAATAAATACCTAGCAGTTAAAAAGCCCTCTTCCCTAAGGATCAGCATGAACATTTCATGGCAACCTCCTACAATCACATTGTCCTTTCCGCTGATGCCAAATTCAAATGCTAGGTGTCTCTAGGTTTGTAGAAGGGCAATAGTGGGAAACAGTTTTAGGCAGCCCTTTCAGCAGATCTTAAACTAATATCCCTTAAAGCAAACACCTGTGGCCTATGCAGACTCTCTTTCATATTAGTACATGTCGTTCTCACTGAACTGCATCCCTGAGCAGGTCACATAATGACATGTTTAATGTAGTTGGGTTACCTAATAATACTTATAGAGATTATGAAGCGGTCAGTAAAACATCCAGGAGGGCTTTGTGAATTACTTCTAAAATCACTCTAAATTAGCAATTAAAGGAAAAATTTTGACGTGTTCAACACTGAGTATAGGCAGATAAAAATCAACATCTGGAGAATTCAGTTTTGTTTATTATTACTGCTAGAGTATATTTAACAGATGAATTTTTTTCCAGGGTAGTCACCTCAATTTATTTTGGTGGATATCCTTGATTAGTAAAATTTTTCTCCCCCTTTAAAAAAAATAGAAATTAACTCATTTCAGAGTAAAGGGGAGGAACATAAACTTTTGAGTCAGAAATATGCTTGAGTAAGAATGTATAAATAAGCAGTTAGAGATAAATAGAATTAACATTTTATACATAGCTATAAGTAACTAAGGCTTTTAAGGCAGCAGAGATAGCTTATTTGCACATAAACATTTGCATTCCTTTGGTATGTTAAGTGAGTTACATTTATGGGTTTTCTAAAATGCTGGCATGATTATTTTTTCCAATTATTTCACACTCACAGGTTACACAATTAATTATACTTCTGTAGATCACTTTCTCTTAGAATTCAAAAATATTTCAAAACAACCAGACATATGCAAAATATAAATGCACACATAGCTAGATTTAGTTTTTTAAAAGTTGGGGCGTCTGATTTAGCATTGAAAAGATACACCTTAAAATGTGAGAAAGTTGAGAGTGAGTCAGTGATGAAGTTAAGGACCAAGCCAGAGAAGAAATCAGAGTAGAGACATGCCTTCTATTTCTCTCTGAAATCCCACCCCAGTTAGGAAGTGTTATTTCTTCTGAAAATGTTTCCCCATGTCCAAACATAATTACAAAAATACCATAAACATACCTTATTACCTAGGAGAAGCTAGGCAGCAAATACTTTGGTGAAATTCTTCGGTAATTTTTAAGGACATTTTCAGCAAATGTATTTTTAAGTTAAAAGACAACTACAAAGCAAGATCTTTCAAAATTAATTTATGAAAAAATACCCAAAATATTTTAAGGAAATATTCAAATCTAAATGTTTGAAAGTAAAAACATTAATTTCCATTACCATATGAAATTTATACATTTTCCTTCATCTAGTATATGAACAGTTAAGCACCACAGCCTGAACTGGAAATGAAATAGTGCAAAATTTAAGGAAAAAATGGGAAAAAAAAACCCAGAAGTCTATACTATTTAAGAGTAAACATTTATTTATTTATTTCAAACTTGAACTTTAGGTCTCCAGAAGCAAATTAGTAAATATTTACTGACTGCCTTTGATTCGCTAGGTATGAGTGGAGAAATGAGGGAATATAAAGATGACAGTTATATTCTCTGCTCTTAAGACATCTACGACTGAGTTGGAGACACATAGGTGCACATAAACACATTTTATCACTATATAAAAAAATTATATAAACTTGTTAAAACAATACCAAAAAACAAAAGCTTACTTTTCTGTATTTCTTAATTTACATTTGGTACCGTTCAGTATATTACTTGCTTCGGATTTGCCATCGAACAGCGTGTAGTGTGTAAACACCAAGGCAGCAACTGAGTGCCCAAACATTTAAGGAAAAACAGATTTGACATAATACTAATCCAAGGTCACCAAAACCTTGCCAGTTTTGAGGAAGGGCCACTCTCCTTTCTCATTTTCAATAGTCTACTATCTGGAGAATTACAACCTGTTTTCATTTTTTTTAATATTCTTTTTTATTTCAGAATATCAAAGTACAGTGGGGCTCAGATAAATACAACCTGTTTTCATAGCAGTCCATGAGTTGTATTTATCTGAGCCCCACTGTACTTTTCTTCAATCTAATCTCATTTATTTTAAATTTCAGCTCATCTTTTTCAGAAAAACTTACTGTGTTCATTATAATTGCAGATTATTACATTGAGGGTAATAACATCACTACTTTTAACAACATATTTATTCTACTTTAGGTAACAATCTTTGAAATTCACAAAATAAAATCTTATTAATTTGGACTGTACAAATTGAGAATCTTTTTTCAGAATGAGCTGAATGAGATTTTTCTTTTTTGTAGTGTTTCCTTGTGAAATAACTCTTAAGCAGAATAGGAAATCTTAAAATATGTTCAAATACAATATTTGATATTAAAATAGCAACGGCAAAAATATCCAGTCTATAGCCTGGATCAGTGTACATTCTGCCCAGCCCACCATACATTCATTTACACTTAGAATCCCTGCTGTGAATGGTGGCTACAAAACTCTGTGCAAGTTTCTCAAACAACAAACATTCAACTATATTCACAAGTCTTGATAGTACTAAGGCAAGAAGTGAAAAAACACACATTCTTTTATCTATTTAAGAACACAACACAGAAACTTAAATAAAGCTTGAAAAAGACCGATTAGATTTTCAGATTAGTTCTGAACATTCAATTGAGTAGAACCCTTGTACTCCTAAAGTATTCCGACCAATTGGCATTTTGATACAAACACAAGATTCTATGATGACTTCCTTTCAAAGAGAATTAACTTTTAAAAAGCATTTTAGCGCCAACAACTTACAAACTACATACATTAAGATCAAAATTTGCAAATGAGATGTTCCCAAAAGTAGGTGATCTAGAACTTGGAATGTATTTTTCCATTTGGAACACTGCTATAAAACTATGGTTAGCTCTCCAGAAAGATATACAAACATCCTGTTTATTAGAAAATGTTCTCATAATATACATCACATAACTGAAATGAAAAATAAAAACAATCCTGTTGTAATACTGGGAATGAGAAAAAAAGAAACTATATATAACCACAAGACCCTGACCCCCATCTCCTTAAAGAAAGAGAATATGTGACTCACTCAAAGAGAAAATGCAACTAAAGATTAGCAAAAATTCTTTGTATGAGAAGGCAAAAAGGTTTTGGGGAGGAGCAGAAGTCTTAAAACCAAGTTTTGATTGACCAGAGGACCTCTCTCTCCCCGCTTGGAGGAGCACAGGTTGGTTAAGTTAGGTCAATTCTACCTGGAAGACAAAAGCCACACAACATCAAAAGCACGAATGCAGCATGAAGAAGGAAAGTTAGACAAAACCGAAAGGTAAATTTGTGCACTTTAAGAACCAGGCAGCCATCCTTAGCTCCAGAGGCCTGCATAGTTTCCATGGAGGCCTGAAGGGAGAGGACCCCCAGCCACGAAAAGCTTCAACTCAGGCCAGTTGTAGCAGTGGGTGTAGAGCGCATTGGGGAACTCCTCAATGCCCCCAAAGTAGTTCACCCACAGGTCATCACGGCTGAGCCAGCCTCTGCCACAGATGAGCTTGAGCTTCCTCCTTGCGGACCCTGGAGGGCAGTCCGGGTTGGATGAGGCCCTCTCTTCCAGGAACTTATGCGCACGTATGTCATAGAAGAGCAGGGAGCCATGGCCAGTGCCCACCGTGAGGACGTGCTGGTAGGAGCTCAGGGAGCGCACTCCCGAGCCGCCCTCACGAGAGCACATGGGCTGGATGTTCTGCTGGCCCAGGCGCGGATCCAGGAAGGAGACATGGGACTGGGAACCCACCGCGTACAGGGACAACTCATCGCAGTAGGTCAGGCACACATTCTCTCGGCAGTAGGGCAGCCTGACGGACAGTAACCTGGACAGGACGCTCCGGGCTTTCCACAAGTGGAAGTAGCCATCCAGGGACACCGCTCCCAGCTCCTGGTTCTTGCCACTGAAGGCCAGGGCTCGCACTTTGCGGTTACTGGGGTTGATGGTGGCCCTGGGGATGGCCTCCACGCCCATCGGATGGATGTGGGTGTACACGGGGAGCCCCACATCGTTGTGCCAGGCAATGCTGCCGTGGTACATGTCCGGGTCCAGCCGCCAGAGCGCCATGGTGCCGTCGCGGGAGCCGGTCACGGCCACGGTGTCACTCAGCCAGGCGATGGCGAAGAGCCAGTCTTTGTGGCCTTGGAGGTCGCCCAAACACACGGGGTTCAGGGAGGGCAGCTGGTAGATGGCCAGGTTGTTGGGGTTTTCGCCCCCGGTGGCCAGAAGGGTCTTGGAGGGATTCAGCTCGATGGCGTGGATGCCGGAACCCGGCCGGGCCCGGCCTATGCCAGCCATCCCGTCCCGCAGCAGGGGGATGCGTGTGATGTGGCCCGACTGCACGTCCACCACGAAAAGCGTGTTACACTTGGTGCCGCACACTACCTGCCTGGCGTTCAGCCACTGCGACGCGAACACCTTGTTGAGGGTGCCCAGGGCCAGCTGGCGTTCCGTCAGCAGCTCGGGCAGCCTCTGCACCGCGTAGCCGCGCAGCTCGCCCTCGAAGCCCAGAGGCCCCGCGCGGCCCCGCGCGCCCACCTCGCGGCCCTTCAGGTAGTGCACCAGCGAGCGACGCGTCGCCGGCCGCTTCTGCTTCTTGGGCGGCAGCGGCCCCTCTCCGTCCCCCACCGCCCCCGGAGACGACGAGCTCCCGGCGCCGGCTTCGACCGCGGGCGCATTCCGCTTCCCGATACCTGTTTGCTGCGGGGTCATGGTGGGCGGCGGGCGAGTGGCGGCGGCGGCGCGTGGACCTGAGTTGGTCCTGGCCTCGGCGGGGATGGCGGCGTCTCTGGGTCAGCTAGGAGCGCGGGGTCTCAAGGGCCAGGAGGCTGAGGCGACGGCGGGCTCAGAGCCTTCCGAGTCTGAGGCGCGGCGGCTGAGGGCTCAGCGAGGAACGCGAGGCCAAAGCAAGCCAAACGCGGGCGGAGAGAGGCGGTGAAGACGCCGCAGACTTAGGCGAGGGCAGGAAGTGCGGCTGGCCGCGCGGAGGGATCGAACTCCGTGCGGGGCGAGGAAGACGTTGGGGGCGGGGAAGACGTTGGGGGCGGGGAGGAGGGAGTGAGTGTGAGGGGCGGAAGCACTGGGAGGATGGGAGGAGCGGGTGTGGGGGTAGCGCGGGCCAGTCAGGGAGGGGGCGGGGAAGGTAATGGCTCTGTGGGGAGAGAGTCACTGAGGGCCTGAGCTCCAGGACCTCCAGTATCTGACACCTGGCATTTTTCCACCCTCAAGACCGCAGCCAACTAGCCTTCTTAAAATCCCTACTTAGACAAAATGTTAAAATTAAAATATGGTCAAGACCGGGGCTAGATGGAGCCTTGATCATGATCTGTGTGAAGAAACCAATGCACTCTTGGTGCAATCTAGTAGACAGCTCGCTAAGATTAGACATTGAACTTGGGGTGGGGGATGGGAGAGAGTTTGGCAGTGGCAGGGAGACCTTTACCCTTACATCAGACTTGCAACTCCCTCAGTTTCAGCCCCTCTGCTGGTGTCTTAAATAGTTTCAACCAAATATTTTTTCCCTCCTCAAATTGAGATCTCTGAGCCAGTGCACCTAAATCCCTGAGGGACGTGTTCCAACGCAGATCTCTGGGCCCTATATTCTTCCCATGGTGATGTCAGGGATCCTTTGGTTGGGTGCAGCCTTCAGAACCTGATGAGCTGAGCTGTTGGGTGAAGAGAGACTGTGAGGAGGGTTTTACAGGGGGATGTTGATTTCCCTTGAATCTCAGAGCCCTAAGGAGGTGGAGTGGAAGAGTCCAGGGGAGGGGCACCTCCCTCCTCACTCCTGGATGGGAGGATTGATGTCCCCATTGTCAGTCCCAGGGATCCAGGTGCCTGTGCATACTCCCTGGGGATTTGGAATGGGGGCCTGAGGGATGAACAGGATTTTCAAAGCGGAGAAAGAGGTAACATCCTTCCAGAAGGAGGAAGCCATATGAATACAATGGTGTGGAGTTTAGCATTTCACAGAATGGGTTTAACAGTCTCAAAAGGTTCATACCATGCTCTGCGGTTTCAGAGCATCCAGTCCGGTGGCAGGCCCAGAGGCATGGTCGGTTGAACAGTAATTTCAGTTACACAGTGATAAATTGTGTGGAAAAACTGATGGATGATAGCAACTCTGAACAAACCCCTATCTCCTCCACAAAAGCATGTTTGCTGAGTGAGTGAGAGTATGAATTTACTCTTCTGACCAGTCATAAGAGACTACAGGAGCTACTTTGTTGCTGCCGCCCATCTCCTTCCCTTTTTTGTTAATTTTCTCTCCTTTTCCCCTAGGGATTTGTGCGATTTCATCTCAAGTGCACAGATTCCAAGTACATGCCATAGGTCATTTTCACTCTCCTATCCTGCTGCTACATTTTAGTGCTCCCCAACACTCCTGAACCACAATTCTGACTCCTCCCCATACCATTCATCCCATACAGAAGAGTCTGGATCTACTGGTGTTGGTGAACATAAAATTAGGGAAGTGTTCATGGTGGAAGCTACATTTTGTTTCTGCAGGTAGGCGTGGGCGAATGGACATTTTAGAGAGAGGCAACCATATATAAAAAGGCATGGACAGTGTAAAGAAGCGGTTCATGAATTTTAGTGTACATTAAAATCACAGGGGCAGCTTAATAAATATGCATAGCCCTTGGCTCTATCCCTAAAGATTTGATGCAGATGGTCTGTGGGCCATTTGAGAAACACTGGTCTAGGCTCTTCTCACCTAGCTGGGGGGTACGATGTGTTGCAGGTAGAATATTAATATCTTCAGTGTACTTCAGGGTTACCCTGAAAATGGACATTATCCAGGTGAATATTGTAAAAGCCTTGGCGATGAAAGAGGAGATGATTGGGTAGAGACCAAAGCAGAAGAATGGCCCAGGCAGGGAAACCGTGCCTATTATGTATGTAGAACTTATGCTTTACTATTACCTTATACTTTTATTATATTATTATAGTAATGGGCATTGTTGCAGGTACTTTACAAATATTATCTCATTTAACCCACTATTATAACAGTGGTAGCTCCCACTATTATAATCTCCATTTTGTAGATTAGGAAATTGAGGTTTAGAGAGGCTGATTTTCTCCAAAGTCAATTAATTATTATTAAGTGAACTCAAGTAGTCTGAATACATATTCCATGTTCTTATCCATTTCTGAGAGTTTGGGGAATTGCCAGGGACTAAGTGAAAGGTTCTGCTAGTGATAGAAATTTGATAAGCTTCACTTCCTTGCTGCACCACAAATGATGGGATATGGCTGTGGGACTTCCGCTGAGGCTGTATGCCAATAGTAGAAACACTAAGAGCATCTGTGAGGGATTCTGGGATTCAGCCTGTGATCAGTGGCAAGGCCTGCTTAAAGGGGCAGCTCCACAGCTGTAGTGGAGCAGCAGCTGGACAGACCATCAAGGACCATTGTAAGCCATTCTGATGTCATCTTTCAGCAGAACAAACAAGGAGGGTATCCACAGCAAAAAGAACTAAGGACTGCTTTCAACTTCTTTTTCCTGGGACCATGTAAGCATCACAAGTCTAATGAGATCCCATAGAGAAGGGAAGGAACCCTTGAAATTACTGATATTGGACTTATACCACCAGTCAGGTATGTGCAGCTTGGACTAAAATGCAATGTGGCTTAGGAAAATAAAGAAATGTGCTATATCTTCCTCTCATGTCTCATGAGAGAAGATAATATTTGATATCAATTACCAAGGGCTCACAGGAACAAGGAGTGGGCTTTCTATGCTCTGGGAAATGAAGTACCACAGATAGTAGAGTGGCAACCCCTTACATGCAATACCCTTCCCCAAATCATAATGCAGTGTCCATATGTCTGTAATGGTGAAAGGTGGGTATTAATAACTGTCCAAAATACCGTGGAGGTATAGGAAGGAATACTTCTAGTTCTGCCTAAGATAGAGTAGCCCCCTTCCTTCCAGGTCCTCCCTATTCAAACTAAGTGAGTCCTGAACATAAGACAACTAACAAGTAAAGAAAGTCTCTGAAATGTGGAAAGAAGATGAATGGACTAAGGACCTCAGAATTTGAGGGAAGACAAAGTGGTGAGTTCCCTGGGTTTGCTTACCATAACCTATATATGCTAGATGGAAAAGCTGCAGAAGCCTCCAACCCAGAACTGTCAACAGGCAGATAATAGAAGCTCGAAGAAAGGAATTTTGTCGCTAGGCAAAGGATCTGGAAAAGGGAGGCCTAACTACAAAGAACCTTTTTGGCAATAGCCATCTTACTCCAGCCATACACCAACAGAAAAACCACCGTGCCTCTCTCTGCCACCATCATTTCAGTAGGGCCAAGTGGGGAGCTGATCTTCCATTCTCTACATGACAGAAGGAGGTGCTATACCTTCATTCCTTGCAGGGGTAGCATCAGCGTGGTCCAGCAGTGAACTAAGCCTCCACCAATGCCCAGCCAACATGTAGACTTAATGAGAGGGTCCAAGAAGGGGGCAATTTCTACTATGCTTCATCTACTACTGTGCTTCACCCCCTTCCTCTTCACTGGTGCAAGTAGGGCTCAATGAGGAGCTTAGCTTCCACTCCCATTTAGCATCATGGAAACTGAACAAAACAGTGAGAGTCAGAGCTAATTAGTACTTCACTCTCCACCACTGGTGTCAACAGGGAACTCAGCCTCTACCCTCACCTGATAGTAAAAAGACTGAGCAAGGAGGTGGGAAACAAGACTAGTCCACTTCCCCAAGAAATTGTGATATATGTACACCTACAAATTCAAGAAATTAAATGAACACAAATAGCATAAGCCCAAATAAATCCACAGCAAGATATATTATAATTAAAGCTCTGAAAACTAAAGACAAAGAAAAAAAATCTTAATAGAAAACAGAGAGAAACGACACATTAACTATAGGGGGAAAACAAATCAAATGAGAGCAGATTTCTTATCTGAAACCACAGACAACAGAAGGAAGTGCTGAAAGAAAAGATAGGTCAACCACAAATTCTATATCCAGCAAAAATATTCAGGAGTTAAGTCAGATAAAGATATTCTCAGTTCAAGGAAAACTCAAAGAATTTGTTGCTATAAAACCTACCCTTGAAGGATGACTAAAGGAAGTTCTCCAAACAGAAGGGTAATCATAAAAGAACATAGAATTTCACAAAGGAAAAAAGAATATCAAAATGGGTAAAAATATTAAATATAGTAGACTTTCTTACTTCCCATGAATTTCTTAAATCATATTTGATATTTGAAGCAAAATATTATAAAATCATCTGACATAGTACTCAATGTATATAGAGGGAATACTTAAGACAAGGATTAGGTTATTAATTATGAAATGTCCAATTTCCTTAAATACTAAGTTTGACAGCTGATATCTAAAACATTTCACTATGACACTTCTTTTATTTTTATTGTGAAGGTACATCCTCAGTCTTTCAAACACATATTTTGGCTTATGATTATCTTTTAAATTTTTATTTCGAACAATTTTTGTGAAACCTTGGATAAGTCAAAGATTGAAGTTATTTTCAAATATGAGTTCTGTCTTGGAACCAGTGCAGCACAGACAGCTTGAAATATCAACAAAGTGTTTAGGAAGGACGTGGCTAATGAACACATGGTACTTAGATGGTTTGAGAAGTTCCATTCTGGCGATTTTAATCTTGAAAATGAGCCCTGTGGGCGACCTCAGACCAAGGTGGAGAATGATGAGCTGAAAGCTATCGTGGAAGCGAATCCATCTCAACCTATGAGTGAATTAGCAGCAAGGTTTGATGTTACTATTGCAACAATATTGGACCATTTAAACAAATTGGCAAAGTAAAGAAGCTGGATAGATGGGTTATGCATGAATTAAACAAACATCAGAAGAGAAATCATCTCAAAGCTTGTCTTTATTTGCTGTCACAAAATAAAGGCGAACCATTTATACACCGTATTTTTACGTGTGATGAAAAATGGATTCTTTTTGACAATTGGAAGCATTTGTCACAACATTTGAATAAAAATGACATGCCAAAACACAGTCCAAAACTAAGTATTCATCCAAAAAAGCTAATGGTGTCTGTTTGGTGGTCCAACATTGGTATAATCCACTACGGCTTCATGAAACCTGGTCAATAGATTTCAGCAGATGTCTAGTACAACCAGTTGAACAAACTGATGAGGATCCTTGGGATTAAGCAGCCAAGATTGGTCAGTAGAGACAAGCCAATCCTCCTGCAAGACAATGCTTGACCACATGTCCCATAAATAACACTGCTCGAACTATAGTAGCTGGACTTGGAAACTCTGTCATCCACCATATTCACCAGACCTTGCCCCAACTGACTACCACTTCTTCCAGGCTTTGGACCACTTCTTGCAAGGAAAAATATTCAATTCTCAACAAGCTGTGGAAAATGCCTTTTGCGATGTCATAGCCACTCGCTCTTTAGGCTCCTTTGCTGCTGGCATAAGCAAGCTACCATTAAGATGGAAAACTGTGTCGATAGTTTAGGCACATACTTTGATTAATTGCACTATTTCTTGTTTGAGATTTAATAAACTATACTTTTGATTCAAAATCAGACATTTCATATTTAATGACATAAGATATTGAAAAGTAAGGAAGGTAAAGGGAACTTATGGAATGTAAGGGCCTTCATTCAAGGTGGTAAAAGATTGATAAGAGTATATTGTGTTAAATTATAATCATATCTAGAGTAACCCCTAAGAATCTTTACAAAGTGATATAGTAAAAAGTGCTCTAAATAAATGAAGATAAAATTCAAATAAATGGGGGGGGTGTTCAAATAAGACACAGGGAGGTGAGAAAGGAGAAACAGAGGAACAAGAAAAAGAGAGAACAACAGAAAACAAGTAGCAGATTTAAGCCTAAACATATCAAAAATTACTTAAATATAAATGGTCTAAATACACTAATTATAATAAAACACAGAGATTGGTAGAGTGGATTAAAAAGAAAATATAACCTAAAAATATGCGTTCTACAAGGAGCTCCCCTCAAATGTGGTATAGATAGGCTGAAAGTAAAAGGATAGAAAACATATGTCAAAATTAATCACAAAAAGTAGGAAAGCTATATTAATATCAGATAAAATGGACTTCAGCATGACAAAAATTACTACAAAGAGGGTCATTATATAATGCTAGAAGGATTAATTTACAAGGAAGATATAACAATCCTAAATATGTATGTGCCAAACCAGAGACTTTTGAGCAAAAACGAAGCAAAATTGATAAAATTGAATCAAGAAATAGGCAAGTCAAGACCCCACTCTCAGCAATTGATAGAACTACTAGATAGAAAATCAGCATGGATGTAGAAGAACTGAAAGACCCAATCGATCAACTGGACATTTACACATTTACATATTTAATACACTCTATCCAACAACAGCGGAGTACACTTTTTTTTTTTGTAAGCACACATAAACATTCATAAAAATAGACCATATTCTGGACATTAGAACAACCTCAACAAATTTTAAGTTTTTAAATCATAGTGTATGCTCTTTGACAATAATAGAATCAAGGAAGAAAACAATAACAGAAACATAACAGGAGAATCTCCAAACACTAAACAACACACTTCTAAGTAATACATAGATCAAAGAGGAAAATTTCAAAGGAAAACAAATAATTTGTAGAAGTGAGTTAAGTTAAAAATACAGCATATCAAAATACATAGCACACAACTTAATCAGTGTTGAAAGGGAAATTTATAGCACCAAATGCTTACATTAGAAACAAAGAAAGATAACAAATAAGTTCTTATTTCAAGAAACTAAAAAATGAAAGCAAAATAAACCCAAAGCAAAAAGGTGGAAGGAATTAATAATGAGATAAGCAGAAATGAATTAAATTGAAAACATAAAAACGATGGAGATAATCAATGAAACAGCTGAGTCTTCAAAAACATCACTAATATTGATAAATTCCTAGCAAGACTGACAGAAATGAAAAGAGAAATCATACTACTAATATCAGGAATGAAATAGGAGACATCACTATACACCCTGAAAATATCAAGAGATACAAGATATTCATATAACAAAAACATTTGTACCACCTTAATATTTTGAAATAAAAAAAAATAATAAGGGAATACTATGAGCAAATTTTACCTACATTAATTCAACAACTTGGTAGAAATGGACTGATTCCTCAAAAAGGACAAACTACTACAATTTATCTGATTTTAAGTAGATAATTTAGGTATGTCTATAACTACCAAGGAAATTGAATTAATAATTTAAACTCTGCCAAAAATAGTGATCTACAGACACAGATGGTTTTACTAGAGAGATCCACCAAACTGTTAAGATGACTCCAAATTTACATAATCTCTCCCAGAAAAGTAGAAAAGGAGGTGTCTTAGTCTGCTCGAGTCTGCCATAACAAAATAACATAGACTGAGTGGCTTAAAAAATGGGATTTTTCTCACAGTTCTGGAGGCTGGAAGGTTCAGAAAAGGTAGATTTCTTTCTGAGGCCTCTTCCCTTAGCTTGTAGGTGGCTCCCTTCTCACTGTGTACTCATGTGACCTCTTTCATACTTAATAAGAATAAGCAAGTTCAGCAAGTTTGTAGGATGCAATGTCAATATGCAGAAATCAGTTACATTTCCATATTTCGATAATCAATATATGGAAAATGAAATTAATACAGAATATCATTGAAAATCATATAAATAAAATGAAATACATGTAAATTTGCCAAAATATGTACAAGATCTGTATGGTGAAAATTACAAATTAGTAATGCATAAAATCAATTAAGACCTAAATACATATCATGTTTATGTACTGGAAGATACAACATAGTAAAAATGTCAATACTCCTGAAATTTATGTATAATTTTAATGTAATTCCTATCAAAATCTCAGCAAGCTACTTTTGGAGATATAGATGTTTGTTCTAAAATTTATATGGAAACGCACAGGCCCTATAGTAGCTAAAGCATTTTTGATTAAAGTGGAAGGAATCACTCTATCCTATAGTAAGTACTACTACATAGCTACAATAATCAAACAGTGTGATATTAGCAGAGTTATAGATACATCCATAAATTGAATAGAGAACCCAGAAATAGATACACACTAATATGCTTAGCTAACTTTTGATAAAGGTAGAGGCCATTCAATAAAAAAAGGAAAAGTTTTGCAACCAAAAGACTAAAGAAATTGAACATCTATAGGCAAAAAGTGAACCCTCACCTAAACTTCACTTCTTATACAAAAATTATCTCAAAATGGATGGTACACTTAAATTTAAAACATAAAATCATAAAAGTTCTTGGAAAAAAATAGAGTAAAATCTTTGGGACATAGGGCAAGCAAAGAGTCCTTACACTTGATATCAAAAGCATTATCCACAAAAGGAAAAAATGATAAATTGGACTTCATCAAAATTACAAGCTTTTACTCTGTGGAAGACCCTGTTAAGAGGAATAAAATTACTGACTAGAAGAATATATATGGAAACCCTATATCCAACAAAAGACTAGTAACTTGAATACATAAAAACTCTCAAATCTTAAAACAGTAAAAATAAGAAATAATCCAATTAGCAAGTCAGCCAGAAACAAATAGACATTTAATTTAAGAAGCTAGATATATGGAAAATAAATTTTTGAAAAGATGCTCAATATTATTAGATATCATGGAAATGCAAATTAAAATCATAATAAGGTATTACTATATGCCTATCAGAATGGCTAAAATTAAAAAAAAAAATGACAACACTGAATTCTGGCCAGGGTGCAAAGAACTGAACCACTCTTAGATTGCTGGTAGCAATGTAAAAGGGTATAGTCACTCAGAAAAACAGTTTGTTAATATCTTATGAAAGAATGCATGTGCTTACCATGTGACTAAGCAGTTGCACTTCTAGACATCTATCCTAGAGAAACTAAAGCATATGTTCACAAGAAATCCTGCACATGAACACTTATAGCAGCTTTATTCATAATAGCTAAAATGTAGAAATAACGCAGACATTCTTCAACAGATGAATAAACAAACTGTGATACATCCATATATGGACTACTACTCAGTAATAAAAAAGGAACACACTATTGATACATGCTACAAGTAAGATGAATCTCAAAGGAACTATGTTGAGTAAAAAAAGCCAATATCAAAAGGTTACATGCTATATGATTCCATTTATATAACATTCTTGAAATGACAGATTTATAGAACTAGAGAACAAACTCGTGGTTACAAGGGTTAAGGAGGTGAATGGGAGTAGGAGAGAATTGGGTACAACTATAAAAAAGCAACAATAGGTATCGTTGTAGTGATGGAAATGTTTTGAATCTTAACTTTATCAATGCCAATATTCTGGTCATGATATTTTACTGTAGATTTTTATTGGAGGAAACTGAATAAGTGTACACTGAATCTCTCTGTATTATTTCTTATAATTGCATGTGAATCTCCAATTATTTCAAAATTGAAAAATAAAAACCACTAAGAAAGAAACCATGGAACACATATATTATAAATATAGAAGAGTTGTCAAGATAGAAAATTAAAAAAATATATAAGCACCTTTTTGTCAATAGATCTAACATTAACACTTTGAACACTGTGTTTCCAATAGTGAGCCTCACCTTTTGACTTGGCAGAGGACATTAGAATATTTGAGGGTTAAGAAGGGAAAAATATAGTGAGGTGCCACTCTCGTTCCTTGGCATTCTTCACTGCACCATACACAACTGCCAAGTGCCAAATAGGACCGAGCAGAAACAGCACAAATATTTGTCATTACAGCCACCTCATAAGTTTATTCAAGGAGGCTGCAAGCTAATAACTTCATTGAGGTCCTGGAATGATGATTCTTTAGACAGGGAGTAGTCAAATTTATTTCTAACCATGCGTGTTAATGAGTTGAAGTTAATTACTGTCCAGAGGCCTCTTTAACAGATCCAAATGAGGGGTTTAGAAGTATGTGCTCACACCTTCACAGAAATTACAAAAGTAGGCAGAAGACCCAAGCTCACACACTCACACACACAAACACAATCGAGGCAGACATGTTTGATTTTTAAAATTTATTTAAATATGATATACATACATAATTATATTAATATATTTTATAAATTTTTGAACACACATAAAAGAAAGTTAGTAAATAATTTTAAAATACACTCAAACTTTATGGTTCCAGAAATGACTTTGCTCTAAATAAAGAATTGTTTTCTTTTAAATATGTTTCATTATTGTTTTTTAAGTTGGTTAATACTTGGTGATGCAGCCATTCAAAGATATGGTTTTATATTAAGTTTTTAAACATCTTGTTATTTTTGTTATGTTTAGATTAAGTGGCTTTCATAGCTGAAAAAGGCACTTCATGAAGTTACATAGATCTAATTTAGAAAAAGCATATCACTGGCTGATTTTAGTAAATCATTATACGCTCTTTAATCCCCAGTCACAAATTATGCATAATTTTTAAAACAAAAATACAGCCAGTAAATTTTCAATTTCTTTGAAGCCCATTAGTTGCTCCTGCCAATTAATGGGACAGCATTGCAATTTGTATTTTTACAAATGAGTTGTCATCTACTGAATCTCTTCATTTGGAAGATTTTAAGAACAGTTTAGAAATATTGTTTTCAAAGCTATTGTTGTCTTTAACATTTTGATATGACAGTTTTATTTTTCTAAGTTATGCACTTTAGTTGTACTCAGGTGCAAAATCACATACAAATAAAATATTTCAAATATTTATTTTCAAAATCCTCTTTTCATATCAAGACTTTTTTTTCCCCAAATTGGCAACTTTCTTCACTCTTTGGTAAATTATCAATTATCAGTGTTGTCTTGAAGGGACAGATTGTTTGGGTTTTTTTGTTATTGCCAGTTTGTTTTAAAAAAAATCTACTAGTTCACATGCTGTTGAACACACCTTTTCATTAAAGAAAAGGTCGACAAATTTGGAACAATTTTTTTTTTTAAAAAGACAAATACATAATTTATCTTTAAGTTATTATAAATCTCTTACCATATAAAGGTTTTCATCAATTACATCCAGTACAATAGCTCCATCTTATACGTGGAGTATATGTTCCAAGACCCCGGGTGGATGCCTGAAACTGCAGATAGTACTGAACCTTATACAATCGTCCCTCAATATTGAAGGGGGATTGTTTACAGAACCTTGTGCTGATATCAAAATTCACAGATCCTCAAGTCCCTGATATAAAATGGTGTTACATTTCCACATAAACTACACACATCCTCCCATATACTTTAAATTGTCTCTGGATTACTTACAATACATAATGTAATGTAAATGCTATGTAAATGGTTGTCATACTGAGTTGTTTAGGGAATACTGACAAGGAAAAAAGTCTGCATGTGTTTAGTACAGACACAATTTTTTTGGAATATTTTTTATCTGCAGTTGGTTGAATCCATGGATAAGTAACCCACAGATAAGGAGGGTAGACTGTATATAACTGAGGCAGCTACTAAGTGACTAATGGGTGGTAGCATAGCCAGTGTGGATACACTGAATAAAGGCACGATTCACTTCCAAGGTGGGATAGAGTGGGAAGGAGCAAGATTTCATCAGGCTACTCAGAGTGACATCTAATTTAAAATTTATGAATTGTTTATTTCTGGAATTTTTCATTCAATATTTTTGGACCACAGGTAACTGAAACATGGAAAGGAAAAATACAGATAAGGGGGGACTACTGCATTGTATAAACTTCGTATATCAAAATAAGCTGTAAGTGCTATCATCCACCCCTCTGACTCATGGATTCTTCTCTATGCCTATACATAACAGATTGACATATGTATCTAGTTAGATTGACTATCCGTAGATTAAATATTAGTGAAGCTTAATTTATTTTTCTAGTGTATAAAAAGTTAAACGTAGTTACCAATGAGCAGTAACTTATGTTGAGTTTCTTAAAAACAGAGGCTGAAATGGGGATTCCTGTGCAAGTCAATTAAGGTGGCTAGATAAAACACAAGTTGCCCAGTTAAATTTGAATTTCAGATAAACAATGATTAATTTTCTAGTGCATGCATGTCCCAGATATTACAAGGGACATATTTATACTAGAAACTGTCCCCTCTTTCCGGGAATCTAAAACTTAAATGGATATGTAGCATTTTTATTTGTTAAATATGACAGTTCTGTATGTGATTTATTGAGAAAGCGCTCTTAGGTAAGACATATAAAGGAGTGAAGGAAGTGCGACAGGGCAGAGGAAAAAGCTATGCACAAATGTGAGTTCATCTAGCCTGGCTCTGACTCCAGGGGAAGATCTAGAGTGAAAGTTACCACCAAAGTTGTCCTGCCCAGAGGCAGGCATCAGTCAGTGCAGTCTACCACTCCCATCCCCCACCCTGCCTTAGGGAGAGAGTGATCTTCTAGTCATTTTCAGTGAGGCGGCCCCCTTAACCCCAGGGCAATTGTCAGGAGAAGGATGCAGCTGTGAGCTCTTAACATAATGACAGCAAATACATTCACAGAAACTGAGGGATGGGTGAACCAGTCCAGTAAAGAGGATCTGTGCAGAGTACCTCGAATACCTATAAGAAGAGCACTCTGGAAATATGGCAATCTGAATATGGCTCCTTTCATCTTACCTCCAAGCTATCTGCCTTTCCTGAGTCAGACGTCTACTGCAGTCTATAAGCAGCTATATTCTTTGGGAGTCTCACTGGAGAGAACTGGTATCTTTTCTAAGCCTCCGTTTTTTATTTTGGTTATTGTAGGTAAATATAATATCAGCTGATACAGATACACAAATAAAACCAAATTTTGAAAGAAAGTCTAATAGAGTAGATATACAATCATGTTCAATTGGAGGGGTCAGGAGTGATCTTCTTCACTATATATATTCAACTATATAAAGTTGAAAAGTAACGTTCGTATAATAAATGAAGCCACTAGACAAATGATAGTTTAGGAAAACGTAAGACGGATACTAAACAAAGGATTAATATTAATATAATATCTATAATATATAAATATGTCCTAACATACTGCTCTTAGGTAAGATATATGAAGGAGTGAGGGAAGCATGACGGGGCAGAGGAAAAAGACCAAACAACCAAATAGAAAAAAAGTACATAAGACATGAATAGTTTGCCAACAAATATATGAAAAGATGTTCATATTCACCAATAAAAAAATTCCAAGCAAATTAAAAAATAAGATACCACTTCATTCACAAGACTCATAAAAATTTATGAAGAATAATAACATCCGTTGCTGACAAGGATACAAGAAAAAAGTACTCAGATGCCTTGCTGGTGGAAATATATGAGCTGTTATGACCTTTTTGGGAAGCAATCCGGCCCTGCCACTGAAATTAAAAATACCTATAATCTTCAAGCCAGCAATCTCATTTCTAGGAATCTGCCCAATAAAATAAAACCTCCAGTATAGAAAGCAATAAAAGCAAGGACAGTTATTGCTGAACTTTTCAAGGAAGGAAAAAAAAAAAACCTGGAATCAAAGTGAATGTCCTGCAATGGAGAAATGATTGAACAAATGATAGTACAGTCACAGCATAGAACATTATACAGCCATTAAAAAGTATGTGGTTGAGCTCTGGTAGTTAACCCAGATAAATTTCCGGCACACATTGCCAAATGGAAAAAGCAAGATGCTAAAAATGTGTATAAAATATTACTAGTTTTAGAAACAAATTGAGCAATATCCTATGTGTACATATACATATATGAGAAGACTTACGGGAAAGATATATTTTGTTTTCTTTTCAATTTGTCTCTTTTCTTTTTGTGATAGTATCATGTGAAATTTTGATGGTTGGAATCATGGTAGCCGTCTTACTAAGGTGAGGGAAAAAGAAACAGACACCGACCTGGGCTTCTAACCCCATTGAATCAATAAAGCAACTCAAAACTGCCTGACTACTTCCAGTCCTCTTGTTAAATGAGATAATTAAATTTCTTTCTTACCTAAGACACACTATTAAGTGGGTGTTCTATCATTTGCAGCCAAGAGCATTACTAATTGATATGGATCTATACCTGGAGTGTGTTTGTAGGTGATGGAGAAAGGAGCTTATATGTGAGGAGAAAGAAAGAGATACAGGGATGAGGCAAGCAAAAAAGGGAAGAAACAAATACTACAAAAAACCTAACATATATGATATGATTAAATTTTTATGTTTGTTTAAAGTTTTACATATGTCATACATTTATAAATGTAATTTTAAACTAAAATAAAGTAATATACAAATTAATTGTCTAATATTTTTCTTTGCTACCACTGCGGATTGTCTTGCCCTCACTGCTTTGGAGATGTGGTCTAGTGGACTATTATTTATTGACTGCTTATTAAGAAGCCAAGTACTGTGCCAAGTCCTTCAAATAAATTATTTTATTTAATACCTACCACAACTGGAGGCATGTATTTTCCCTTCCATTAAACACCTTAGGAAATGAAGGTATAGCAATTTTAAGAAAACCCAGCAAATAGATACAGCTAGTAGGCAAAAGAACTGGGATTGAAAGGTATCTTGGCATTCTTCCAAAGGCCATATACAACCTACAGCAATGTATCTTGTGTTGAATTTTTACTTAGAAAAACAAGTGATACAGTGAGGTTTTATTTCCTTTAAGATTCAGAAAAACTGCTTTTATTTTTAAGGTAGAACATAGGAATAAAGTGCTAAATGTACAACTTGGCTAAAAAAAATTGAACCAACTTCTGAGAACTAATAGAATAAAGTTAAAATACATGGAATTCTTTTCCAAGTGTCTGATTCTACTTGCTGAGAGTTTTCTTGGACATTTTAATTTGGTCTTTTTTTTTAAAATCTCATCAGATTTGATTTATTTTTGTTTTCACTTCAGCATATTATGGGGGTACAAATCTTTAGGTTGCGTATATTGCCCTTGCCCCACCCGAGTCAGAGCTTCAAGCATGTCCATCTCCTAGACAGTGCGCACCACACTCATTAGGTGTGTATATACCCAACCCCTCCTCCACCCTCCCATATGCCTGACAGCTGATGAATGTTATTTCTATATGTGCACTTAAGTGTTGATCAGTTAAAACCAATTCAATGGTGAATACATGTGGTCTTGATTATTTCAAAAATCTAAATACAACATAATGCACAGTTTTAAATATGTAAGAAGCAAGAGAAAATATGTAATATTTTCAGTATTACTTTCCTTATGTTAATACTTTCCCTAATTCCTAATTCACAGAATTATAGGAGCAATACCCATCAACAGGAAATCAATTCCCTTCATTCCTGGTTGATGACCCTTATATTAGTCTAAACAAAAACATGGAGAATGTACATGGTACCTACTTTCCCACAGCAACTTTGATGGCAATCTGTCTTACTCATAGCTCTTGTTCTACAAGAAGCCTTTTGTTGATTATCCTTTGATCACATGGCCATGGGCCTGTACTCCTGATCTCAGCTGACTGGACCATATGTGGGCACAGAATGAATATAAATCCATCCATAGAAAGAAAAGTGACTTTATCCTAGGTCAAAATTTGAGCTGGGTCAACAGAATTCATAGTTTCAGTAATTTTATGTAATGGTTACTGATTACCATGAACTTATGATGCATTTGCTATAGTTACTCTAGAATGGAATTTTAAACATCATTATTTGGGGAAAAAAGTAGGAGACGGAGTTGAATTAAGCAACATTGCAGAATATTGTAATAAAAGTATTAGATGAACTCAGAAAATGGCTGATTGGTGAATGAACAATGATATTCTTGGTTAGTACACCTTTTCAAAGAGCTTAAGATATTTATTTACAAATTCTGTAATCTACTAGAGCATATTTTGAAGAAGTATACTGGCATGTAGTATGTGTTTCAGTTTAGTCCTTTTTGATTTCATGTAAGTACATGTACATTCTCCCATTATCACTTGTTTAAATGTCCTGTAAGTAATGTTATTCCACTGAAAAATTAAAACATAACCTATCAGAAGTATATCAGAAGTAACTTCTTATTTAAAGAAAACCTGATTGTCTTTATAATAGAATGTTCTCCTATAGAGAAATGAATTGAAAATAGGAAGCAAGTTATCTATCTCTATCCACACACATAATTTCATATATATGCATAAATAATAATTTCCTATATATGTAAGTAATGATATTTCAAAAGGCATTGAAAGCATATACAAATGTGGAAAATAAAAGGAGGAAAGAAAGCACAAAATACTCTATGTCTTTCAATAGATATATTGCTTACACATGAAAACATAAAAAGTAGTTAAAAGGTCTCTGAAGGTAAGAAGCCTTATCCAATTTACTCATGTTTTTAAAAAATTCCCACCATATCTAGCACAAATTCTTTTAACTTATAAGACCAGATTTTCAAAAAATGATTTTTATGAAGAAAATATGTTGTAGAATTAATTTTTAAATCATGGTTTATCACTATTGAATGTCTAAACAGTTCAGCATTGATGAATTTATTAGAGTTAAGATACTAGGCTAAATCCTCAGGTAGACCTTCCAAAGCAAATAGACAAAGGGACATAGTTTTCCAGATATTAGAACATTTGCTGTAATTCTCAGGAAACAAAATGACTGACCAGACATGAATAGTTTTCTAGCAAAGAAAAAGGTGAATTGGGTGATGAGAATAATTTTTAACTAGACCAAGAATTAAGGTATTATGAGGGCTATCTGGAAGTATTATGGGTATAACAATTATATTTACAGCCCAGAAATAATTTTGGGGGTTCGAGGCATGAAAATTTCTTGAATTATAAGAGCTTAGTGGAGTGCCTACCTAATGTATCTAACATATGATTGGATCCAGTTGGGCCTGCTGAGCTGTAAACTTAGTAAAAAATCAGTAAGCGCAGAAGAGCAAGCTCTCACCTAGGCTTATCACTAGGTATTGGTCATACTCAAATGACTGATTTATCACCTCTCTGAAAGCTCCAAGATTAACTATGCTGGACCTGGTTTTAATAGCAACAGTTTATGAATAATCACCCTCCACAAGAGGACCCACAGAGATATTTTGACGAGAATTTTCCAGTTTGAGTAGCCAAACTCAAAATTTTTCAAGTTCCCAATTTACTTTAAACTTTGAGTTTAAATAAGATAAACCTATAATAATAGACAATAATCATAATCATGGCTATCATTTACTTGTAGCTTGCTACGAGCCATGTGTATACAATCCTGCAAGCTATTACTATCCTTACTCTACTGATGAGGTGACAGACTTAGAGATAGTATTAGATTGCTAGTAAGTTTCAGAAACCCATGGTAAATTCAGTTTTGTCCCAAACCCATCAACAGCACAATGTTCATCAGCTTGAGCTGCCATAATAAAATACCTCAGACTGGATGGCTTAAACAACAGAAGTTTATTTCTCACAATTATGGAGGCTACAAGTTCAAGATCAGGGTACTTAGCATGGTCAGGTTCTGGTGAGTGCTGTTTTCCTGGTTTGCAGAGGGCCGTCTTCTCTCTGTGTCCTCACAGGGTGGAGAGAGGAAACTCTGGTCTCTCTTCTTGTAAGGGTACTAATCCTATCATAGGGCCTCCATCCTCATGACCTCGTCTAAACTTAATTACCTCACAAAGTCCTCACTCATACACGTTTAGAGGAGACACATTCACTCTATAACATGCTCCTAAAAGAACATACAAATTTTTCTGTGCAATAATCTCTAAAATGTATTATGAACAACCATTTGTGAGGTGGTTTGCAAAAAGAGTATATGTGTGTGTTCTGCAGTGAAATGCCTTTGGCAAATAGGTGCACATTATATTCCCTTCAGAGAAATTCAAAATGCATGTTATCTGAGTGAAAGCCCTGAGACGTCTGCAGAAAAAAAAAAAAAAGTTTTACTTTAGCCAGTGTTTTCCAACCTATTTTCAAACTATCGAACATTTTTCTATAGAATACACTTTGAAAAACGTTAGCTTCTTTCAGTCATGCTTTGGTCTCTCAGTATTCTTTCTGAATAGGATGACGGCTGAAGTCTTTGAGAATTTGAGTAATATATAGCATGTTACTAGGCCAGCAGGAGTCAACACAAAGAAGAAAGCTTATTTGCATGGCTTTTATTGTTCTGTCAGTGGATTAAGCAAAGCTACGGCAGGTGTCATGGGCAGTATAGAACTGTAGTATGTATCATGCTTAAATTTCATATGCTTAAAATTCAACATCTTGCATAGATGAATAATAGCTGTGATGGCTATGAGAACTATTACTATTATCACATGAAGCTCAAAGGAAAGTTAATTGAAATATAGCTCCCTCATCATAGGTGACTTTTAAATACGTAGAAAACTGATTACTATACACAACTGACATGACTCTATTTTAACACTGCAGCACATGACAGTTTTTATGTCTGTTGCTAAAGAACTTTGTTGAAGGTACTCACTCTATAAAACAAACCTACATGTGGAAATCAATTGCAAGAGATTAATTTGACTAAAGCTTCTACACAAAG
Organism: Indri indri; assembly: GCA_004363605.1. Lineage (NCBI taxonomy): Eukaryota > Metazoa > Chordata > Mammalia > Primates > Indriidae > Indri > Indri indri. Next base: position 66,465 of record RJWJ010000714.1, read on the forward strand.
TTTCAGAGTAGAAGTGATGAATTAAATAAAAAGAAACACTATAGCCTTCAAAGTGTGAAATAAATTTCCGCAACCTCATTTTTAAATGTCATGAAAGACCTAGAAACAATTAAGTGAATATAACTAATTAAAACCAAATTACTAAATCAATAGTGTAATTTAGCTCAAACTAAAACTCACTTTAGCGCTGAGGTCCCCAATGCCCTGGCCGTGACTGTGCTGGTCTATGACCTGTTGGGGCTGGGCCGCAGACCTGGAGGTGGGCTGCTGCCCGCTAGGGAGCTTCATCTGTGTTTGCAGCCACACCCCATCGCTCCTATCACCTCCTGGGCGCCATCCCGTGTCAGATCAGCTGTATCACTGGATTCTCATACAAGCAAGAACCCTCCTGTGGACTGCGCATGCGACGGATCTAGGTTGCCACAGTCTGGTGCCTCAGGATTTTGGGTGGAGCTGTGGCGGTGATGCTGGAGCTGGAGTACAATGAATGAATGAATGAATGTGGTGCACTTGGGTAATCCCGGGAACATGTGAATCCCCCAATCCCTAACCCCCGCCAGTGGAAGGATTGTCTTCCATGAAGCATGAAGCCGGTCCCTGGTGCCACAAATACTGGGGACAGCTGCTAGCATACTTGAAATACTTGGATTTGACAAGCTGACTACTGGATCTCAAGTAGACAATATGATGCTATTGGCCAGGAAACTTGCAGAAAAATCTTTTTTCTTAGCTTTGAAATTAATAATGAGGTATAATAGAACAATAATAGAATATTCCAGAACATATGAAGAAGTATTCCAATATTCAGAATCATTAACAGCATTAGCTCTATTAGTATGATTACACAAAGACTAGCTGACCACATTCCATAGGACTAGAAAGATTAACTATTAAGATCGTTCATATATTTGAGATAGAGCTCCAAATTAATTTTAAATGACTTAATTTATATGCACAAACTTTACATTTATTCTTATACTGTCCAAATTCTAGGCAAAATTACCCCTGGTTAAAGTCTGCTGATAGAAGAGGAGAGTCGGGTGTAAGAAATTCCATTAATATATGAAATTTAGGAGGAAGCATAAGATACTGAGGTCCTTGAAGGCATACCAAAGGAGGAAACAAGGAGTATATTAAAAAATCATTTCTAGAAAATAGTAGGGTGAAAATATGGAGAGAAGCAATGTACATTCTTGTTTATGGTCCCACATGGTGAATTTATGCTACAGACATGTTAATAATTGATAGAGTGCAGGTGGTAAACTGATTCGTTCTATCTGATTACATAAATATAGAGTCTGGAAGATATGGAAGAATGTTGTAGAATGATTTGAACAACAGCAATAATTCTCCTGACTGTGACTGAGTGAGAAATATTAACTTTCAAAGAGCCATAATTTGATCAATAATTTCCTTTTCTTCTGTACATGGGAAAAGCATACAATTGAAGAGCCAGCTCATGTGCTGGTGAGGTTGTGAGATCTATAGTAGGTATGCCTTAAATTTAGGAAACAGCATTACCATTTATATGGTGTGATTTCATCTGCCCCTCTTGCAAACTCACCAATATTTTATGTTCTTTTAATGAGGAAAACTCTTCTATTCAACAATTAGAGAACAATCTTAACACAGACAGAGAAATAAATGACTGATGTTAGATCCATTCTGGAAAATTTTATTCGGGTGATTGGAAAAAGTATGAAAATGGCAGGAGGAGCATCTTAGCATAAAATGAGCCTGACCTATCAAGGAACCTACTGATGTCGTTAATGGACTGGATGTTTATAATGATGTCTCTCAGGTTAAGCAAGATACATAAGCATCTTTTGAATGATGAAAGACTAAATCATAATCAATGCAGTAAAACTTCTAATTATGTTCAGTCTGTTTTAAAATTAATGATTTATTGTTTATATATATACCACACTATTATTATCCATTCATTCCTTGATGGGTGTTTAGGTTGATTCCATATCTTGACTATTGTGAATAGTGCTGCAATAAACATGGGGTGCAGATATCTTGCTAGATCATATGGTAGTTATATCTTTAATTTTTTGAGAAATCTCCATACTGTTGTCCATAATGGCTATACTAGTTTACATTCCCCCAACAGTATGTAAGCATTTCCCTTTCTCTACATCTTTGTCAGCATTTGTTATTTTTTGTCTTTTTTATAATAGTCCTTCTAACTGGGATGAAGTGATATCTCATTGTGGTGGTGTTTTGTATTTCCCTGATGATTAGTGATATTGAGCATTTTTTTTCATTTACCTCTTGGCCATTTGTATGTCTTCTTTTGAGAAATATCTATGCAGATTTTTTGCTCATTTTCAAATCACAATAAGTTTTCCTTTGCTATTGAGTTTCTTACATATTGGTTGAGTTCTTCATATACTATAGATATTACTATTCAGCCATAAAAAGAATGACATCATGCCATTTGTGACAACATGGATGACCTTAAAGGACATTACGTTAAGTGGAATAAGTTAAGCGCAGAATGACAAATACTACTTGATGCCACTCATATGTGGAATCTAAAAAAGTTAATCTCAAAAAGTAGAGAATAGAATAATGGTTATCAGAGCCTGGGGAGAGTAGGGGGGTTAAAGATAGGTTGGCCAATGGGTAGAAAGTTACAGTTACATAGGAAGAATAAGTTCTGTGTTCCATTGAACATTGGGGTGATTATAGTTAATAATAATGTATATTTCAAAACAGTTAGAAGAAAGGATTTGGAATGTTCTCACCACAAGAAATGACAAATGTTTGAGATGATGGATATGCTAATTACTTTGATTTGATCATTACACAATGTATACATATATTGAAACATCACACTGTACTCCATAAATAAGTACAATTATTATGGATCAATTAAAAACAAAATAAAATTTAAAAAAATAATGATTCAGAGGTAATATCAGCCAAACTGTGGACTAGGAAGTTCTAGGTCCTTGTTTCTCCATGGAAACATTAAAACAAACAAACAAAAAACCAGAAACTGCTTCAAGTAACTCATTGCAGCTCTGGAAAACAGTCAGAGGTCTACAGCAACCAAGCTAATAATGGTAGGAAGTTTCCGGGCATTTTTACTCACTGTTACTCTCACATCCCCATTGTTGCATAGTCTTGGTTTAGAGGAGGCAGTGGCCCAGTTTCCAGTTCCCTCCATCAAATCAGAGAGAGGGTAGCAATGTTATAACTTGCCTGGGGGCTGCCTAAGTGACTGGTCTCTTTCACCTTACCTGGAGTTCAGGCAGGGAAGTGTGCTTTGGTGCTCTTTGGGAAAGCTGCTGGAAAACTATGAATCACAGATATCTGAGGCCGGAGAGTTAAAGTGAAGACATTAAATTTACCATCTAATGCAGCAGCCCATTTCTCAATTCTCTCTTTTAAATTAGAGTGAGCAGAGCAGACCTTATTTACAACATTCTTACTTGTCTGGGGGCTGCCTCAAGAACTGATCTCTGTTTTGCCAAACTCAGGTATTAGGTTGGAAAAGTGACAGAAAGCAGAAAATAGTCATCATAAAAATTGCAGAGGAACTACAGATCTGCAGAAATCTGTAGCTTCTCACACCTCGCACCTTACACCTATGAATATGGATTATTAAAACAAAACAAACAAACAAACAAAGATTACAAGTCTTGGTGAGAATGGGGGCAAACTGGAACCCTTGTGCATTATTGGTAGGAATGTAAAATAGTTCAGGCACTGTGGAAAATAGTATGGCAGTTCCTAAACAAAACATAAACATAGAATTACCATTTGACACAACAATTTCACTAATGGGTATATATTCAAATTAATTGAAATAAAATAATTGAACAGATATTTGTATACCTATGTTCATAGCAGCATTATTCAAAAATAGAAAAAAGGTGGAAATAGTCCAAATGTCCATCAATGGATAAAGGATAAAATGTGGTATATACATACAATTAAATATTATTCAGCCTTAAAAAGGAAGGAAATTCTGACACTTGTTACAACATGGATAAACCTTGGAAATGTTATCCTTAGTGAAATAAGCACACAGAAAGGCAAATGTTGTACAATTCCACTTACGTGAGGTATGTAGGGTACTCAAGTTAATAGACACTAAAAATAAAATGGTGACTATCAGAGGCTGGGAGGAGAGGGTGGTGAGGAGGTACTGTTTATTTGGTACAGAAATTCTATTTGAAAAGATAATGAGAGATCTGAAAATGGATGGTAAAAACTATTGTACAAACATGTGAATGTGTTTAATACCACTGAACTGTATATTTAAAAATGGTTAAACTGTGAAAATTCATATTATGTGTATTCTGCTCTAATAAAGAATAAATATAAAAATATATTTTATGTCATATTTATACTATTGACAAATATAGTATTTATTTAATTATAAAATGTTATTAAACACATAGCAATTTTCTTTTAGCAAAAATATTTGATTGATGACAATTATCATTAAGATGGGCTTCTGTGAACATGACATATAAAATAAAGTGCATTATATTTTGTTTATGACAGTGGTAGTCTTTCTTTTAGGAAAGAACAGACAAGGATTTTTTCCACTATGTTATTTAGAGTGTCTATTAAAATTGGCTGAATGTTCATGTAACCTGCTGAAAAGTGCTAAAAAGCATACTCTGGGATCAAACATCCACAAAGTTAAAACTTTCGATTAAAGCATGAATAAAATGGAAGATTGATGGAAAAAATAAGCATAACTATAACTTTATGTAGCAACATAAATGAAGCTCACAAATAATGTTTGGCAAATTAATCCAGAGACAAATGAATATATGCTACATGAAACCATTTACATGAACTTTAAAAACCTACATAACTAACCCATGGTGCTAGAATTTTCTTTGTAAAAAATCATCTAGTTATATCCTCATGACTTGGGCATGTTTTCTTTATGTAGATAGCATACTGCAACTTAAAAATTATTTTAATTATTTGTTTAAAATCTCAGGGAGGAAGTAACATCAGCAAGAAGGTGAAATATGAGGTCCTCCATGCATAATCCCTCACCAGAAACAATAATTTGGCAGGCATACTCAGACAAAAGTGCCTTTGTTTGAGCTTTGGGATCCAGGTAGTATGTCATAAAATCCTGTTGGTGCTCAAGCTCTAAGAGGGCTGTTTTGAGAAGACAGACTGATACTCAGGTGGCAAACTCTCTACATGTGGTCTGAGCTCCAGAAATAGCTCTGTACACCTGTGGACTCAGCTATAGCTGTGTTTGGCCTTGATTCCACCACCAGTATCATCAGCCAAGGGACCTAAGAGATGTCATGACCAATTGTGCTTCAGATAACAGACCCACTAACATCGATCTGACTATGAATCCTGAAGCAGCCCTGTGACCTGACTTTAGCCCTGTTCAGCTACAGTACAGGGGCAGTCCTTTTCACCCATAAACCCAGAAGGAGGCATAGCCATCTGTACCCCTGTAGTCAGATCTACAGAATTTAAGCTCGGGTATAGATCCTGAAGTAAACTTGTGACTTGGTTCTAGCCCCTCACAGTTGAGGTCCTGGGCCAGCTCTATCCTCCCAAGAACCCACTCAGTAACCCAGCAGGAGCTTTTCCAGGGGCCTAGTGGGAGCCATATCAATCTGCAGACATGGTAACAGGCAGACAATTTGAAGGTTCAACTGTGGACTGTGAAATAGACCCTAGTTTCAGTGACAGCAATACTGAGCAAGAACCTAGAAGCAGTCCAGTTTGCCTAGGGACCAAATAAATTCCACCCTTGCTCAAGCCCTTCTTTAAAGATCTGCTAATTATGGACAAAGCAGCAGCCACTTGATCTGTCTCCAACCCCAGTTGATTGCAATCCTGGAAGCAATTCCATTGGCTTGGTGTCTCAAAATGAGGAGATTTTTGCCCACTGAAACCAATCTGTGAAGACTGAAAGAGACATTTCCTCCTTCAAATACACAAGGACCAATGCACAGCTAGATGGATCATGAAGAATTCGGCAAATATGACATGATAAAAGGGAAACAATCAATTTCTATTAACCAACCCCAAAGAAATGAAGGCTACTAAATGCCTAAGAATTAAAAAATAATCATCTTAAAGAAGCCCAATGAAATGGAAGAGAAGACAGACAATTAAATGAAATTGAGCAAATGACACATGAAGAAAATGAGAAGTTTAATGAAGAAATTGAAATCATATAAAAGAGCTAAACAGAAATCCTAGAGCTGAAAAATATGAGAACAAAACTGAAAAATTCAACAGAAAGTTACAACAGCAGATTTGATCATGCAGAAAAAAGAATCAGCAAGCATGACAACAGGTCATTTGAAACTAGCCAGTTGAAAAAACAAAAAGAAGAAAGGGTAAATATAACACACAGACCCTATGGAACACCATTAACTGAACAAATACATGCAATATGGTATTTCAAGAAAGAGAAGAGAGAAAAAAGGGGCAGAAGTAATAATGGCTGAAAACTTTCCAAATCTTGGGAGGAATATGGATGTGCAGATTCATGATACTTGGAGGAACCTAGCAGGATCAATCCCCAAAAAATTATGAGACACATAATAACAAATGTGGAGGGGAGAAGTTAAATTGCAGAGTTTTTATATGTGATTGAAGTTACATTGTTAACAGCTTTAAATAGACTGTCATGACTATAAGATGTTTTATGAAAGCCTAATGGTAACCACAAAGAGAAAACCTGTAGTCAATATAGAAAAGATAAAAGAAAGAAATCAGAACACACTGCAGAAAACATCAAATTACAATGGATGACAGCAAGAGAGGTAGGTAGCAAGGAACAAAGGAACTGAAAAATACTTACAAAATAATGAACAAAATGACAATAATAAGTCCTTGCCTATTAGTAATTACTTTAAATATAAATGGATGAAATACTTCAATCAAAAGACATAAAGTGGCTAAATGGATTAAAAAAAACCAAGATCCAACTGTATGCTGCCTATCTATCATTTTAGATTTAAGGGTAAACATAGGCTGGAAATAAAGAGATGAAAAAAGGTATTCCATGAAAGAGGTAACCAAAAGACAGCGCAGGTGCCAATTCTTATATCAGACAGAATAGACTTTCAGTCGAAATCTGTCACAAGAGACAAAGGTCACTAGATAATGATAAAGGAGTCAGTTCTCAAGAGTATATAACAATTATTACTATATATACACCCAACATTGGATCACCAAAATATATAAAGCAAATATTAATAGATATGAAGGAGAGATAGATTGCAATGCAATAATAGTAGGGGACTCAATACCTCTTTTTAAATAATGGATACATCACCCAGACAAAAAAATCAATAGGGAAACATCAAACTTGAACTATACTTCAGACCAAATGGATCTAATAGACGTACAGAGAACATTCAACCCAACAGCAGTAGAATTTACATTCTCCTCAAGCATTTGTAGAACATTCTCCAGGATAGATCATATATTGGGCTAAAAAACAAGGCTTAGCAAATTTAAAAAGATTAAAATTCTTAATACAATGGTATGAAAGTAAAATAAATAACAGGAGGAGAATTGAAAACCACACAAATATGTGGAAATTAAACAAGATACTCCTGAACAACTAATGACTCAAAGAAAAAAAATCAAAAGAGTAGTCACGAAGTAGCTTTTGACAAATGAAAATAGAAACACAACCTGCTAAAATAGTCCTACGAGGGAAATATGCAGTGGTAAATGTCTACATTAAGAAAAAAGGAGGATTACAAATTAATAACCTAAATTTATACATCAAGGAACGTAAAAAAGAAGATCAAATTAAGCCCAAAGGTAGCAGAAGGAAGAAAATGGTTAGAGCAGAAATAAAAGGAGTGGAAACTACAGATACAATGGAAAAGATCAACAATGCTAAGAGTTGTTTTCTTGAAAAGATAAACAATATTGATAAGCCTTTAGCTAGACTAAGAACAAAAAGAAAGAACTCAAATGAATAAAATTATAAATAAAACAGTATATGCAATGTTTTGGATATCGTTTGTTTGTTCCCACCAAATTCATGTTGAAGTTTCATTCCCAATGTGGTGGTGTCGGGAGGTAATGCATGGTAGGAGGTGTTTGTGTTATGGGGGCAGATTCCTCACAAATGACTTGATGCTATTTTTGTGGTAGTGAGTGAGTTCTCACTCTTGCGAGACTGTATTATTAATAGTTCTGGTTCTGGCAGGAATGAATTAGCTCCAGTAAGAGTGGGTTGTTATAAATCCAAGATGCCCCTCATGTGTTCTTCTCTTCACACATGTTCACTGCCCTTTTAATATTTTCCATGTTGTGATACAGCAGGAAATCTGTCACCAGAAGACAGGGCCATTCCCTTGAACTTCTCTTAGACCCATGAGCTAAATAAACCTCTTTTTATTTTAATAAATTACACTGTCTCACTTATTCTTTCATAGTAACACAAAACGGATGAAGACAGGAGACATTACAACTCATACTACAGAAATTAAAAAGTATAAGAAACTACTATGAACAATTATACACAAAAAATTGGAAAGCCTTGAAGAAAATGCATAAATTCCTAAAAATATACAACTTACCAAGAATGAATATCAAGAAATGGAAAATCAAAACAGAACAATAATGAATAAGTAGATTGAAGCAGTCATCAAAAACTTCCTAACAAAAAAAAGCCTAGGACCAGATGCCTTCACAGGTAAATTGTAACAAGCATTTAAAAAAGAATTAATGCTAATCCTTTACAAATTATTCTAAAAAATTGAAGAGGAAGGAATATGTCCAAATTCATTTTAATTTTATAAAGCCAGCATTACCCTTATACCAAAGTCAGATAAAGACACTACAAGAAAATGAAATTGTAAGTCAATAACCCTGATGAACAAAAGTGCAAAAATCTTCCACAAAGTACTAGCAAATTGAGTTCAAAGCACATTAAAGGATCATGTACCTGTTCAAGTAGACTGTATCCCTGTGAACCCAAAGATGTTTCAACATACACAAATCAATAAATGTGATACACCACTTTAACAGAATTAAGGATAAAAAATATGATCATCTCAATAGATTCCCAAAAATCACTTGACAAAATTCAACATCCTTTCATGACAAAAAGTCTCAACAAATTAGGTATAGAAAGGATGTACCCCAACATAGTAAAGGCATAGTAAATACATCATAAGCCCACAGTTAACATCATACTCAGTGGTGAAAAGGTGAAAGGTTTTCCTCCAACATCAGGAAAAAAAAAAGGGTGCCCACTGTCAATACTTCTATTCAACATTAGGCAAGAAAAAGAAAGAAACAGCATCCAAATTACAGAGAAAGAACTAAAAATTCCTCTATTTGTACAAGACATAATCTTATACATAGACAATTCTAAGGTCTCTGACACACACAAAAAAACTTAGAACTAATCAACTTTTAGAAATAATTAGTAAGTTTGTAAGATACAAACTCCACATACAAAAATAAGTAGTGCTTCTATATAGCAACAACAAACTATGCAAAAATGAAATTAAGAAAGCAGTCCCATTTATAACAGCAACAAAAAGAATACGGTATTTAGGAATGAATTTAGCCTAGGAAGTGAAAGATCTATATACTGAAAACTATAAGATATTGATGAGAGTAATCGAATAAGACACAGACAAGTTTAAAGATATCTTATATTCATGAATCAGAAGAATATTGTTAAATTGTTTATATTATTCAAAGTGATCTATAGTTTTAATGCAATCACTATCAAAATTTCAAAATTTGCAAAAATAGAGAAAACAATCCCAAAACCATATGGAATCACAAAAGACTCCAAATAGCCAAAGCAATCTTGAGAAAGAAGAATAAAGCTGGAGGCATCATACTTTCTGAATGAAACTATATTATAAAGCTATAGTACTCAAAACAGGATGGTACTGGCATAAAAATGGACATATAGATCAATGAAACAGATTAGAAAACACAGAAATTAACCCATGGATATTTGTTCAACTAATGTTTGACAAGGGTGCCAAGAATACTCAATAATGAAATGATAATCTCTTCAAAAAATGCTTTTGGTAAAACTGGATGTCCACAAGCAAAAGAATACAGTTGGAGCCTTATCTTACACATAAACAAGAAATAACTTGAAATGGATTAAATGCCTAAATGTAAGACCTGAAATCATAAAAATCATAGAAGAAGACATAGGGAAAAAGCATCTTAATGTTTTGACCTTGGCGATGATTTTTTGAATATATCACCAAAAGCATAGGCAGCAAAAGCAAATTGAACAAGTGGGACTATATCAAACTAAAAAGCATCTGCACAACAAAGGAAACAAATTAACAAAATGGAAAGGCAACCTGTGGAATGGATAAAATATTTGTAAACCAAATATTTGATAAGGGGTTAATATCCAACATTTTTAGGAACTCATACAACTCAATAGTATAAAAATCTCTAAATAATATGAATAAAAGATAGGCAAATGACCTGAATAGATATGGTTCCAAAGAAGACCTACAAATGCCCAGCAGGTATATGAAAATGTGCTCGATGTCACTAATCATCAGGGAAATGCAAAGCACAAACACAGTAAGACATCATTTCACACCTGTTAGGATGGTTATTATCAAAAAGACAAGAGATAACAATTGCTGGTGAGGGTGTGGAGAAAAAGGAACCCTTGTAGTCTGTTAGTGGGGATGTAAATTGGTAGAGCCATAATGGAAAACAGAATGAAGGTTCCTCAAGAAGTTAAAAAAGGAACTACCATATGACCCAGCAATCCCACTTGTGGGTATATATCTAAAGGAAATGAAATCAATATATCAAAGAGATATCTGAACTCCTACTGTTATTGCAGCATTATTCATAATAGGCAAGATATGGAAACAATCTCAGTGTCCATGGACAGAAGAATGAATAAAGAAAATGTAATATATACATGCAATGGAAAATTATTCTGCCATAAAAAAAGAAACTCTGTCACTTTTGAAACACGGATGAACCTGAAAGATATGGTAAATGAAACAAGGTAAGCAGAAAGACAGACACTATATGATCTCACTCATATGTGGAATCTGAAAACATCAAACTCAGAGAAGCAGACAGTAGAAATATGGTTATGGGGGCTGAGGATTGAGGGGAAATGAAAAGATTTTGGTCAAAGGGTATAACCTTTCAGTCACAAGATAAATAAATTCTGGGGATCTAATATACAGCACAGTGACTATAATTATCAATACTGTATTGTACACTTGAAACTTACTAAGAGAGTAATCTTAAATGTTCTCACCACCCCCCCACCCCCACAAATAACTATGAGGTGACAGATGTGTTAATTAATTTGATTGTGGTATCACTTTACAATATTCCAATATATCAAATTATCTCATTGCACATGGTAAATACATACAATTTTTGGTTTCAATTATACCTCAATAAAGCTGGAAAAAATAAAATAAATATCTCAGGGAAACACCCCAAATATCCATAATTAGGAGACTGGCTAAAAATCTTTAGTTGTTCACACAATGGCATAGTATTCACTAATGAAAAGGAGCAAAGTACTGATACACACAACAGGGAAGAATCTCACTAACATTATGCTAAGAAAAAGAAGCTGGACATTAAAAGAGCATATTGTATGATTTATTTATGTTAAGTTATAGAAGGGACAAGACTAATCTATGGTGAAAAAAAGAAAAACTGTTACCTGTATTTTGTGGGTTAGAATTGACTGGGAAGGGGCATGAGGGAACTTTCTAATGTGAAGGAAATGTTCTACGTCTTTGTCATAATATGAATTATGTGGGTGTAAACATTTGTCAACATTCATTGCATTCTTTGACCAACAGCTTTCCAACCCCTCCACCTAACCATCTCAGCCCTGGTAACCACATTCTACTCTGTACTTCTGTGAGATCAACTATTCTCACTCACATACGAGTAAGATTACGCAGTCTTTGCATTGTACACTCAGAATTTTTGCATTTAACTGTAATTAATTTTTATCTAAGATGATAGACCTATAAACAAAATAAATGAATGAATGGATGGACAAATGAAAGCTGCTTTTAGTTTTAAAAAATGTGTACCTTATAGGCAGGCATGGCGGCTCATGCCTGTAATCCTAGCACTTTGGGAGGCTGATGCAGGAGGATCACTTAAAGCCAGGAGTTCAAGACCAGCCTGAGCAACAGCGAGACCCCATCTCTACAAAAAATTAGCCAGGTGTGGTGGCATGTTCCTGTAGTCCCAGCTACCAGGAAGTCTGAGGCAAGAGATTTGCCTGAGCCCAGGAGCTTGAGATTGCAGTGAGCTACGATGATGCCACTGCATTCTAGCCTAGGCAACAGAACGAGACCCTGTCTCAAAAAAAAAAGTGTACCTTTTGACCCCCAAATTCCATTTATAACAAAGTGCTCTAAGGAGATAAGCTAATCATTGTTCAGACATGCATCTATCTATCAAATTCTACTTTTTAAGGGTTTTTTTTACACATTCTAAAATTTAGAACAATTTGAAAGTCCTTCATTTGGGGATCATTTGGATAAAATGTGATATGGCAATATAATGGAAAACTATATAGCCATTGAAAACTAAGTTGTAGATCAATGTTTATCAGCATGAAAAAATATCCATGGCATTTTCAGTGAAAATAAGTATATGAGAAAACAGTAAATGTAGTATGACTCATTCATTATATATAAACATTACTTGTGTTTAGGCAAGTAATAGATATATAAAATAATATATTGATGCAAAGATAGATACAAAAGAGTTAACACTGTGTTTCTAGGAGTTAGAATTCCAAGTAAATTTTACTTTTGTATGTGTACTTTTTATATATATTAGTTTTTATAATGTGAATATATTATTTATATAAACAGAGAAAATATAAACCTATTTTTATTTTGGAAAATAAAGTATAAGTTTCCTTTAAAAAACAATTTCTTTTAAAATTAATGTGAAAAAAATACCTAATTTATTCTCCCAAGTAATTAAACTCCACTAAGAAATAATTAAATATGTAGAAAAAGAGACTAACAATTTATGTATACTTTCATTAATTTTTGATCAGTAACAGGATTGTTTTTCATTTCTAGCATTAGTAAACACTTTTTAAAATATACACAGAAAATAAGTTATTCTAATTAACTTGTCTTTTCATGGTGTGTGTGTACATGTGTGTATAATCTTGGTTTTAAATAGTATTTTCTTGTACTCAATATTCATATACAGAAGGCAGATGGTTGTCAAAGAGACGAGATAAGAAGAGATGTGTTTGTCTACTTTGCAGAAGTGAGGATTTCTAATTAATTTTGCTTTCACTTTACAGAAATCATTTGAGGTAAGCTATCATCAACTTTCTAACTGGCAGGATAGCTGATGAAAATTCAACTAACATTTTCTACTTTTTTGGCATTCTCACAAGTTGCTTGATGTTATAATAAGCAGGAAAAAAGTTTGAGGGTTGATTAAATCCTTATTAGTGAAAATGGGCAATGCACACCCTCAAGAGCCTTTTGTTGTAATACAAGGAAGTTTATTCCAAACTCTTTTATTCCAATGTGCTTAAGGGTAATGAATAATAGGAATTGTAAGTTTTGAATAGAGGTAGAGATACTATATAATATCATAAAAATGACTATTTTTATCAGAACAAATGTACAATTTCCATAGAGAATATATGATAATTGAAAAATGAATGTTCTTTAGCCTATTTAGAGAAACCTAATCTTACTCTTACATACATGCAAATGCATCCACAGGTTTCAATAGGCATTGGAGCATGTACAACAGTATAAAAAATCCACTTCATTTACAAACAGCCCTAAGCATGTTATGTAGTTTGTAGAATGTCTCTTCAAAATGTCCAACATTTTGGGGGGTACTTATAAGGAGTAACTATTTCTTTTTTTTTAAATAAGTGGTTTCTTTTTTAATTTTTTAAAATTTTATATGTGAGATATATATGTATATATACTCCTGGGCTCAAGCGAGACTTGAGCTTCCTCAGTAGCTGGAATTATGGTCATGCACCACTGCACCTAGCTAGGAGTAGCTATTTCTTACAGTGGCTGAGAAAATCAAAGAATCTTTTCCCCAGTCAAATTAAGTTAAACATCTTAATTTTCCAAAATAAAAACTGATTTATTGTTGTTGAATTGTTTTTCAGATTATAAAAGTCATAGCTTGAGTCCCTGAAAAATAAATTCTGAGATACAAGTGATATATTGAAAAGTGCTCTCAGAAATATCATCTGACGGTGAGTAAAGAAAGAAAGTTAGACAGAGGCAGGATTTGAACTGTTCTGAAGTCACACCAGAGTCCTCAGCTTAAGTCGCAGGAAGCTATGGAGCTGGAATGGTATTAACAAGTATCCCAAATGGAGAAATAATTGCCCAGTCTTTGCAACCCCTTTATCAACCAGTCATTACTGCAAGAAGCTCCCAGGGAATGAATGTAACCTTGAGCGTAGTAAGTCCTTTACGACGACTAAAATTCCTGGTGAAAAATTAAGCTGTGTGTCCTCATCTGCCAACATTTCTAGCAGCTGGGTGAATGAATGCCACAGTTATGAATGAGTGTTTCATCCAGGATCCACTACAACTAGTAAAAAATACATATGATAGCAGACATTGTAAAGAAAAGGGAAAATCTCCCATATACCCATAGACCAACTATAAGTGAAGTTAAACTTTTATTTTTGTCTTTTGTATATCACTCAGGCCTACAACCCCATAAGTCATTCTTGAGTGCACCCTTTCCCTCTCTGTCACTGGCATATCCAAATCAGCTAGCAGCTCTTGACAGTTTTATACACTAAACATTTCTTATAAACATCGTTCTTCCAATTTCATTCCCATTTCCATGGCCCTAATTCAGGCTCTCATCATCTCTTACTTCATTTATGACATTTGCAGTTTTACTGATTTCCCAGCTCTTTAGCTGTTATTTCACTCCTCCTTACCTTAGGCCTGTAGCCAGACCTATTTTTCCCAACATGCATCACAATGTTTTCTGATTTAATTAGTTTGCTTTCTCATATTCCCTTACCCGGAAATGTTATTTCTGTGCCTAACATTTCAGTGTCCTCTGCCAAAGACATGCAAATCCCCAACAACTTCCTTCTCTATACTTTGGCTTAATGATTGGCCTTTTTAACCCCTCCACACTTTTGCAGGCTCACCTTCCCTTTACAATGCCCCTAACTTGCATCCTAGGCTGTGTTCTCAAATCAACCTCCATATATCTCTATTAGCACATTTACCATATTGTACTCAAAGACTTCCAGTGACTTCCCATTATCTTTAAATAAGATCCGAACTTCTTACACTGGCTAACAAAGCCTTACATAATCTGTCCTTTGCCTACCTCTTCAGAATCTATCATTGTCTATTCAAACTTGCCTTCTTTCTATTATTTACTTATTCACCAGCCAATGTCATTCATGTATTTGGAGTCTTATTGCTTTAACTGTTCCATATGCCAGGAATGTTATTCTCTCTAATATTTACGTATCTTGCTCTTTCTTATCATTAAGGTCTCTAATTAAATGTTATCATCTGGGGGAGACCTATCCTGATCACTCCAGCCTAAGTAGTTACTCACTCATTAGCACAGCCCTCTTTAATTTTCCTCATAACACTCATCACACGGTATAACTACTGTGACTATTGTCTGTCTCCCTCTATTAGAATATACCCCAGACAACAGTGAAACTGTTTTGTCCACCACTGTTTCCTCAGAATGTGGAAAATTTCCTTACATATATTAGTCCATTAATAAATATTTGCAGACAACAGTATGCAGATTTGTCAGTGTCAGGGAAGGGAGTTAAAATACATGAAAATATAAGAAGGGTTGAGTCTAGGAATCAACTCTGTGCTTAGGTTTTAGAATGGGAGATATTTAAGAAAATCCATAGTTTTAAAGCTTTAAATATACAAATGTATGAGGTATACACACACACACACACACACACACGCACACATATATATATATATTTGTCCAATGAGAATTCCTGAGAAAATAAGTGGCCTATATCTTTGTCTACAATGTTACTTATAACTCTCCAATAGAAGGAACCAGGGATCTTTGGAGAAATAGAAAGGTAGGGGGGTCAGGAAAAGTACAAGGTACAAGATGAGACTGGAATATCTTGTTATGTGAAAAAATAAAAAAGTTTCAAAGAATGGTGGAGGCATCTCAAAAGGACACAGGGACCATCTTGAAGTGACTGTCACCTGATAGAGATGGAACAATATGAGCTTCAAAATCAGTAACAATAAATAAATAAATAAATTAGACTAAATGAAAAACGTGTTCTGTGATCCATATTGCATGGAGAGGAAGAAAGGAAAACAGAAAGAAAGTAAGAAAAGAAGAATAGAAGAGAGAGAGTGTTAGGTTGGGACAAGGAAGAAGGTGAACAAATGCTTTGTCTAGGGGGTTTCCATTGAGAAACAGATGGCACTAGGAGATGCTTTGTCTACAATAGGAGGAACCAATTGACCAAAGGGGGCTTCTAAGAAAAAACAGATGTCATGTCAAGGGGGCTTCCAAGGACTGAACAGATATTTGGTCTATGATAGGGGGTCTCCAAGGACTGGACAACCAAAAAGAGATAGAAAGTCCACAAAGTGGAGATATGACCAAGGCCACAAAAGAGGGTCTTTGGAGCATGCGTACAAGTAAGGTGACAGTATCCTAAAGTGACCTACCCTCATTAACATAGCAAAAATCACACTCACCAGCACCATGACAGTTTACAAACAACATGGTAACCCCAGAAATTGCCTTACCAGGTTAAAAATGGGGAAGGTTTCCAGTTCTGGAAATTCTCCACCCCGTTCCAAGAAAAAACATGAACGTTCCACCCTCCGCTTAACATAAAATTAGGGAATCAGCATAAAAGAGAAAATCTTGTTAAACTCAGGGTCTCTTCCACTCATGGGGGTTAACTTATTCCTTCTCTGGAATGTATTATGCTTTAATAAACTTTGGCACTTTGCTGGCTTGCATCTGCTTGGTCTGCTCATTTGGTCTGTCTATTTGATACCAGTAACCATTCTTTGGTACTGGGAACCAAGAATCAGGGAACACAGACCTGACATCTGGTCCCCACACCTGACAAGAGGGAGGGAGGGAGGGAGGGAGAGAGGGAGGAAAAAAGGGAGGGAGGGAGGAAAGAAGGAAGGAAATAAAAAGCTGTATTATAGAATGGAATGCCAACTAATAAATATAGAAGGAAGGATGTAATTAGAAATTCCATAAGGCAACCATCAGAGTAATAATTCAGGCAAGAAACTTTAGTGGATGCTAAAACTATTGGGTGAATATTTGATGAGAAGAGAGACATGTACATAGTGTCAAAGTATTGCCTCAAAAATACATATTAACTACAAAAGGAACAAGTAATTTTACAATGAAGAAATCTGACAGACACCACTTTAGTCAAACTATCAAGGTGAACATCACCAGTAAAGGGATAAATTGAAATCTTCTATCATCTTATAAAATATGGTAAGATGTACTGATAACACAGCTTTCTTTATATCATATTCATGCCAAAAATGCATAACCCAAATCTGACCACAAGGAATCATGAGACAGAACCAAACTGAGGTATATTCTACCAAATAAGTAATCTGTAATTTTCAAAACAGTCAAGGTTGTGAAAGTCAAGGAAAGACTGAGGAATTATTCCAGATTGAAAGAGATTAAATAAAATTGCATCTTCAATTCAATGAGTAATTCTGACTTGGATCCTTTATCTATGAAGGACATTATTAAAACAACTGATGATATTTGAAGGGATACATAGGTAAGTTATAATCTACCTATGCATGTGCATTGATTTTGGTGGCTGTACTGTACTTATATAATAGAGTGCCTTTGTAGGAAATATGTATCAAAAAATATTCCTGTCTAATATGGTGTCAATGTGTTCTCGATTGATTCAGGAAAAAAAAAAAGTTATTTATTTTTCCTCTGCAACTTTTTTGTAAATTTAAAGCCATTCTAAAAATAAGAATATTTACAATAGAATTATGGATCACTCATTTAATAATGAGTACTTATCTAGTGCCTGAGAGTATCTGGATTTCCTCCCTTTGTGATTTTTAGTAACCTTGCTGAATAAAATATTCTGTCTTTTCAACTTCTTTTGAGAAGTTTTTCCCCCGAATATTTATACATATTCAGGTCTTTCTAATCTTAAATAAATGGGCAACCAAACACTTTTTTGACTCTGCATATTCCTTATTACTCGTATATTTCACAGCTAACCTTGTTGAAAGATTAATTTACTCACTTTTCCCACTTTTTTCCTCAAACAATTTCAAGTTGGCTTGCAGTACTACCATTACACTGAAACAATTTTTTTTGATCAAAGTAGCCAATGACCTTTCAGATGCCAAATTCAATGGTGGTTTTCCAGTCTTATCCTATTCAAAACTACCCTTGGTGCTGTAAGTAGAGTGATATTTCCAATACTCAGATATGATCATATTAATCTGTTATTTAATGATACTCCATAGCACCAAAAATAAAGTCCAAACTCTTGTGCATGTCGCAGAGGGCGCTTCAAGATCTGGCACCTGCCTACTTCTCCAGTTTCATCTCTTGTTTTATCCCTCCTTTAAATCGGTCCTGCTGAGATTCAAACAGTTCATTCTATCTCTACAGTCTCAGCACTGTTCTCATTTACTGCTATATATGAGGTGTTAAGTAAATATTTAATTAATGCCTACTATGTGCCCAGAACTGTCTTAGTTGATGAGGAAAATTCAAAGAAATACTCAAATTAATGCTTATTTGGAACCTAATTTAATTAGTGATCATTTCCAAGTAAAAAT
This sequence comes from Indri indri, assembly GCA_004363605.1. Taxonomy (NCBI): domain Eukaryota; kingdom Metazoa; phylum Chordata; class Mammalia; order Primates; family Indriidae; genus Indri; species Indri indri. The sequence continues at coordinate 85,295 of RJWJ010000714.1, forward strand.
ATGTGGAAAAATTTTCCTAATTTCACCAAGTTTATTATGGCAAAAATGACCCTTTTAAAGAGAAAATAATATTTTAACATGGAAATGACTAATAAACTGATGCAGTTATTAAATAAAATTAATTGACTCATGTGATGAGAACCTACGATGTACACTGTAATAAACAGCTATAAACAAAATACCTTGTAAGTAGTTAATATAAATGTAGTTACTCATACACAGCACTCTTTTAAATGAGAATTTGAAACTTCTGGTATAGGAAAGAATTTTCTGCTTCTCTTTTTAAGAAAATATCCTCCAAATAAAAAGAGAAAAAACAGCAACAATAATAATGGTCAGAAACACAATCTTCAGTGAAACTAGAAGTATTAGCCATGAACCACATTAATAACAATGTAGATAGAATATTAAAGCTAGCAGTAGAGGGTGAGGACAAACCTAAGCACCAGAATTGGATGAGAAATTGGGAGAAACTAATCTAAAGCAATTTCCCACACAACCCCATGAAGGCTTAAGCTTTAGAGTTCCAAGTACCTCAGAATGTATGAGTAATGCTGTGAGGGCAAAAAGTAAGGACATTATTTGCAAGTTTGTAAAAGGATTTAGATTTCCAACATATTCAGGTTTTTTTCTTATATTTTTCAATGCCAAATAACTATACCTCTCTATCTCCACTCCGCCCCATGACAGATAAACATCATTATCTGATATGGCTGAGATACCATATGGGAAAAAGGGAATAAAATAAAAGTCTTCATACTGAAAGATGGGTTTCTCAGTTTTTACCTTATCCAGCTTCACAGTGCCACAAGCCAGGTTAATACATGCTCAGGCAGATAATAGAAGACTGTTTTTTGTAGATACTGAACCACTGCTAAGAAAGTCTACCATCAGTACCATTTAAGGGTCCCAAAGTGGAAAAGCTACATGACCAAATGATCGTCATAGCAAACCCCATGATATAATGAAACACAAAAACTTATTAGAGATAATTTTTAGGCAAGAATTGACAACAAAATATGCCAGACATTTCCAGAAAGCCTCTAGCATGAGAGGAAGAAACCAAAGCAAAGGAAGAGGAAAAAAGAAAAACCCAAGAAAAATTTCAGACAACTTAAGGAGGAGAAAAAATTCATGAAACTATATTTAATATATTTTGTGGTGTAACAAATACTACACCCATAAGACAAGAACAGGTTAGTTCAAAAAAGAAGCATACAACAATAAGCATTGACTTTTGAAAATTAATGCCATGATTATTGAAATAAAACATCCAACAGAATCATTTGAAGATAAAAATAGTAAACTATTCCAAAAGTAGAATAAAAATGAAAGTTTTGGGCAATTGAAGTGAACATATAATAAAATTATTTATTTGAGGACCAATTTATGAATAATTGGAATTCAAGAAAGAAATAACCAAGAAATTGTGGGGAAACAATTATTTAAAAGTAAGCAAGAACATTTCTCAAAAGTGGAAGACATTAACATCCAGATCTCAGATTGAAAGAGCCAACTGAGTGCATAGCACTCAAAAATGCAGGCATGCGGCCGGGCGCTGTGGCTCATGCCTGTAATCCTAGCACTCTGGAAGGCTGAGGCGGGTGGATTGCTCAAGGTCAGGAGTTTGAGACCAGCCTGAGCAAGAGCAAGACCCCGTCTCTACTAAAAAACAGAAAGAAATTATCTGGACAACTAAAAATATATATATAGAAAAAATTAGCTGGGCATGGTGGCGCATGCCTGTAGTCCCAGCTACTCAGGAGGCTGAGACAGGAGGATCACTTGAACCCAGGAGTTTGAGGTTGCTGTGAGCTAGGCTGATGCCACGGCACTCTAGCCAGGGCAATAGAGCCAGACTCTGTCTCAAAAAAAAAGTAAAATGCAGGCATGCACAAAAATCACATCATTATGAAATTTCAGTATGCCAGGCATTCTTTAAAATCCTAAAAGCTTAGGGGAAAGTGTAGGTCATTTAAAAAGAGGTTGGCTGTGCAAAAGCTTTTTTATTTGATCAGATCCCATTTATTTATTTTTGTTGCTGCTGTGATTGCTTTGGGGATCTTCTTCAAAAATTCTTTGCCTAGGCCAATGTCTGAAAGGGTCTTCCCAACATCTTCTTCTAGAATTCTTAAGGTTTCATGCCTTAGGTATAAGTCTGTTATCCATTTTGAATTGATTTTTGTGAGAGGTGAGAGGTGGGGATCCAGTTTGAATCTTCTGCATGTAGCTATCCAGTTTTCCCAGCACAATTTATTGAATAAGGATTCTTTTCCCCAGTGTATATTTTTGTCTTTTTTGTCAAAGATTAGATGCCAATATGTGGATGGTGTCATCTCTGGATTCTCAGTCCTGTTCCAAAGGTCTACGTCTCTGTTCTTGTGCCAGTACCATGATGTTTTAATTACTATAGCCTTGTAGTACAGCTTGAAGTCTGGTATACTGATACATCCCAGTTTGTTCTTTTTACTTAGGAAACTATCATTAGAGCGAATAGACAGCCTACAGAATGGGAGAAAATATTTGCTCTCTACACATCCGATAAAGGGCTGATAACAAGAATCTATCTGGAAATTTAAAAAATCAACAAGAAAAAAAATCATACAGCCCCATCCATAAATGGGCAAAGGAAATGAACAGAAACTTTTCAAAAGAAGACAGAATAATGGCCAACAAACATATAAAAAATGGTCAATATCTCTAATCATCAGAGAAATGCAAATCAAAACCACAATGAGATATCACCTAACCCCAGTGAGATTGGCCTCTATCAAAAAATCCCAAAACAACAAATGCTGGTGAGGATGTGGAGAGACAGGAACACTCTTACACTGCTGGTGGGACTGCAAATTAGTGCAACCTCTGTGGAAAAGAATTTGGAGATATCTCAAAGAGCTAAAAATAGAAATACCATTCAATCCAGCGATAGCACTATTAGGCATCTACCCAAAGAAACAAAAGACATTCTATAATAAAGACATCTGAACTCAAATGTTTATGTCAGCACAATTCACTATTGCAAGGATGTGGAAACAACCCAAGTGCCTGTCAATTCATGAGTGGATTATTAAAATTTGGTGTATGTATACAATGGAATATTGCTCAATTATAAGGAATTTTTTTCTTGGGAAACATTTTTATCATCATTTCTGCAATTTTAATATTATTTTTGTCATAAAAAGTCTTTCTACATCATAAGGCAGTTCTGTAAGATGTCATTCAAGATATTTTTCCTTACAGTCTAACATGCAAGAAATATGTTGGTTCTATTTTTCTTCATGGAGACATCCCTCCTAGAGACATCTGCCCTACAGCGCTAAGAAACAACAGTGATTTAGCACCTCTTATATTTTCCTGGATAGAGCTTGAGCCCATTATCCGAAGTGAGGTATCACAAGATCGGAAGAATGGGCTCCACTTGTACTCGCCATCAAATTGTCACTAACTGATCACCGCTGTGGTCCTCACATGGTAGTAATATTCTCCAGGGATTAGGGGGGTGGGGGGGTAAACTCACAACTAATGTACATGGTGAGCATTGTAGAGGGAAATGGCATGCCTCTAATTCTTGCTTGGGTGAGGCAAAGTCATAAAATGTAACCAAAATGTTTGTACCCTCATAATATCCTGAAATAAAAATAAATAAATAAATAAATAAATAAAATAAATAAATAAAAAGAGCTTGTAATAAGAATAGTAACAGACTTCCCATGAACAACTTTGAACTTAGAAAACAATAAAGCAGTACCTTTATATGTCTGAATAAAAATAATTTTAACCAAGAATTCTAGATTCAGCCACACTAAAAATCAAATGTGATTACAGAATAAAATCACTCTCAAGCACACAATTACTCAAAAATGTTTACTTTTTTACTTTTGTATACCCCTTACCAGGAAGTTATTGAATTATGTGTGTCATCAAATACAAGAAAAAGCAAAGAAGGAGTAAGTACTAAGATCATGTTCAAACAGGGGATCCAGCACAGCAGAGAAATGGAGTTCCCAAGATGAGGATGAAATAGAGTTCTACTGTGCATTTGACACCATAGAGCACCTAAAAACAAGTACAGCTGTAGGGCAGATGTCTCTATGAGGGATGTCTCCATGAAGAAAAATAGAAACAACATATTTCCTGCATGTTAGACTGTAAGGAAAAATATCTTGAATGACATCTTCCAGAACTGTGTTATGATGTAGAAAGACTTTTTATGATAAAAATAATATTAAAATTGCAGAAATGATGATAAAAATGTTTCCCAAGAAGGAAATTCCTTTTAGTACACTATTTGACTCAGAAGTGAAAATGCTTGCACAATCATAACAAAGAAAATATGTAATAAGTATTTAACAGAAATTAAGGAATAATTGCAATCACTGGATGGAGGAAGGAAAGTCTTAATAAAATAAGACATTCATCTACCATAATAGGAAGTCAATGGATACTTTCTAAAATTGAAGACTACAGAGAGAAAAATATGCACATGTTAATTAGAAACAGGCTAAATGCCCAAAGAAACAGCTAAAGGAACTGAAAGTGGTACTATATGGAGAATGAGATGAGGTGAAGGGAAGAAAAATAAGGAAATATTTATTTTTGTTATAAACCTTCTAGAACCAATTTGACTTTCTAAATTGCTTTTGCATAAAATGGTTTAGCAAAATTTTTTAAAATGAAAAAATTCAGTAGTATGTGAAATTATTGTCTAGAGATAGATTTGATACAACACAGTGATATGTAGATGGAAATATGAACTAAGAAAGAAATGTCTGGAGAAAACACTATGCTTTTATAGAGAACAGCATATTAGTAAAGGGAGGAATTAAATTTATCAAAGCAGTAACTATTGAAGAGCAGATTGAAAGGAAGAGGAATTCCTCTCTACTCCAATACTCAGGAAAGAGCTTTCAGAGACAAGATTATCAAATCCCCAATTAAGGATACCTAATTATTTAGGGCTTCAAACATTTTTCCTTAATTTAAAATGTCTCATTCATTCATTTAATTCATATATATATACATACATATATACATAGATACAGACCTTGTATGTGTTGAGCTTAAAGTTTAGCAGGAAAGGAAGCCACTAATGAAGTGATCACCCAAACAAGAATAAAGTTGCAACAGAAAAGTACAATGAAGAAAACGCTGATTCTATGTTTGCACATAACAAAGGAAACAGACCCACACTGGTCTTCTGTACATCTAATCTGGCCCCTCCTTTTATTTGGCATCCTCATTGCAACCATAGTTCTTTTGAAAACTCAAGTCTGTCTATGTTCTTATCTCAGGGCCTTGGCTCATGCCATTACCTCTCCCATTCCTCCTCAACTAGTTAAGTACTACTCATCTTTCAGATGAGTACACTTTGGTATATCAGCATGTCAAAAAAGAAAGTACATTAAAATAGTTATTATCAAGACAGAAAGTATCCAAATAATTATGACATACTTTTAAGGGAAGATAATAGAACAGAAACTAATATGTTTCTGTTCATATGAGAGCTATGATGTAAAAATGTGTTAGTGTGAAAAATAATCTGCATGAACCAAAATAGTTGCTGTATTAGAGTGTTATGATTATGTGTTTTTGTTATTATTTTATTTATCTTGAATGCCAATTTTTGTGGAACTGTAGTGTTTTGCTTTTTTAATTATTCCCATATCAGATCAGAAATCAAACTTGCAGTTACAGGTTAAGGGTACCCAAATAAGGGGAAAGGAAAGACAATGAGGCTGAGAACCATCTAGAATTGGATAATAGGAGCCTCTGCTTTATCAGTAGGGGAAAGGGTGTGGCAGACTGAGAAAAGTTGAAATTTGGAGCAAGGGATTCCTGAAAGAAGATTAGAAGAAGACCTTAACTACTGACACAATGAGGAAGACCTCAAGTCAACTTTAGGGGTTCTCCATTAAAGTAAATTTTAAAGGTTCTCTACAATTGGCTCTTGATTCAAGTTTTTCAAAGTTTTCCCTTGGCTTGTTCTCAGAAAATAACTCTGAATGAGAAACTATTAAGAATATAACTTTTACTTATTTGTTCTAGAAAATCAAGTTAGGAAAATAAAAAGTCATGAGGTTATAATTTTTTGTTCTAGATCTAAACGTGTATGGATTAATACTTTAAAATGTCAGGGTCTGAGAGAAAACAAATTACAAAACCTTGGTAACTAACGTTTATAATTTAGTGTGATTTCTTATTATCTTTGGTTTGCTTTGGCTTGAATTCTACTTATAAGTTCTTTTGGGTAGCCAGTCTACATTTTGAATGAGGTTCCAGTGCACTGGTGCATGAACATTTCTCTGTAGCCTAATGAAAATGTATTAACAAAGTGCCTTATTTTAGTGTTGAAATTTATGTCAGATAATAAAGAGCACAGGAAAAATCCACAACAGTAGTCCCTCAAACAAAGCAGGGAACTTGGATGTTACAAAATCCCATTAGGAAATGCATACTATAGTAACAAAACTTTAGTAATGTTTTGAAATTGTCAAGTTATATCATGAGAGCATGGGCTTATCTAAGGTAGCACTGACAGGCTCAGAGTATAAGCTGTGACAATCACATACTAGTTTATATATCCTAAGCAATCAGGCGGATTTGTAATTAACCCTAATCATTTTTATTATGGTCCTTAGGAAGCCACAACACTACAGCCAGGAATCCCCAGCCCAATCGATTTAATCAGTTTCTTAATAGTCTTTCTTAAGATTTTTAGAGTAAGCTAATGTTCAATTCACTTAAATAAGTACAGAAGTTGTACCCTGCAAAAAGTTAACCCTTTGGTGTCAGAAGCAAAGATTCTCAAACACCACTAAAAGTGGATTATTTCTTTAAATGTCAAGGTCCTTTGTATTTAGGTGTTAAATGGTATTTATCAATGGTGTGGCAGAGGAATTTAGGAGGGAAAAGAAGGAAGAGAAGGGTAATATATAAGCTTATAGAATATAGAAATTGAAAAACTGATTCTTTTAACTGCAATTTTAAAAATGTTTCAAGAACAGTGAATTTTTTATTTTGTCTCAACTATTTTGGAAAATTTCTATTGAAAAATAAAACACTATATAATAGTAACGTTAGTAGTGGTATAGCACCTTCATCAATACATTTAAAAATGCATTGTGATTAAACAAAGATTAATTTTAGTATAATATTCTGGAGAAGAGGAAACAAATTAATGGATTTTTCTGGGCTCAATTTTACAAACTTAAAATTCTGTATATTGTATAAACTAATTAACTGGCAAAATTGTAACAAAGTTCTGAATACTTAGATGGACAATGAATTTGCCAAAAGTCTTTCCTCAGATAAACCATATTGAGAAGATCATTTTCCCATGTGCCACTTTTGTGGATATATCTATTTGAATCCAAGAGTATTGGCCAACTTACTGGTGTGTATCTGTAGTCCAAGGTACTTGAGAGGCTGAGGTGAAAGGATTGCTCATGCACAGAAGTTCGAGGCCAGCCTGGGTAACACAGTGAGACCCAGTCTCTGAAAAAAAAATATGTATTGGTCAGATTACAGTCATGCATCACTTAATGATGGTGATATGTTCTGAGATATTCACCTTTAAGCAATATATTTGTTGTGTGAACATCGTAGAATGCACCTACACAAAGCTAGATGGAATAGCCTACTATACCCTAGGCTACATGGTATAGCCTATTGCTCCTAAGATCCTAGGCTACAAACCTATAAAGCACATTACCATATTGAATACTGTAGGCAATTGTAACACAATGCTAAGTGTTTTGTATCTAAACATACTTAATCATAGAAAAGGTACCATAAAATACAGCATACAAGATAAAACATGGTACACTTGTAGAGGGCACTTACCATGAGTGGAGCTTGCAGGACTGGAAGCTGATCTGGGTGAGTCAGTGAATGAGTGGTGAGTGAATGTGAAGGACTAGGATGTTACTGTTCACTACTGTAAGCTTTATAAATACTGTATACTTAGGTTACACTAACTTGATATTTTTTTTCAGTTTTTTTATTATTAAAAAATATTATGGGGGTACAAATATTTTTGGTTACATGGATTGCTTTTGTTATGCTTGAGTCAGGGTTACAAGAGTGCCCATCACCCAGATAGTGTTCATTATACCTGTCAGGTAGGTTTTCACCCATCACCATTCCCCCTCCCCCCACTCTTGCTTGATTTCCACTGAGTTTTACTTCCCTCTGTGCACATGTATGTTCATCGGTTAGTTCCAATTTAATAGTGAGTACATGTGGTGTTTGCTTTTCCATTCTTCAGGTACTTCATTTAGGAGAATGGTCTCCAGTTCCATCCATATTGTTGCAAAAGGCCTTAATTAATCCTTCTCCATGGCTGAGTAGTATTCCATGATATACATATACTACATTTTGTTTATCCACTCATTAATTAATGGGCACTTGGGTTGATTCCACATCTGTGCAATTGTGAATTTTACTGCAATAAACATTCAAGTGCAGGTGTCTTTTTGATAAAATGCTTCTTTTCCTGTGGGAAAACACCCAGCAGTGGCATTGCTGGATCAAATGATAGGTCTACTTTTAGTTCCTTGAGGAATCTCCATACTGTCTTCCATAGAGGTTGTACTTATTTGCGGTCCCCCCAACAGTGTATAAGTGTTCCTTTCTCTCTGCATTCACACCAGCATCTATTGTTTCTAGACTTTTTAATAAAAGTCATTCTAACTGGGATAAGGTGATATTTCATTGTGGTTTTAATTTTCATTTTCCTGATAACTAGTGACATTGAGCATTTTTTCATATGTTTATTGGGTTTTTGTCTATCTACTTTTGAAAAGCTTCTAGAAGTTCATGTCTTTTGCCCCACTTTTTAATAGGGTTGTTTGTTTTTTTCCTGCTGATTTTTTTGAGTTCTTTGTAGATTTTGGCTATTAGCCCTTTACTGGATGCATAGCTTGTGAATATTTTCTCCTCTTCTGTAGGTCAGTGGTCCCCAAACTTTTTGGAACCAGGGACTGGTTTCATGGAAGACAATTTTTCCACAGACTGGAGTGGGGGGATGGTTTTGGGATGATTCAGGTGCATTACATTTATTGTGCAGTCAAACCTCTCTGCTAATGATAATCTGTATTTGAAGCCACTCCTCAGCACTAGTATCACTGCCTCAGCTCCACCTCAGATCATCAGGCATTAAATTCTCATAAGGAGCACACAAACCAGATCCCTTGCATGAGTAGTTAATACTATGATTCACTCTCCTGTGAGAATCTAATGATGCTACTGATCTGACAGGAGGTGAAGCTTATGCAGTGATGTGAGCAATGGGGAGTGGCTGTAAATTAAATACAGACTAAGCTTTGATTGCTCACCCACTGCTCATCTCCTACTGCTGGGTGTCCTGTTTCCTAACAGACCAAGGACCTGTACCAGTCTGTGGCCCTGGGGGTTGGCGACTACAGCTGTAGGCTGTCTATTTGTTCTGTTTATTATTTTCTTACCCATTCAGAAGCCTTTTAATTTAATTAAGTTCTGTTTATTTATTTTTGTTGTTGCTACGATTGCCAATGGGGGTCTTCATAATAAATTATTTGCCTAGGCCAATATCTAGAAGAGTTTTTCCAACATTTTCTTCTAGTATTCTTATGGTTCCATGCCTTACATTTATGTCTTTTATCCATCTCAAATTAATTTTTGTGAGTGGTGAGAGATATGGATCCTGTTTCATTCTTTTGCATGTGGCTATTCAATTCTCCCAGCACCATTTATTAAAAAGGGCTTCTTTTCCCCAGTGTATATTGCTGATGATATTATCTTATATCCAGGAAACACCAAAAACTCCACCAAGTGACTCCTGCAATTGATAAATAAATTCAGCAAAGTCTCAGGTTATAAAATCAATTTACACAAATCAGTAGCTTTTCCATACACCAATAATTATCAAGCTGGGAGACAAATCAAGGACTCAATACCATTCACAGTAGCCACAAAGAAAATAAAATACCTAGGAATATATTTAACCAAGAAGGTGAAAGATCTGTACAATGAGAACTACAAAACACTGAGGAAAGAAATCACAGATGACACAAACAAATGGAAAAATATATCATGCTCATGGATCAGCAGAATCAACACTGTTAAATGTCCATACTATCCAAAGTGATTTACAGATTCAATGCAATCCCCATCAAAATACCAATGTCATATTTTACAGATCTAGAAAGAATAATTCTACTCTTCTTTTGGAACTAGAAAAGAGCCCAAATAGTCACAAGCAATCTTAAGAAAAAAGAACAAATCTCTAGGCATCACAGACTATACTGCAAGGCTATAGTCACCAAAACAGCATGCTTTTGGCACAAAAACAGAGATTTAGACCAATGGAAAAGGACAGAGAACACAGATATAAAACCATCCACATACAGCCAATTTAAAAATATTTTTGTTTCTTCAATAATATATTAAATTTAGCTTACTGTAACTTTTTTATTTTATATACTTTTTAGTTTTTTCTAGTAGTAACACTTAGCTTAAAACACAAACACATTGTAGAACCGTATAACAATATTTTCTTTGTATTCTTACTCTATAAGATTTTTGCCATTAATTTTTTCTCACTTTTTAAAATTTTTCATTAAAAACTAAGATGCAAACACACATAGTAGCTTAGGCTTACACAGGATCAGGATCATCAGTATCACTGTCTTCCATATTCACATATTGTACCACTAGAAAGTCTTCAGTGGCAATTACAGTACTGAGCTGTCATGTATGACAACAATGCCTTCTTCTGAAATATCTCCTAAAAGACTTGCCTGAGGTTGGTTTACAGCTGATTTTTTTTATAAGTAGAAGCAATACACTAAAAACCACAAATAACCCCACAAAAAGGGGAAAAAGACAAATAGACATTTTTCGAAAGAAGGTATACAAATGGCCAAAAACGTATAAAACAATGCTCAACATCACTAATCATCAGGGAAATGCAAATTAAAACCACAATGAGGTACAACCATACCCCTGTCAGAATGGTCATTACTAAAAAGTCAAAAAAAAATGGATGTTGACATGGATGTGGTACAAAGGTAATGCTTATACACTGTTGGTGGGACTGTTACAGTAGTACAATCTCTATGGAAAATACTACGGAGATTCCTCATAGAACTAAGAGTAGACTTACCATTCCATCTAGAAATCCCACTACTGGAGATCTATCCAAAAGAAAAGATGTTATTTTGTTAAAAAGTCACCTGCATTGGTATATTCATCACAGCAAAATTTACAATTGCAAATATATGGAATCAACCTAAGTGCCCATCAACTGATGAGCAGATACACATACACACACACACACACACCATGGAACACTATTCAGCCATAAAAAGGAATGAAGTAACGTCTTTTGCAGCAACTCAGATGAGACTGGAGGCCGTTATCCTAAATGAAGTATCGAACTATCTCAGGAATGGAAACACAAAGATTGCACGTTCTCACTTGCAAGTGGGAGACAAGTGATAGAAGTGTTCATACAGAGTGATGTAATGGACATTGGAGACTCAGAAAGGGGAGAATAGAAAGGGGTGAGGGATGAAAATAACCTATTGGATATAATGTAATCAGGTGACAGGTACACTAAAAACTCAGACTTCGCCACTATACAATTCATCCATGTAAGAGAAAAATGTTAACATCCTTAATGTTCTTAGATATTAGTAACAGAGACTAATATAGGAAAAGAAGGGAAAAAAGAAAAGGAACAAAGGTAAATGAAATACCACAAATCCAAAAATTATATTATGGGCATAAATTTAAAAGTTAAAACCATAAAGTTTCTAGAGGCAAACATAGGAGAATAGCTTAGTAATCTTGAGTTTCTTGGTTCTGGCACAAAATTATGTATAAAAGAAAAATTAATAAATTTGACTTCATAATTAAAAAATGTTTGCATTATTAAGAAGTAGAGGAACAAGCCATAGAATGAGATAAAATACTTGTAAAACATACATCCAACAAAGGTCTTGTACCTAGAATATAAAAAGCACTATTATGATTCAACAAGAAGACAAAAACCTCAATTAAAAGGGGGCATATACCAAGTGAGGAGGCTTGTACCGGTAGTCCCAGCTACACAGGAGGCTAAGGCAGGAGAATTGCTTGAGGCCAAGAGTTCCAGGCTGCAGTGTGCTATGATCATGCATGCCCTGTGAACGGCCACTGCATTGCAGTCTGGGCAACATAGAGAGAACTCTCTTAAAAAGAAAAAAAGTAGGGGCAAATGATTTGGACAGATATACAGATGGCAAGTAAATACATGAACTAGTCATTAGGGAAATGCAAAATAAAGCCACAGTTAAGTATCTCTACAGATTTTTTTATTTGATTTCAATAGATTTAGGGGGTACAAATGGTTTTCTCTTACATGGATGAATTGTATAGTGCGAAGTCTGAGTTTTTAGTGTACCTGCCACCTTATTACATTATATCCAATAGGTTATTTTCATTCCTCACCCCTTTCTATTTTCCCCCTTCATTGCAAATGAAATACCATATTTTTTCCCTTTATTTTATCGTGATGTTTTATTTTTGGTTTTACAGCAGTTATGTATTGAAATATAACCGTGTTCTGTTTTTTTCTGTAAAGCCTGCTGGAGTTTTGATTGGGATGGTATTGAATCTGTAGATCAAATTGGGGGGAATAAATATTTTAATGGTAATTGAGTCTTCTAATTGATAAAGATGATTTTTATATATTTATTTAGGTCTTTTAAAAATTTCTCTTCATGCTTTTATAGTTCAGTTCTTGAGAATATTTTGTCAAATTCATCACTGTCATGTTTTTATTCTATTGTAATTAATATGTTTTTGTTTCAATTTCAGATTGTTCGTTGCTAGTGTATAATTTTTTGTTGATCTTATATCATGGAATTTGCTTAACTCTTATAAGTTTTTTGTATTTTTTGTAGATTCTGTAGGATTTTACACATAGTTAAACATGTTTCATGAGAATAAAGACCATTTTAGTTCTTCCTTTCCAGTCTGCATGCATATTTTTCTTCTTCATGCCTATTGCAGTGACTAGAACTTCCAGAGCAATGTGAATTGATACGGTGAGTGTGCACACTCCTTGTTTGCTGATCTTAGGAGAAAAGCATTCAGTCTTTCACAATTAGTGTGATGTTAGCTGTAGGTTTTTCATTGAAGTGTTATGTAAGGTTGAGGAAGTTACCTGTATTCTTATTTTACTGAGAGTTTTTATCATCAATGGGTGAGTTTTTGTCAAATATTTTTTTCTGCTCCTATTGAGATAATCATATGCTTTTATTCCTCTTTTAATTCTTCAGTCAAAATTCATAATTTACATTGATTTTCAAATATTAAATTAATCTTAATTTATAGGATAAGCTCAGTTTGGTCATGATGTGCTCTTCTTTTTATGTGTTTATGGATATAATTTGCTAAAACTTTGTTAATAAATACTGTGTCAAGTTTAATAAATGTTCTGTGCTTTTTTCTTTCATATAACATGTATAGTTTGGTATCAAGGTGATGCTGACTTCATTAAATAAGTTGGGATATGTTTCCTCTTTTTCAGTCTTCTTGAAGAGTATGTGTAAAATTGATATTGTTTCTTTTTTAAATGTTTGGCAGATCTAGTAATGAAAGTATATTGTCCCATTGTTTTTCAGTTGTTTCAAAATTGAATAGCATACTTCTAAATAGCCCGTGGTTCACAGAAGAAATAATAAAATAATTAGAAATCACTTTTAACCTAATTGAAATGAAAGCACTAAATATGTAATTTTGTAGGATGTAGCTAAAGTAATACTTAAAAGGAAATTTGTAGCACCAAATACATATATTAAAAATAAATAAAAGTCTCAAATAAACAATCCCAGCTTCTACCTTAAGAAACTCCAAAAGAAGAGCAAAATAATTAAACAGTATAAAATATTGCATTATATCCTTCACCCATATTCCCCAAATGTGAATATTTTACCATACTTACTCATTGGTTCTCCCATATCTCCTTCTTTCTGAAACATTTTGGAATGAATGGAATTCTAATGCTCCTTTGCCTTTAAATACTTCATGGTAACTCCACCCCCAATAAAAAAGGACATCGTCTTACATAAACATAGTACAATCATAAAAATCTAAAAAATAACTAACCTTATTCAATTGTTACCCTTGGCCTCCTAATGTCCAAGACCCTATCCAAGATTATGCAGGTTGCATGGTATGTGTGTTTAGTCTCTTGTAATGTGGAACAGATTATTTGAGATTATTTTCCCAGTTTTTTGTAAAGGTAAAAACTGAAGCTCAGCAAAGAGGTAAAGTGACTTGCCCAAGGTCACAGTTAATAAGTGCTTGGGGAAGGATTAAATTATTCTTCGACTCTTTTCAGGTGCTATTTTTCCATCAAAATATAGTCCCTCAGTCTATTGCTGTGTCTGCATATGTGTACGTCTCTGTATGTGTCTGTGTGTGTGCCTAAGTGCATGTGTGTGATCCATAGTTTTCTTACCTAAGTAACCTGTGGAAGCTGCTGTATCTTAGTATATCAACTAATGCAGTGCAGTAAAGATGGTAGTTACTCAACTGTCAACATTTGACTATAGGTTAACAAAGTGACCTACGATGGTTGGAATATGACCAAAATTTACTTAGAATTATTTCCATGTGTTGGCTGATGACAGTTAGTTTTCTCTTATTTGATTCTAATAAATATTTAGGGGAGAAATATCCCCAGTGAAATAGCTTTATATGTGTGTCAAAACACAGTTCGCTAACAAAGGGAATGATGTGACTCTGTGTCCATTGCCTTATTACCTGACTTAACTAAATTATGCTTTTGTCAAAGAAACATACTGTTTGTTAAAATTTGTCTGACTGTGAAATTGTCCTTAAAAGTTTTAAGAGGTGTGATTTAATTGACATTTCAGGTGTTATTTTTCAGATGAACTTGACTTTTCTATTGTTGAAATAAAGATTATTTTCTCATCTGAGTAATGACATGAAAAAAAGATGTTTGAAATCAAGTAATCATAAGCAATTTATTACTGAAGAAGAAAAAAATTCTTTAAAAACCTTAATTTTCCCTCACAAACACTTAACCCATGCAAATTCAAACTTTCTTGCAATTCAAGTAAGTTCTGCAATGGAGGAATAAACCTCTTAACAAGATTGAATTTGCTATTGTGCATGTTACAAGCTGAACAAACAGAGATTGGGGTAGGTTCTGTTCATTCATGTACCTCCTTTAAAAAACAAATACCAGTTTAATATAAATGGAAATGAGGGCAACATTAGTGTGAACACAAATCTTGATCCGTTGTAATCTAATAATGAAAGCCATACTTTTGTTGAGGCTGGATAAATGGATAATGTCATGCACTTTAGAATCTGAATCATCACTGTTTTTGTTAAGATTTTCTCCTTTCTTGAATTTTACTTTGCATGTTGGGATCACTATAAACTCTAGCACTGAACATTTTGAATGCTGGTATGCACCACTAAAATAGAATGATTAGAAATAATGATGCAAAAATGTACAAAGATTACAACACAAAACCTGGAGGCTAGCTTTGTAAAATTCTGTGTTTATAAACTTTCAATTTCAGAAAACCATAGCTAATAATTGTACTCAAACATTTGCTCTGATTCAGAGGTGTGATCAGAGCAGCATTATTACAGAAGTTTTGTTTTGCAAACAGGCAGGACTGAAATGCTCCCTTTAATCTGGGAGATGAAAATTTCTGAAGAGTACATGAATATGGTTTGTTTCTAATTCCCAAGGATAGACATCATATAATGCTGTGTCTTGCTAAAACTTTTAAGCTATAAATCCAAATTAATTAACTTCTCTGATTTGTAAAAAGTAAAACATTTATTCCTAAAACAGAATTTCTTGTCTTTTTATAAGCCATCCATAACTTACTTTAAGATGTTATTTAATGGCTATGATAAAAAAGATGAAAGATAACAAGAGTTAAAGAGTATGTGGAGAAGAGGTAAGCTTTGGACACTGTTGGTGGCGAATCTAAATTGGTACAGCCATTATAAAAAACAGTATGGAGGTTTCTAAAAAAAACTAAAAGTAGAACCAGCATATGGTCCAGCGATCCCACTTATGTGTATATATACAAAGAAAATGAAATTAGTATCTTGAAAAGATATCTGCACTCTTGTATTCATTGCAGTATTATTCACACTAGCCAAGAAATGGAATTAACCTAAGTGTCCATCAAGGGATGAATGGATAAAGAAAATGTGTTACATATACACAAAGGAATACTATTCATCTTTTAAAAAATAGGAAATCCTGTCATTTTTGACAACATGGGTGAACCTGGAGGACATTACTTTAAGTGAAGTTAGCCAGGCACAGAAAGGCAAATAACACGTGGTCTCATTTATACGTAAAATCTAACAAATTCAAACATGTAGGAGCAGAGAATATAATCTTGGTTACCAGAGACTATGGCGGAAAGTAAGAGGAAATTAGGAGGTGTTGGTCAAAGGGTTCAAAGTTTCAGTTAGTCAGGAGGAATAGATTTTTGAGATCTTTATCACAGCAATAATAATAATATTAACTGTAGTTACACTATTGCATTGTGTATTTCAAAATAGCTAAGAGAGCAATTTTCTAATGTTTCACCACACAAATGATAAATTAACGAGGTGATAGATATGTTGAGTACCTTGATTTAATCATTTCACATTGTATACATATATCAAAACATCACATGGCATCCTATAAATGTATATAATCATGATTTGCCTCTTAAGATAATATTAATAAAATATTTTAGTTTATAAAATGACAATATTTAAAATATAAGTGTGCCTCAACTTTCTGATGTTACTGCGTATCCTTTGAAAGTGTGTGGAAGTGGAATAAGAGAATGATTTCAAATGCTACTATGCGTAAGCAGAGTATGGTTTTGCCAAATGAGTTTGGTCATCTGTAAACATGGGCAACACACTTACCTCACTGGATTATTGTAAAGATAAAATGAGATAATATATACTAGACACCAGAACAGTGCTTGTGAAGCCAGAGTGAGTATTTGAGAAACGACAGTGGTTCTCATTGTCATTATTTTGCTAAAAGGATAATAAGAAATTTCTTGCTAATTTTCTTCTTCTAGATGTATATTCAATAAATAATTGTATTTGAAGACACACGTAATTCCTAGTTTTTAAAACTAAAGGTAGATTTGAAACACCTCAAAATTATACTTCATTTTTGTAGAGTGTGAAAGAGGTTATTTATTCTTAATCCATCTCTGTATTATACATATATCATTTAAGTTAATACATATCTCAAGAAAAGTTTGTAACACATGTATGCTAACATACACTGGAGAAATGTTTAACAGTTTAAAGAAACTGTATAAATTAAGATAGGATGTATTGCTCTACATTAATGTAATAATTTATAAAATGATAATATTTTATGAAATGTATGACCAATGCTGAAGGAATAGCTATCCCTATGAGAACATATGGACTGATATGAGCTTGAAAAGCTAACTTTTGTTACTCTAAAAATTCTAATAAAATACTCAAATGATTGACAAATATTAAATTGTGTACCAAATTTCTAAGTGTTGTGAGTTATATTGCTATTTGTTTGAGCTAATATATTTATTTTTACCTTGCATTTTTCTTCAAAGCTTTGAGATAATTTGAAGATATTTGTATCTCCATTCTTGAGATACTTCACTTAGGAGAATGGAGAATGGTCTCCAGTTCCATCCAGATTGTTGCAAAAGGTATTATTTCATCTTTGGGTAATTGGGCACCCATATAGCCACAGCTCAAGCGTTACAAATGTGATACATGTAAACTAAAATATTTGTATCCCTTAATATTTTGAAGTAAAACAATGAAAAAAATGTAAGAAAAAAAGATACTTGTAAATACAATCATGTGCCACGTATGACATTTCAGTCAATGGCGGGTCACATATACAATGGTGGTACTACATATTATAATGGACCCGAAAATTCCTATCGCCTTGTGATGTATTATCCATCTTATTGTTGTAGTGCAATGCATTATTCTCATGTTTGTGGGGATGCTCGTGTAAAAAAACTTACTGTGCTGCCAGTCATATGAAAGTATAGCACATGCAGTTATGCACAGTACATAATACTTCATAGTGGTAATAAACAACTACATTACTGTTTTATGTATATACTATACATATTATCATTACTTTATTTTTTAAAATTTATTTCAATAGATTTAGGGGGTATGAATTGTTCTTTGTTACATGGATGGGTTGTATACTTACTGGTGGAGCCAAGGCTTTTAGTGTACTCGTCACTCGAATAGTGTACATTGTACCCAATAGGTAATTTTTCATTCCTCACCGCTCCTCTCCCTTCTCCTTTCTGAGTCTTCAATGTTCATTATACCACTCTGTATGACCATGCATACCCATGGCTTAGCTCCCACTTATAGGTGAGAACGTGCAAAATTTGTTTTTCTGTTCCTGAGATACTTCACTTAGGATAACGGCCCCCGATTCCATTGAAGTTGCTGCAAAAGACATTATTTCATTCCTTTTTACGGCTGAGTAGTATTTCTTGGGGTGTGTGTGTGTGTGTGTGTGTGTGTGTGTGTGTGTGTGTATAAATATACGTGTATATGTGTGTATATACACATACACACACAAAACACATTTTCTTTATCCACTCATCAGTTGATGGGCAGTTAGGTTGATTTCATATCTTTGCGATTGTGAATTGTGTTGTGATAAACGTATGAGTGCAGGTGTCTTTTTAACATAATGACCTCTTTTCCTTTGGGTAGATCCTCAGTAGTGATATTGCTGAATCAAATAGTAGGCAGGTTTACTTTTAGTTCTATGAGGGATCTTCCTATTGTTTTCCACAGAGGTTGTACTAATGTACGGTCCCACCAACAGTGTACAAGTGCTCCCTTTGTGCCACATCAATGCCAAAAAATCTATTGTTCTATCTAAGTCAAAAAATCTATTGTTTTTTGACTTTTTATTAATGGCAATTCTGACAATGGTAAGATGGTTTCTCACTGTGGTTTTGATTTGCATTTCCCTGATGATTAGTGATGCTGAACATTTTTTTCATATGGTTTTTGGCCATTTGTATACCTTCTTTTGAAAAGTATCTGTTCATGTCTTTTTCCCCCTTTTTAATGGGGATATTTGTTTTTTATTGCTGAGTTATTTGAGTCCCTTATAGATTCTGAATATTAGTCCTTTGTTGGTTGCATAGTTTGTGAGTATTTTCTTCCATTCTGTAGGTTGTGTATTTACTGTGTTGATTATTTCTTGCTGTGCAGAAACTCTTTAGTTTTATTAAGTTCCATTGATTAATTTTTGTTGCATTTGCTTTTGGGGTCTTAGTCATAAGTTCTTTACCCTAAGCCAGTGCCGAGAATCAGATTTCTTATGTTTCCTCCTAGAATTTTTATGGTTTCAGGTCATATATTTAAGTCTTTAATCCATCTAGAGTTAATTTTTGTATATGCTGAGAGATAGGGATACAATTTCTTTTGCATGTGGCTATCTAATTTTCCCAGAACCATGTATTGAATGGGGTGTCCTTTCCCCAGTATATGCTTTTGTTTGCTTCATCAAAGATAAGTTGATTGTAGGTATATGATTTTATTTCTGGGTCCTTTATTCTGTTCCATTGATCTATGTGTCTTCTTTTACACTCATACCATGTTGTTGTTTTGCTTACTTTAGCCTTGTATAATTTAAGGTTGGGTAATATGATGCCTCTGGATTTGTTCATTTTGCTGAGGATTAGTTTGGCTATTTGGGATCTTTTTGGTTCCATATGGAATTTATGATTGTTTCTCGTGAGGCTCTACAGACATTTTACAATGGCTAAAGTTAAAAACACTGACTATAACAAGTATTGCCAGGAATATAGAGGAACTTAAATACTCCTAGTGGGACTATAAAGTAGCACAGCCTCTTTGGACAACATTTTCACAGTTTCTTATAATTTAAGCATACCCCTACTGTATGAATCAGGTGTTCCACCCACTCCTAGGTATTTACACCAGAGAAATGAAAGCATATATTCACATAAAGACTGGCAAATAAATGTTTTTAGCAGCTTTATTTCTAATAGCCTAAAACTGAACACAATCCAAATGACCGTGAACAATGAATGGATAAACAAATTGTGATACATATATACAAGAGAATACTACTCAGCAATAAAAAGGAATGAGCTATTTATACACAAAACAGCATGGGTGGATATCTCAATAATTATGCTGGATGAAAATAACCAGATGACAATATTATTCCATTTACATAAAATTCTAGAAAGGAAAATTAATGTATATCGACAGAAAGTAGATTAGTGATTTTCTGGGGACAGGAGTTGGGAGTTTGGGAGGAGGTTGGAATTATAAAAGAGTAAGTGGAAGCTTTTTGTGGTGATAGTTATGTTCGTTTCCTTGATTGTAACTAATTATCAAGAAGTTTATGTGGCATGTTAAAGTTCATAGAGCTGGAATACTGATCGTCATTAGTTTCCAAATCCAGTGCCCTTTCTCCAGCAAAAGTATTTCCCCTTCTATTTTACAACATATCAATAGGTATGAAAAAGCTAAATGAAACAACATTTAAATGTTTTCTTTCCTGCAGAAGTACTCAAAGATTTTAATATGTGAATGGGCTTTGCAAGTCTTCCAGATGAGGAAAGCAGTACAGCATTTTCCATATGTATCCAAATAAAGCAACTTTTTTTTTCTGTACCACATCTATTAATATGTATAAGAAGAGTGTTTCGGCATAGTTTGCTAAACACTGCATGAGGCATCACTATGTCTACAATAATATTTTAGAGTTGTGTGATACTTTATACCTTGCAAAATACTTTCATACTGATTTCTATCTTTTAAAAAGTTTTGCAGTCATTACTACCCTATCTTGAAGAGAATCAGTCTCTTAGAATTAAAGGAAGACCAAATGATATTTGACTTAGTAAAAGACTAGTAGGTAGCCTTACCATTTTAAAACAGAAATAAAATATATATGTGCAATTACTTGATAAGTTATAAACTAACATAAAAAGAGAATGATTTCTATCATAATGAAATATATATGTATATATGTAGATACATGAATATATGTATTAATGGATCCTTTAGTACATAAGAATTAGTTTTTTGAAGAAGAAAGATAACAATGTATTACAAAAAACTTGGTTATTTGAATATCAATTTCCTTGTGTTTTATTCTCAAATATTTCATCCATTGGTGGTGAGAAATGTGGATAGTCATGAAATTTCATGAACTGAGTATCAAAATCTGGCATATCCTGTAGAGACATAAGTAAAAAAATATATAGTACAAAATCATCCCTAAAAAAGAATTAAAAAAAAAAAGAAGTAGAGGAAGGAAGCAAGGACAGACAGATGGAAAGAAGGAAGGAGAGAGAAATTACATTAGGCTTTGTTACTAGACAATTAAAGATCTGTTATATTTATCAATTTAACAAGATAGTATTGAAAAGTAAGAACTGGAAAATTTGACCTTTTCCTCAACTTGATTTTTACAAACAACGAGGAAAGGATCCCTGAAAAGCCGCCTGTGTAACAAGCATATAAAATGACATTCTGTCATAGGAAGATGCACTCTATAATTCCATGTGCTTGAGAGTTAATGTACATCATGAATTGCCTAACTTACTTCCTACACTATAGTAACTTACCCAAACTGCAGAATAAGTTGAGTATGAAGGAATAGTAATACAATATAAATAAACTGCTCTATGTAAGCTCCTCCTTTTTTCCATGTATTTTAATAATGTAGTCATGATTTTTTTACTTTGAATGAAAGAAAAGAAAAGACAATGTAGTCATGATTATCTTTAGTTGAAATTAGAAAAATGAGAGTATAAGGTCGTATTTCAAAGGAAAACTCTTATTTATTCAGAAAAATTAATGAATTGATATATTTATTCAAAAGAAACTGGAGGTAGCTAATGTCTGAATCTCAGTAATGAAGTAGGGACTTAAGCGGCTGCAATTGTTGTAGTCAGAATTGAAATTCTAGCTTGTTAATTCAGTAGGACCCATGAGAACACTTAAAATTTTTGAGCTCATACAGATTTACAAAATCTCCAGAGTCACTGAGAGAGAAATCGTCTTTCTTTTTAAAGTCAGAATTTTTATATCCACTCATACAGTAAGAATATCTAACTAAGCTTCAATTTGAGTAGTTACAGTAAGATGTAATATTTTTCCAACTACCATACCTATGTCATCAAAGCTGACAGAGTAGTAAAACTTCTAGATCAGACTCCTTAAATGGAAAAAATATTTACATTATCAATACACACTAATTATAAATATGAAAATTAAGTTTCTTACTTTCATACATAATCATATCATAAAATATCTGGCTTATGTAGAATACATTGCTGAGCAAATTAAACAACAAAAAAATACTGTTAGTCCATATAGGTATGCTTAATATATTTCAGAGTAAAAGCCTCTTGAGGACCAAAGTTATCTATTTCAGTACCATTACCCCTTAATCTCAAAATCTAGGATGGCAGAGGCAGTCCAGAGCAATTCAGAAAATATGTATTGAATAAATAATTTCACTTGCTTTTAATCTCAAAGCATGTTTGGAAACATGCTGAAAGCAGGACTTGATGACATCAAGTATAAAGAAGACAATTTGTAAAGATTATACATGCAAGGCTAGAAAAAGTAGAAAAAATATTTTTTTATAATTTCTAACCCAAAGAAAGCAGAATAAATATTAACGTTACATGAAAAATAATTTAAACCAGCAAACCATTGAATAGGACATTTATTTTATAAAAGGTAAACATACAGAAAACAATTAAAATATGGGACATGAACTGATAATGCATTTAGTGAATGTTTATTATGTACCAGTCATTGCCGTAAGTCCTTACATAATATCTCATTTAATTTTCACAAGCATTCTGTAAGATTGGTAACATTTTACATATTAGACACCTGAGGTTAAGATAGGCTGGGTAACCTCCCCAAGTAAAACAAAACAAAACAAGTGACAACAAAACAAAGCCCATAAAACACAAGCACGTGACACCAAAGTTATACTGTCACTTTAGGCTACTAAATTTGAAAATCTCAATTAAAAGAAAGCTTATTTTTGGAAAATATAAATTACCAAAATACTTCCCCTTAAAAATCCAAAGATGACATAATATTAAGAAATCTCTCAATTTATCAGGTTAATACCTCAAATTTGGATATGGTAATATTAGAAGACTCTGAACCAGTATTTGATGAATTCCATTTCACATCCGATACTAAAGAAGGAATACTTAATATGACAAATAATAGATTTTAAGTCAATGAACCGTACCATAATTTCTGTGAAACAATAAAAGTAATTCCAATAAAATCAAGAGCAATGTAACATTAGCCAGGAAATTTTGTCCAGTGTGATAACATGTGAATTACATAAACGAGCTAGTTGATTGTGGAACTAGGATTTGAATCCAGGAAGTGTGACTCTGAACTCCTACACTGCAGAATTTATTAGCGTAATAAAAGAGTTCGATAATGAGGCCTCGTGGAATAAAATATACCAGCACTTTCCCTGTATTGAGAAATTACCAATTAAAATTAGCAATTCCAAATTATGTATTAGATGCTTAAATGGAAAATAATAATTTAGTTTAGAAAGCAAAATTATAAAATATCTAGGAATTTATGTTTAACAAGAAATAAAGAGGATTTACATGAAAAGATCTACATGATGACAAAACTAAGTAAAAACATCTTCTACATTCTGTATGCAAAGACTAAATATTGTAAAGATGACAATTTAAATTGTTGTTCAAATTCCCAGGCATTAGGGCTTTAAAAAAAATTTTTTGGAACCCAAGTAAAGGACCCACAAGTTCGATTGAAAGAATAAATGAATAAGACTAACCACTTTTAAATAGAGTATTGATAAAGGGCTATTCACCATCTCAGATATTTTAAGTGTTATAAATTTTGAAATAAAATAACATGTTTGATATAAACCAATGGAATAGATATATATCTTAGAACAAGACTTCAGTGTATAATAATAGTGATATCACAAAACAGCTGTAAAAGGAAGACTTGCTCAATATAAAACGTTAGGACAGATAATTGATTATTTAAAAAAGAGTCTGGCAAAACTTTTGATAATCATTTACTTAGAACTTTATTATGTTCCACAACATTTACAAACTAGAACCTTCAAAATATCAAAAGCATGAGAAGTTGACAACATAGACCACAATTAGCTTCTCGGCATTTCTTTAATGAGGGCAATCTTTAAACATTACAGAATATATTCTGCCAGACACCAAATTAATCATCAAAGTTATTATTCGCCTCACACCTTCTTAAGCTACAGAAATAATTGAATTTAACTGTGAAAATACCACTGTTTAAAGACTCATCACTGAGGAGGAGCCAAGATGGCGGACGAGAAAAGCTGCCAATCAGAGTGTCTCTGCAAAAAAGATGAATTTTAGAAGAAAGAGAAAAAAATAAGCTAGCAGAGAAACATAGATCGGGTGAGAGTCAGAAGGAAAGGTGCCTGAAACTACAGGAGACTCCATGGGAAGATGTTGCGGAGGAGAACTGGAAAGAGAAAGGCCCCGAGAGGCTTGGAGACCAGTGACAAGGGTAGGTGGAGCAGTTAACTTCCCCCTCCCTTGCATCTTGGACTGTTGGTGGGCTCCTGAGTGGTTGGAGAGACATGCCGACACTAGCCCAGAGACGGCTGCAGCCAGTGAGCAGTGGCCTCTTGTGGACTCAGCGCCGGGCTCCTAGCCCACTAGGGGCACCTCCCAGGGCGCGGACCTGAACCTATCAGCAGACGCCATAGTGCTCCATTCTGTCTTTCCCCCTCCCTACCCATGGGTGCCCAGAGAGACAATTTAGCCATCACATGGAGGCATCTCCAAAAAACGGGACCTTTCCTTTTGGGGCCCTACAGCAGACTGAGGGGTACTCAGATTGCAAGTTCCCTACCCGCCAGCCCTCCCAGGTGCTACTTGCCTGGGGACTCCAGGAGAGCAAGGCAAATCCTGAAGTGGAGTGAAATTGATCCAGCTTGGGCACCCTGTAGGTGATTCAAGACCAGCACCCCTCCCCCTGGCAGGGTCAGGGATTGATCTCCAAGGTCCAGGGGACAGGCCTGCAGACCAGACACCATACACCCAGGTCAGGATTGCACTGCCCCGGGGAACAGAAGAAAGATCTGTGAAAGAGCCTACTGAGGAGTGTGCACCTTCAGGGGCAGATCAGCATGCCAGAGCGGCAACCCTTCTCCCAAAAGAGGGCTGTGCACCCAGCTTAGGCTACGATCCTCTGGGCCCACGTCACAGCCAGGGGAGATCCATCGGCCTGAGTTTCTGCTTGCTGGCAGAGGCCTGGGAGAGGCCACAGAGAGGGGGAGAGTGGAGGGGAGTGAGACCTGCTCCACAGTGTGGGCCTTGGACAAGCCCAGCCCCCAAGCCCAGTCTTTCAGCTGAGTGGAGCCATTTCAGCCACTCCCAGTAGCTTTGCACAGAAACAAAGAGTAGAACTTTGACCCTGTCAATAGCAGTTGTGGAGCCTGAGGGCAGGCTTACCCAACCCAGCCCCGCCCAGACTCACTCCCCCCACTGAGGTGGAGAATAAGGACACAACTGGAAATCCCAGGGCCCCACTCACCACCTGAGGCACAAGAGGGCCTCTCTAGAGGAATAAGAGCTAGCTACAGGACCCCAAAACAGCACTGCAACTCGCTCCTCCCTGCAAGTGCCACCTACTGACAGGGAGGTCATCCTGCACACCCTTTTACTGCATCTACTAATTCATCATAAAGGGTGTGGTCAAATCTCACCCACAAACACCACCTACTGGCTCAGAGACTAAACAGCGTGTGTCATCATCCAAACGAAAATCTAAAGGCAAGAAGGAACAACTGATCCTGATGGGAAGGAACCAGTGAAAGAACTCTGGAAGTATGAAGACTGAAACAGAAAGCACACACCCAAAGAGGAACAACACCTCCCCAGCAATGGACATTAACCAAACTCAGAGCACTAAAATGACAGAAGAATTTGAAACATGGATTGTAAGAAAACTGAATGATATGCAAGAGAAAATGGATAAGCAACACAAAGAAACCACACACACACACAAAAAAAATCCAAGACTTGGAAGAAAAATTCACTAAAGAAATTGAAATATTAAAGAAAAATCAAACCAATCTCCTAGAAATAAAGGACTTATACAGGGAACTACAAAACACTGTGGAAAGCCTCATGAACAGGGTAGATCAAACAGAAGAAAGAATCTCAGAGATTGAAGACAATTCTTTCCAATTAAATAAGTCAGTCACAGAGATCGAGCAGAAAATTAAGACAAAAGAAATAAGCCAACAAGAAATGTGGGATTATGTGAAAAAACTGAACCCAAGGGTGATAGGGGTTCCGGAAGGTGAAGAAGAAAACACTGAAGGGCTGGATAAGCTATTTGAAGAATTAATAGAGGACAATTTCCCAGGCCTTGCTAAAAATCTAGATATAGAGGTACAAGAAGCTCAACGGAACCCAGTGAGATTCAATGCAAATGGAAGACACCACCTCACACAGTCATCAGAGTGACCAAAATTGCCACTAAAGAGGCCCTTCTACGAGCTGTAAGGTGAAAGAAACAAGTAACACACAAAGGAAACCCCATCAGAATAACTCCAGATTTCTCAACTGAAACCCTACAAGAAAGAAGAGACTGGGGACCCATTCTCACTCTTCTGAAACAGAATAATGCCCAGCCTAGAACCTTGTACCCTGAAAAACTAAGTTTCATATATGAAGGAGAAACAAAGACATTCTCAGATAAGCAAAGAGTGAGGGAATTCACCAAGACAAGACCGGCTCTCCAATAAGTACTCAAAACAGAATTACACAAGGATCAGAACAATAAACACGCTCGAATGTGAAACCACTCAAAAGTTAAAGATCAAAGGCTAGATTTCACAATGGCTCAAGAGAGAAAACAAAGCAACAAAATGCAACCCAACAGAATGAACAGTAATTCATGTCACCGATATGAGAGAACATATCGGTTCTCTCAATAAATGTGAATGGTTTGAACTCCCCTCTCAAGAGAGATAGAGTGGCCGAATGGATAAAACAAAACAAGACAAGCATCTACTGTCTCCAGGAAATGCATCTAACCTGCAAGGATGCATTTAGACTCAAAGTAAAAGGGTGGAAATCAATATTTCACGCAAATGGAAGCCAAAAGAAGGCTGGTGTGGCAGTTTTAATCTCAGATAACTTGGTTTTTAAATTAACAAAAGTAATGAAAGACAAAGGTGGTCACTATATAATGGTGAAGGGTACAGTTCAACGAGAAGACATAACAATTCTAAATATGTGTGCACCCAACTTAGGTGCACCCAGATTCATAAAGCAAACTCTACTTGATCTAAACAAATTGATAGACAGCAACACCATAATAGTCAGAGACTTCAACACCCCATGAAACCACAGGACAGATCCTCCAAACAGAAAATTAACAAAGAAATAATGGACATAAACAGAACTCTAGAACAAATGGGCTTGAGTGACATTTATAGGACATTCCACCCAAATACCACTGAATACATGTTCTTCTCATCAACTCATGGGACATTCTCTAAGATTGACCATACTGTAGGACAAAAGCGTGTCTCAAAAAATTTTAAAAAATACAAATCATACCATGCATCTTCTCAGATCACAGTGGAATAAAAACAGAAATCAACCCCAACAGAAACTCTCATCTCTACACAAAGTCATAGAAATTAAACAACTTTCTGCTGAATGATTCCTTCATAAATGGGGAAATAAAGATGGAAATCAAAAGATTCTTTGAACTAAATGACAATGGTGACACAAGGCATCAAAATCTGTGGGACACAGCCAAAGCAGTCCTGAGAGGAAAGTTTATTTCCATAAATGCCTATATCCAAAAGTCAAAAAGATCACAAATGGACAACCTAATGAATCCACTCAAAGAACTGAAAAAAGAAGAACAGACCAAACCCAAACCCATCAGAAGAAGGGAAATTAATAAGATCAAACCAGAACTAAATGAAATTGACAACAGGGAAACTGTATGGAAGACTAATAAAATGAAAAGTTGGTTCTTTGAAAAGATAAACAAAAATGATACACATTTGGCTAAACTAATGAAAAACAGAAAAGAAAAATCCCTAATAAGCTCCATCAGGAAAAAAAAGGAGAAGTTACAACCGATGCCATGGAGATTCAAGATATAATTTATGAATATTACAAAAACCTTTATATACACAAACTGGAAAATGTGGAGGAAATGGACAAATTTTTAGAAACACGCAGCCTCCCTAGGCTCAACCAGGAAGAAATAGAATTCCTGAACAGACCAATATCAAGGACCGAAATTGAAACAGCAATAAAAAACATTCCGAAAAAGAAAAGTCCTGGACGAATTTTACCACACCTGCAAGGAAGAACTGGTGTCTATCCTGCAGAAATTATTCCACAGCATCGAGAAGGATGGATTCCTCCACAAATCATTTTATGAAGTCAACATAACCCTGATATGAAAACCAGGAAAGGATGCAACAAAAAAGGAAAACTACAGACCAATATCCCTTATGAATATAGATGCAAAAATTCTCAACAAAATTCTAGCTAATTGAATCCAGGTGCTCATTAAGAAAATAATCCATCATGACCAAGTGGGCTTCATTCCAGAGATGCAGGGATGGTTCAACATATGCAAATCTATAAACGTAATTCACCACATAAACAGAAGCAAAAACAAAAACCATGATTCTCTCATTAGACGCTGAAAAAAGCATTTGACAAAATTCAACACCCTTTTATGATAAGAACGCTTAACAAAGTAGGCACAGATGGGGCTTGCCTAAAAATGATACAAGCCATTTGTGACAAACCCACAGACACCATCATACTGAATGGGGAAAAAGGGAAAGCATTCCCACTTCGAACTGGCAGCAGACAAGGTTGCCTACCATCTCCACTTCTATTCAACATAGTGCTGGAAGTCCTGGCCACAGCTATCAGGCAAGAAAGTGGGATTAAAGGCATACAAATGGGAACAGAAGAGATCAAACTCTCACTATTTGCTGATGACATGATATTATGTCTAGAAAACCCCATGGATTCAACCAAGAGGCTCCTGGAATTGATAAATGAATTCAGTAAAGTCTCAGTATATATAATCAATACACACAAATCAGAGGCTTTGATATAAACCAATAGCAGTCATACCGAGAACCAAGTCAAAGACTCAATTCCCTTCACAATAGCAACAAAGAAAATAAAGTATCTAGGAATATATTTAACTAAGGAGGTAAAAGACCTCTACAGGGAGAACTATGAAACATGGAGGAAGGAAATATCAGAGAATGTAAACAGGTGGAAAACCATACCATGCTCATGGGTCGGCAGAATCAACATCGTTAAGATGTCTATACTACCCAAAGTGATCTACAGATTTGATGCAATCCCTATTAAAATACCAACATCATTCTTCACAGATGTAGAAAAATTAATTTTATGCTTTGTATGGAACCAGAGAAGACCCCGCATAGCGAAAACAATTCTAGGCAATAAAAACAAAATGGGAATTATCAACTTACCAGACTTCAAACTTTGTTATAAGGCTGTAGTAATCAAAACAGCTTGGTACTGGCACAAAAATAGAAGCATGGACCAGTGGAACAGAACTGAGAACCCAGATATAAAACCATCCTCATATAGCCAACTAATCTTTGACAAAGCAGACAAAAACATACACTGGGGAAAAGAATACTTATTGAATAAATGGTGCTATGAAAACTGGATAGCCAAATGTAGAAGACTGAACCAGGATCCACACCTCTTACCTCTCACAAACATCAACTCATGCTGGGTCACAGATCTAAACCCAAGGAGTGAAACTATTAGAATTCTAGAGGAAGATGTTGGAAATACTCTTCTAGACATTGGCCTAGGCAAAGAATTTATGAAGAAGACCCCAAAGGCAATTACAGCCACAACAAAAATAAATAAATGGGACCTGATCAAATTAAAAAGCTTCTGCACAGCCAAAGAAACTGTCACAAGAACAAACAGACAACCTACACAATGGGAGAAAATTTTTGCATGCTACAAATCTGATAAAGGGCTGATAACCAGAATCTACTTAGAACTCGGGAAAATCAACAAGAAAAAATCAAACGACCCTGTTAAAAAGTGGGCAAAGGACATGAACAGAAACTTTTCAAAAGAAGACAGAATAATGGCCCAAAAACATATGAAAAAATGCTCAACATGTCTAATAATCAGGGAAATTCAAATTAAAACCACAATGAGATATCACTTCTCTCCAGTGATACTGGCCTTTATCATGAAGTCCCAAAACAATAAATGTTGGCGTGGATGCGGAGAGATAGGAACACTCATTCACTGTTGGTGGTACTGCAAACTAGTGCAACCTCTGTGGAAAGCCACATGGATATACCTTAAAGAGATACAAGTAGAAGTACCATTCAATCCAGCAATCCCATTACTGGGCATCTACCCAAAAGGGCAAATGATACTGCATTAGAAAGACACTTGCACCAGAGTGTTTATAGCAGCACAATTCATAGTTGCAAAGATGTGGAAACAACCCAAGTGTCCATCAATACATGAGTGGATTAATAAAATGTGGTATATGCATACCACGGAGTAGTATTCAGCTTTAATAAACAATGGTGATATAGCACCTCTTGCATACTCCTCGATAGAGCTGGAACACATTCTACTAAGTGAGGTATTCCAAGAATGGAAAGACAAGCACTACATGTACTCACCATCAAATTGATATTAACTGATCAACACATAAGTGCACGTATAAGAATAACATCTGTTGGATGTTGGGCAGGGTGGAGGGGGGAGGAGGGGGGAGGGGATGCGTATATGCATACACAAAGAGTGCAATGCGCACCACCCGAAGGATGGACATATTTGAAACTCGGACTTGGGGTGGGAGGCAAGGGCAACATATGTAACCTAAACATCTGTACCCCTGTAATATGGTTAAATAAGAAAAAAAAAAACAACTCATCACTACTAAATATGAAAAGAAAAGTGAATTAAGTATATGGACGAGTCCAGCTGTGAATAGCATTCTCAAGACACCAAAAAGCTTTTTAGGAAAAAGATGTACATCATAGCGCTTTGATGGTTCTTTCCCTCCTGTCCATTTTAACTATATGTTTTATCATAGTTATTGCATATAGTTACATAAAAATGAATACCTATAGAATGTGACAATGCAACTCTAAGGAATTTGATTTTGATTACTCCTTGCTTACAATTTTCTGCCTATCCTGTTTTTGACATAAAAGTTAACCTCAAATAATTATTCAGAAAGCTGGCATTAGGTAATAAGTACTTAAAAATTATTTCTGGAGTTTTTCCAATTCTGAGGAAAAGCTGATTAGAGGTTTACGATTTTCTAGCCAAAATTTGGTCCTTTGTGAGACGTACAGGTCCCAGGACACACTTCTGATGATTGGCTAAGGTAAACTAATTCTTCAGAGATAATAATGCCAGGTAACTGGAGTATAGTGCTTATTGTGGGCTGGGTTACCCAGTGTCGTGGGTTCTATGCTTATGTTGACTCACTTCATCCTATAAAGAACCCCATAAAGAAAGTTAATATATTAATTTCATATTATATAGGTAAGGAAATAGAAGTTCAGAGAAGTTGTTACTTCTCCAAAGTCACACAACCAGTGAATGGGAGAGAAAGTATTATGAATCCCACAGACAGTTTCCAGAGTCCATGTACAGTAAGTCCTAGAAAGCAACTTGGAAACTGAGACTTTAAGTGAAATGCCATATTAAAAAAAACAATATTACAACAGGCTAATGGATATAAAGAACGGTTAAGTTCCTGTGGCAACAAAGACATCACCAAGTTTCTAAATAAAGACCAAAACAAGTCAAATACTAAACATTGAAATAAATTGGAGCTACACATACATTTAAGAAAGGTTATTAAAAGCAAATAAGAGAACTATTTACTCACTTGTTCCAGTTCAGTATCATGGGTGGTTGGACCCCATCCTGGCATCTCAGGGCACAAAGAGGGAACCAGCCCTGGACAGGCCACCATCTCATTGCAGGGCATGCACACACACATACACACATTCACTCACACCGGGACCATTGAAACATGCCAATTCACCTAATACGCACAACTTTGAGATGTGGGAGGAAGCCAGAGGACCCAGAGAAAACCCATGCAGACAGGAAGAGAACATGCAAACTCCACACAGACAGGGGCCCTGGCAGGAAACTATTTTGTTCTCATGAAAGTTATAAAGAAACACTGTTGAATGAAACAACATTATTCGAAGACCTTCTGAGCCGGGCCATCTTAATTTGCTACCTCTTGTCGAAGTTAAAAGTTGGGAGGATTTGACTGAAAAGTATTGGTCTCTTCCTCCTTCCCTACTTTCCTCATTCTTTCCCTATAAGCTGCTTCCCTATGAGTTACCTTGCATTTTCCTACCTCTATTTAACATTGTATATATCCCCATATCACAAGGTAGAGAAGGTCATGGTAACTAGAAACACATGTAAGTATAGTTAGGTGAATAAACCAGGTTCATATAAAATAATGATTTATGAAGACTCTAAGGACATGTCTTGTTAATTTCTATTTTTAATACCTTGAATATTCATTGATGCTTAACTGTCTACATTTTTGGCTTGAATTTCAAATTATTAGTTAGTCCTTATACATAATCCCTGTCCACTTTTTAATAACTTTATAATTAGGCAAGATTTGCATACCATGAAATTCACCCATCATAAAGTTAGAATTCAATTACACTTAAAAATATATAAAGTTTCAGAGTTATGCAACCACCACCACAATCCAATTTTAAACATTCCGTCATTCAATAAAGTTCCCCTATGCCCAGTTAAACACTGTACTCACCTCCAGCCTTAAATAATCATTGATCTGCTTTCTGTATCTATAAAATTTCCCTGATGACATTTAATATAATAAGAATCATATCATATGTGGTCCTTTGCATCATGTTTATTTTATTTAGCATGATGTTTCTGAGGTCTGTCCATTTATAGCATGCATAAATGTTTCATTCATTTGTATTTATAAATAGTATTTCATTGTATGGATATACCATATTTTGTTCATCTGTTCATCAGTTGAAGGACATTAGGCTTGTGTCTATTTTGGAGCTATTGTGAATAATGAAGCTATAAAAATGTGTGTACATATTTTTGCATATATATAGGTTTTCAGTTTTCTTGGGTGGATGTCTGGGTATGGAATTACTGGATTGTATGTAAGCTTATGTATAACTTTTTAAGGAACTACCAAACTGTTTTCAAAAGTGACTGCATCACTTTTTCTTCCCATCAACAATGTATGAGGGATCTCATTTCTCCATATTCTTGACAATCTGTGGTACTGTCTGTCTTTTTAATTATAACCATCCTAGTGGGTATTTAGTGCTAGCTTACTGTGGTTATACTTTGCATTTTTCCAATATCTAGTGATGTCAAACATTTAAAGATGTAAAATATCTTTAAATATGCTTATTATCCATTAGTTTATTTTCTTAATAAAATTTCTATCCAAATCATCTGTCCATTTTTGAATTAGGTTGTTTGCATTGAGTATTAAGGGTTCTTTACATATTCTAGATATATTTGCTTTATCATCTATATTATATGCAAATAACTTTTTTTACACCAGTTTTTGGTTAGTCTTTTCAAGTAGTTAATGGTTTCTTTTGAAGCACAAATATTTTTAATTTTGGTGAAATCTAATTCATGATTTAAAAAAAAATTCTATGGACCATGTTTTTAGTGTTATACTTAAAAAAATCTTTGGCCAAACCAAGATTATGAATATTTAGTCCTATGCTGCATAGGTTTAGCATTTATATTCAGGTCTATTATCCATGTTGAGTGAATTTTTGTGTACAGTCTGACGTAAAGGTCTAAGTTCATCTTTTTGTTTATGGCTATGAATTATTCCAGCATTAGTTGTTAAAAAGTCAATCATGACCAAATATAGCTGGGGCGGGGGGAAGACTATCTTTTCCCCATTTAATTGCCTCCACATCTTTATCCAAAATTCCATTAATGATAAATGAAGAATTTTTTTCTGGACTTTCAGTTTTGTTGTATATCTGTAATTTTACCAGTTCCACATTGTATTAATGATTGTAGCTATAAAGGAAGTTTTGAAGTAGGGAAGCAAGAGTCTTCCAACTTTGTTCTTCTTTAGGGTTGTATTACATATTTGGTTCCTTGCATTTGCATTTGAATTTTAGGATCAGTTCATCAATTTCTACAAGGAAACCTGGTGTGATTTTGATTTTTTGTTGAATTTATAAATCAATTTGGGCAAAATTAACCTTCTGACAATGTTAAGTCTTCTAATTCATGACCCTTAAATGTTCATGTTAATTTTATTTCTAAGCATTTTATTTTTCTGATGCCATTGTAAATGGATTTTTTTCTTAAGTTGACTTGAAGACTACAGAATATACAGAAATACAATTAATTTTGTATATAGATGTCATATCTTGTGCTCTCGCTAAACATAACTATTAGTCATAGTACTTTTGGGGGTTACTTGGGGTTTTCCACACACAGGATCACAGCATCTATGAATAAAGACTGTTTTACTACCTATTTTCTAATCTGGATGCCTTTAATTTATTTTTCCTGCCTTATGTGATTGACATGATTTGCCAGTATTATGTATAATAGTTCTGGCAAAAGCAAATATAGTTTCTTGTTCTCAGGTGTAGGGGAAAAGCACTTAGTCTTTTACCATTAAGCATGATGCTAGCTGTGGGTTTTCAACAGATGCCCTTTATCAGGTTTAAGAAGTATTCTTCTATTTTTAGCTGTTTGAGTGCTTTAATTATGAAAGGGTGGTTATATTTTGTTAAATGATTTTTCTGTATCTATTGAGATACTAATTTTTTTTGTTCTTTATTCTACTAATATAGTGTGTTACATTCATTGATTTTCAGATGTTAAATCGAAGTGCCTTCCTGTGATAAGTTCTCCTTGATTGTGGTGTGCAAACTTTCTATTTTCTTTTTTGCCTACTATTGACTTTGGTCGCTAAAATTTTCTTAAGGATTTTTATATCTATGGAATAAGTTACGGAGTGCTTTCTTCTCCTCTGTTTCCTGAAAGAGTTTGTGAGAATTGATATTATTTCTTCTTTACTTGATAGAATTTACCAGTGAAGCCATCATAACCTAGACTTGACTTTTAGGAAAGATTTCAAATCACTAATTCAATTTTGCTCTTTTATATAATTTTTATCTCCTTAAGAATGTATATTTTTGAATTGCTGTTATATTTTCCTTTAATTATTCAAGTATGCTATTTTATTCATTTATGTTTTTTTTCTGCGGCCTCCACAAGGCACTTTTTTTCCCTACATATTTGTTTTTTATTTCTGCATATTGTGGGGGTACAAATGTTTAGGTTACATATATTGACCTTGCCTCCCCTCCACCCCTAGTCAGAGGTTCGAGCGTGTCAATCTCCCAGATGGTGTGCATCGCACTAATTGTGTATGTATATACCCATCCCCTCCTCCCCCCTCCCATCTGCCCGACACCCATTAAATGTTATTCCTATATGTGCACTTAGCTGTTGATCAATGTAACCAATCTGAGTACATGTGGTGCTTGTTTTTCCATTCTTGGGATACTTCACTTAGTAGAATGTGTTCCAGCTCTATCCAGGAAAATACAAGAGGTGCCATATCACCATTGTTTCTTATAGCTGAATGTTACTCCATGATATACATATACCACATTTTATTAATCCACTCATGTATTGATGGGCACTTGGGTTGTTTCCACATCTTTGCAGTTGTGAATTGTGCCACTATAAACATTAGAGTGCAGATGTCTTTTTTTTTTTCATTTCGGCATATTATGGGGGTACAGATGTTTAGGTTACGTATGTTGCCCTTGCCCCCATTCCCCCCCAAGTCCAAGTTTCAAGCGTGTCCATCTTTCGGATGGTGCGCATTGCACTCTTTGTGTATGCATATACCCGTCCCCTCTTCCTCCTCCCCCCTCCCCCTGCCCGACATCCAATAGATGTTATTCTTATATGTGCACTTATGTGTTGATCAGTTAATACCAATTTGATGGCGAGTACATGTGGTGCTTGTTTTTCCATTCTTGTGATACCTCACTTCCAAGGATGGGCTCAAGCTCTGTCCAGGATAATATAAGAGGTGATAGTTCACCATTGTTTTTTGTGGTTGAGTAGTATTCCATGGCATACATATACCACATTTTATTAATTCACTCATATATTGATGGGCACTTGTGTTGTTTCCACATTTTCGAAATTGTGAATTGTGCTGCCATAAACATTCGAGTGCAGATGTCTTTATTATAGAATGTCTTTTTTCCTTTGGGTAGCTGCCTAGTAATGGGATTGCTGGATCAAGTGCTATTTCTATTTTTAGTTTTTTGAGGTATCTCCAAAATTACTTTCCACAGGGGTTGTACTAATTTGCAGTGCTACCAGCAATGTAAGAGTGTTCCTACCTCTCTGCATCCATGCCATCATTTGTTGTTTTGGGACTTTTTGATAAAATCCATTCTCACTGGAGTTAGGTCATATCTCATTGTGGTTTTGATTTGCATTTCCCTGGTGATTAGAGATGTTGAACACTTTTTTATATGTTTGTTGGTCATTATTCTCTCTTCTTTTGAAAAGTTTCTGTTCATGTCTTTTTCCCACTTTTTGATGGGGTTGTTTGATTTTTTCTTTTTAATTTTCTTAAATTCTATATAGATTTTAGTTATCAGCCTTTTATCGGATGTGTAGCATGTAAATATTTTCTCCCATTTTGTAGGTTGTTTATTTGCTGTGATGATAGTCTCCAATTATCCAAGTATGCTTTTGAAAAATGTTTTTATATATTAATAATTGCTGCTTTGAAGTCTTTGCCTGCCAAATCCAACATCCTAGTATACTCAGAGTCACTTTTCTATTGACTTTTTTGTTCTGACTATGGGGCACAATTTTCTGTTTCTTTGCATGTCTCTCATTTCTTTTTTGTTGAAAAGTAGACATTTAAATAATATATTACAGCAAGTCTAGGTCCTACTTTTCCACTAAAAGTTCTTGTTGTTGCTGTTTGTTTAGTAACTTACCTGGGATTATTCTGTGAAATCTGTCTTCCATGTATGCCTGATGTCTCAATCCAATTTTTAAATGAACTAGTCTGTTTATTTATTTGATTATATTCTTCTGTATATTTTAACTGACTTCCTAGGATGTTTTTCTGTGTCTGAATAACTTAATGGTCAGGTAATGATTCTACAGATGTTGTATTTGACATCCTTGAAACAGAAAGCTTTCATCTTCTGCCAATGAATCTATACATGGATAGAGGAGCACATTCAAAGTTCGAATCATTTCCAGGACTGCCTGGCCTTTTAATTACACCTGGGCCTTTCTTGATCTCCTACATGCAGCCTCAGGTTTGGCTGGGATTATATGGTGGCCTTCTCTGGCCTTTTCTTCACATGTACTAGTCTTCAGCCAGGAAATGTTTGTCCTACATACTATAGTAACCTCAAGATAATAGAGCTGCTGGCCCTCCCCTGCTCATCTGCCTCTGAAAATGGCATTCACACCCTCTCTGTGACAGAAAAGAAAATGCTGGTCCTCCTGACCTGCTCTGCCTTGGCATCCAAATCAGGAAAGAGGAGGCCAACCTGTCTTTTTGCCAATAATATGAACTTGTTTATAGAAAAACCTAAAGGCTCCACCAAAAGACTCTTATAATTGATAAATAAATTCAGCAAAGTTTCAGGTTACAAAAACAGTATGCACAAATCAGTTTCTTTTCTATAAACTAATAAGAATCAAGTTGAAAGTCAAATCAAGGACTCAATACTATTTATAATAGCTATAAAGAAATTAAAATACCTATGAATATAGTTTAAAAGGATGTGAAAGATCTCTATAAGGAGAACTACAATACAGTGGTGAAAGAAATCATAGATGACACAAACAAATGGAAAATATCCCATGCTCATGGACTGGAACACTTAACATTGTTAATATGTTCATATTGTCCAAAGTGATTTACAGATCCAATTCAAACGTCATCAAAATACCTGTCATTTTTCACAAATCTAGAAAAAAAAATCCTAAGTTTAATATGAACCAAGAAAGATCCCAAACAGCCAAAGCAATTCTAAGCAAAAAGAACAACCTAGAAGTATCACATTACCTGACTTGAAATTATACTACAAGGCTGTAGTAATGAAAACAATATGTTGCTAGTATAAAGGTAGAGATATAGACCAATGGAACAGGATAAAGAATCCAGAACTAAAACCATTTAGCCAAGACTCACTGATTTTCAGCAAAGCAGAAAATAAAATACGCTTGGGAAATGCTGCCCTATTGAATAAATGGTGCTGAGAAAATTGTATAGCCACATGCAAAAGAATGAAACAAGATACTTATCTCTTGCCATATACAAAAATTAAACCAATAAATACTTAAATATAATACCTAAAATCAAAAAAATTCTAGAAGAAAACATAGGAAAGCATCTTCTAGACATTGGCCTAGGCAAAAAATTTATGACTAAGATGCCAATGGCAAATATAGCAATCAGAAAAATAAATTAATGGGACATAATTAAATTAAAATGTTCCTGCACGGTAAGGGAAATAATCAACAGAGTAAATAGACAACCAACTCAATGGGAAAAATATTCACAAACTATACATCCAACAAAGGACTAATATTCAGAATCTACAAAGAACTCAAACAAATCAGCAAGAAGAAAAAAATAACCTCATTAAAAAGTGAACAAAAAAACATGAACAAAGTTTTTTCAAAAGAAGCTAAACAAATGGCCAACAAACATATGAAAAAATGCTCAACATCACTAATCATCAGGGAGATGCAAATTAAAACCACAATGAGATACCAACTTACCACTATCAGAATGGTCATTTTTAAAAAATCAGAAAACAGATGTTGGCGTGAATGTAGTGAAAAGGGAATGCTTATTCACTGTTGGTGGGACTGTAAATTAGTACAACATCTGTGGAAACCAGTATAGAGATTCCCCAGAGAACTAAAAATAAACCTACCATTAAACCCAGCAATACCACTACTGGGTATCTACCCAAAGGAGAAGAAGGTTTTATATCAAAAAGACACCTGCAATGATATGTTCATCACAGCACAATTCACAATTGCAAAGATATGGGATCAACCTAAGTGCTCATCAGTTGATGAGTCGATAAAGAAAATGTGTTATACACACACACACACACACACACACACACACACACACACACACACACACTGTGGAGTATTTCTCAGCCATAAAAAGGAATGAAATAATGTCTTTTGCAGCAACTTGGTTGGAGCTGGAGACCATTATCCTAGGTAAAGAATCTCAGGAATGGACAAACATCACATGTTATTACTAATGAGTAGGAGCTGATTGATGGATACACAAGTTCATATAGGCACGTAAAGCACATTTGAAACCAAGAAGGAGGTTAGGGATAAAAACTTACCTATTGGGTACGATGTACATGACCCTGGTGACAGGCACACTAAAATATCTGACTTCAGCTTTATACAATTCATCCATAAACAAAAACACTTGTACCCCCTTAATATTTTGAAAGAAGAAAAAACCCAAACTATCATTACTAATCTTACCAAAAAAGTGATGATAATATAGTCAAATAATGGATTCTTTCAATAAAATGGTCCATAAAATATATGACTTGAAGCTAGTGCAGTGTCGTTCTCAAGGAAGTCAGTGCCACCTTGGAAATAGTTATGAGTGTTTTTGATTATCATAATAATGGGGGAGCATTTGACATTTAATTAGAAATAGGAGATTCTAAATTTCCTGCAAAGCTAGGGAAAATGCTGAACATTGACCCTCCATGACTCTTGAGTGTCCCACCACATATCCATATGCGTGAAAAATTTGTCCATAGATATATCAGCCTAGAATCTGAATCCATCTTATGCTAAAACTAAATGTAAATTTAGAGAAATTTTAAATACCTTGAAATTTCAATGAAAACAATTTGAAGTAAGTTGAGTAGAATACTGTAAATGGTTTCATATGGAATTTTCCCAAAGTTTACTTTTTTCATTTTGAAAAATCATGTCACTGATGGCAACCTTAATTTGTGATATTCAGCTGGCCACTAAAGCATACCTGTATAAATCTGTATTTGTAGCTGTCATTCTTATAATGACATATATTTATGTATTTGTATCCCTTATTGTAAAGATTAAAGGGAACAAAAGTAAAAGAAAAATAGTTAAATATTTGACATTTGGTTGTATAGCTTCACCAAAACATTTCCAATTACGCCTATTCTACCTTTGTCCCCTAAATAAATAATGAAGCCATGAGGATTAAATGAATATTTTATTTAAAAATCTGCTCATAATATTGGCAAAGATATGTCATAATTCTGAGAGAACATGGAAAAGTTTGAAAAATGTAATACTTTCACTGGAACTTTTAAACATTTTAATTAAAAGAATAGAAGTCTCATTGTTTTTATAGAATAGCGCAGGTAAATGTGAAGTGTGGCAGGACATACAATGTTGAAGAAAAATTAATGTTACTGAGTTTATGAGAGGTTATTACTGATCATCCGGGTGAAATCTTGGTGAAATGATTTCTTATGTTCCATTGAGAAATTTTAGAACTTTAAGATGAATTGATAGATGATAAAAATACTGAAGATGGGCTATGTAATAAACTAATTTTCATTACACGTAGTTGAAAGCATCCTGCACAAATAATTACGATTTACTGTTTACTACAGAGATTTGTAAGGAATTAAATGGTCAAAGAGGTAATTTTTTTTTTTCAATTAGTGACAATGGAGGCCAAGGGACTGTCAATATTTGAAACCCTTAAAACTGTCTGTGGAAAAATTCCCTTTTCAATTTCCGTTGCTCATGAAACAGCTGGTGTACCACACATGGCTGGTGGGCAACATGGAGTAAACTTAAAACAATAGTACCATGTATTTTAGTAATTCATCCAATTATTCACTGCCTACAATTAGGCATAAGAATCTGGGTGAAAGAAGTACAAACCAAAAAATTGTTATCAGTGCTGTTAATTAAACTAAGGGAAACCTTTGAATTATTGATTATTTCATAGATTGTGCAATGGTATAAAGAAGAATTTAAATATTGTACCTCATATTTACAAGGAAGATTGTTTTCCAAAGGAAATTGTTTACAAAAACTGTGCTTACAATTAGATACAGTATTATGCAATTTAAAGAATTTAGTTAACAGGAAATTAAATATTGAAATTAAAATACTGGGAGACAATGTGATATATCTTTGAATTATATCAGGTTGAACCATGAGAAATTGCCAATATCCAACTTTTGATCTACTAAATCTGAAATTACATATGCGTCAACCTAATATTTTAAAAGTTAAATGAAGTCCTTCTTAAGCTGCAAAGAAAGTAGATCAATTTAATTATTGTGAAACAAATATGGGATTATAGACAAACTTATATTATTAAAAAGAATATTGTATGCCATAGATTTCAGATTCTATCTTTGCTTCAATTTGTTAAGAATAGCTTGAAAATATTAATTTAGAAATACATTGATTTCATTTGAATACTATTAAAATATATAATGAGTATAAAGATCTGTGTGAACTTAAAATACCAGTTTGAGAGATAATCCCTTTTAAATTGATATGCAACATTTGAGTAATCATTTGAAGAAAGAGTTAATTGAACTTTAAAAGGTTTTGAATAAAAACTATTTAATATGTATAATTACAAATAATTTTTGATGCTCTTAAGATTTTATAGCCACTTTTGAACGAAATTTACTTATGTACTATATCATTCCCAACCTCATATTTAGTTGAAAAATATTTCTGGGAAGTACTGTAGCAACTGAAAAAGCAATTATGTCAATTGCAAATATGTAACAGAGATTGAAAAAAGTAAACTTGGGGCCAAATATGTTTAAAAGAGCAGAGGCTGAGCTATATCATTAAATTTCACTAATTAAAAATTGTTTTAAAATTTACATATTATTTTCATCTCTCTCTGTTTCCTTAGGAAAATATTTTTACTCATGAGATTCCTATTTGATCATTTTTATAGCTATCAGCTTTTTTGTAATTGATAGACTTTATTTTTAAGCAGTAAAGAGAAAAATTTATTAAGAAATCCCTCCCCACCAAACCAGTTTCCTGTATTTTTAACATCTTGATTGGTGTGGTACATCTGTTACAATTGATGAGCATATATTCATGCCTTATTATTAAAGAAGTCCATAATTTATGTTAGGCTTCACTCCTTGTGTTGGACATTCTATGGGTGTTGAAAATGTATGATGATATGCATTCACCATTACAGTATCATGCAGCGTAATTTCACAGCCTTAAAAGTTCCCTAGGATCCACCTATTCATTCTTCTCTCCGTCCTCCTGAAGTCCTGGAAATTGCTGATTTTTTTTTTTCTATTTCCATAGTTTTTCCTTTTCCAGAATTTCATACAAGTGTAATCATATAGTATGTAGTCTTTCCAGATTGGCTACTCTTACAAAACAACATGCATGTAAAGTTCTAATATGTCATTTCATGACCTGATAAACCCATTTTTTGTATTGTTAAATGTTTTATTGCATGTATGTAACACGGTTTATTCACTCATGTATTAAAGAGCATCATGATACTTCCAAGTTTTGGCAATTATGAATAAAGTTGCTATAAACATTCAGGATCAGGTTTTTGTTGGGATATAACTTTTCAATTCATTCCAGTAAACACCAAGGAGCAAGACTGCTGGATCCTATGGTAAGAGTATGGTTAGTCTTGTAAGAAACTGCCAAACTATCTTCCAGAGTGACTAAGGTGTATGGTGGTATCTCATTATTTTAATTTGCAATTCCCTAATGACACAGGGTGGTGAGCATCTTTTCATATGCTCATTTGAAATCTTTTGTGAGTTTGGTAGGTTGCACCTTTCAAGAAATTGGTCCATTTCATTTGGGATATCAAATTTAAAAATATAGAGATGTTCATGATATTTCTTCATTATCCTATTAATGACCATGTGTTTACTAGTGATGACTCATCCTTCATTCTTTCATTTCGGTTATTCCATTATCGGTAATTTGTGTCTTGCCCTCTCTCTCCCTCTCTCTCCCTCTCTCTCTCTCTCTCTCTCTCTGTCTCTCTCTCTCTCTCTCTGTCTCTCTCTCTCTCTCTCTCTCTCTCTCTCTCTCGGCTTAGATAACCTGGCTAGAGCTATATCAATTTAATTGATCTTTTCCAAGAGCCATCTTTTGGGTTCGATTTTCTCTATTGATTTCCTGATTTCAATTTCATTGATTTCTGCTCTAATTTTCATTATTCCTTTTATGTGCTTAGTTTGAATTTAATTTGCTCTTCTTTTTCCGGTTTCCCAAAGTGGAAGTTTAAATTATTCATTTTAGATCTTTCTTCTTTTCTAGTATATGTGTTCAATGCTCCAAATTTTTAAAAACTGCTTTTGCTGCCTCCCCAAAATTTTTATAAGTTGCATTTTCAATTCCATTTAGTTCAAAATGTCTT
This sequence comes from Indri indri, assembly GCA_004363605.1. NCBI lineage: Eukaryota > Metazoa > Chordata > Mammalia > Primates > Indriidae > Indri > Indri indri. The sequence continues at coordinate 128,987 of RJWJ010000714.1, forward strand.
TTAATTTTACTTGATACATTTCATTTAATATTTCTGTTATTAAAAGGTGTGTTGTTTAATCTCCAAGTATTTTAGGGTTTACAAGCTGTATTTCTGTTATTACTAATTTAATTCCATTATGATCTGAGAGCATACACTGTGCAATTTCTATTCATTTAAATTTGTTAAAGTGTGTTTTATTTCCCAGAATGTGGTTTCTCTTGATGAATATTCCATGTGATTTTGAGAAGAATGTGTATGTTTTTGATAAAATATTCTATAGATGTCAATTAAATTGAGTTGATTTACGGTGCTGTTCAATTTAATGTTTTTACTGGTTTTCTGTCTGCTGGATCTGTCAATTACTGGTAGAGGGATGTTGAAGTCTCGAGCAGTAATAGTGATTTCATCAATTTCTCCTTGTTCCATCAGTTTTTGCCTGATGTATTTCAACACACTGTTGTTAGGTGCATACACATTAGAGATATTTATGTTTTCTTAGAGAATTGACCCCTCTATTGTTATATAATTCTTCTCTTGATCCCTGGTGATTTTCCTTGCTCTGAAATCTGCTTTTTTTGATATTAACATAGCTACTGCAACTTTTTTGGATTAGTGCTAGGATGGAATACCTTTCTCTATTTCTTTGCTTTTAATTTATCTGCTTATATTTAAAGTGGATTTCTTATAGACAACACATAGTTTAGTCTTCTTTTTATTATATACTTTGAGAGTCTCTGTTATGTTTAGACCATGATTAAAGTGATTATGGATGCAATTAGATTAATATCTATCATATTTGTTACTATTTTCTATTCATTTGGCTTATGCTTTGTTTCTTTTATGGGGTTCTACCCTTTTTCTTTTTCTTTCTTCTCTGGTTTTAATTGGGCACTTTTTGTGATTGCATATTTTGTCCTCGGTTAGTATATTAATTATACTCTTTTTTTCCTTTTTTAGTGGTGGCCCTTGAGTGTGTAATATACATTTACAACTAATCCAAATCCTCTTTGAGATGATACTATACCATTTCATGGATATTGCTAGTACTTTATAACAGATTATTTCTGAATCATGCTTCCTGTCATTTATAATGCTGCTCACTTTTATTTCACTTATCTATAATCTAAAATAATCAAATACATTGTTACTGCTATTATTTTGAATAGGTTGTCATATGTTAGATCAATTAATAATAAAAATAGAATATTTTAATTTGCCTTCATTTATTATATCTCTAATGATCTTTCTTTATTTCCATCTGAGTTTCTGACTTGTATCATTTTCCTTCTTTCTGAAGAATTTCTTTTAACGTTTCTTGCAAGGCAGTTCTACTGGTGACAAATTCCATCAATTTCTGTTTGAGAAAGTATTTCTCTTTCGCTTTTAGAAGAATAATCTCACTGGATACAGAATTCTAGGTTGATTTTTTTTTCCTTTCAACGCGTTATATATTTCACTCTATTTTTTCATGCTTGTAGGTTTTAGAAGGGAAGTATGGTGTGATGTGTACACTTGATCCTCTACAGGTAAGTTGTACTGGTTAATTTTATGCATCAATTTGGCTGGCCTATGGTGCCCAGATACTTAGCCAAACATGCTCTGGATGTTTCTGCAACAGTGCTTTTAGATGAGATTTACATTAAGCTGGTGGAGATTGAGTAAAGCAAATTGCCTTCCATAATGTGCACAGTCTCATACAATCACATGAAAGCCTAAATAGAACAAAAGACTGACCTCCTCTGGACAAGGGGAAATTCTGCCAGTAAAAGATGTTCAGACTTCAACTGCAACATTTGCTCTTCCTGGCTTACAGCCTGACTGCCTTTTGATTGAACCACAGCTTTTTCCTGAGTTTATAGTATAATGACCTCCCAGATAAGATGATCTACAGATTCAATGCAATCTCTATTAAAATACCAACATCATTTTTCACGGATATAGAAAAAATAAATTTATGCTTCGTATGGAACCAGAGAAGACCCCGTATAGCAAAAGCAATTCTAGGCAATAAAAACAAAATGGGAGGTATCAATATACCAGACTTCAAACTATATTACAAGGCTATCATAATGAAAACAGCTTGGTATTGGCACAAGAACAGCGACATTGACCAGTAGAACATAACTGAGAACCTAGATATAAAACCATCCTCATATAGCCATCTAATCTTTGACAAAGCAGACAAAAACATATACAGGGGAAAAGAATCCTTATTCAATAAATGGTGCTGGGAAAACTGGATAGCCACATGTAGAAGACTGAAACAGGATCCACACCTTTCACCTCTCACAAAAATCAACTCACGGTGGGTAACAGACTTAAACCTAAGATGTGAAACTATTAGAATTCTAGAAGAAAATGTTGGAAAAACCCTCATAGACATTGGCCCAGGCAAAGAATTTATGCAGAAGAACCCAAAGACAATCACAGCAACAACAAAAATAAATAAATGGGACCTGATCAAATTAAAAAGCTTCTGCACAGCCGAAGAAACTGTCACGAGAACAAACAGACAACCTACAGAATGGGAGAAAATTTTTGCATGCTACACATCCGATAAAGGACTGATTACCAGAATCTATTTAGAACTCAGGAAAATCAGCAAGAAAAAGTCAAACAACCCTATCAAAAAGTGGGCAAAGGACATGAACAGAAACTTTTCAAAAGAAGACAGAATAACAGCCAAAAAACATATGGAAAAATGCTGAACATCTCTAATCATCAGGGAAATGCAAATGAAAACCACAATGAGATATCGCTTATCTCCAATGAGAATGGCCTTTATCAAAAAGTTCCAAAACAATAAATGTTGGCGTGGATGCGGAGAGATAGGAACATTCATACACTGCTGGTGGGACTGAAAACTAATGCAACCTCTGTGAAAGCAATATGGAGATACCTTAAAGAGATACAAGTAGAACTACCATTTGATCAGCAATCCCATTACTGGGCATCTACCCAAAAGAACAAACGTCACTGTACAAAAAGACACCTGCACTCGAATGTTCATAGCAGCACAATTCACAATTGCAAAGATGTGGAAACAACCCAAGTGCCCATCAATACATGAGTGGATTAATAAAATGTGGTATATGTATACCATGGAGTACTATTCAGCTACAAGAAACAATGGTGATATAGCACCTCTTGTATTCTCCTGGGTAGAGCTGGAACACATTCTACTAAGTGAAGTATCCCAAGAATGGAAAAATAACCACCACATGTACTCACCAGCAAATTGGTTTCACTGCTCAACACCTAAGTGCATACATAAGAATAACATTTATTGGGTGTCAGGCAGGTGGGAGGAGGAGGGGATGGGTATATGTGTACATAATGAATGCAATGCGCACCATCTGGGGAATGGACACGCTTGAACCTCTGACTTGGGGGGAAGGGGGGTAAAGGGCAACATATGTAACCTAAACATCTGTACCCCCATAATATGCTGTAATAAAAAAAAAGATTTTGGATTCACCAAGACCCTTAATCATGTGAGACAATTCCTTAAAACAAATCTCTTTATATACACACATCCTATTGGTTCTTTTTCTCTTGTAAACTCCAGCTAATACATACAGCATTTCCCTCATCCCCATCCCCAAACCCAGCTTATTTTAAGATTTTCTCTTTGTCTTTGATTTCTGCAGATTGAGTATGATATGCTCAGGTGTAGATTTTTTGGTATTTATTGTGCTTGGTGTTCCCTAAACTTCCTGGATCTGTGGTTTGGAGTCTATTAATTTTGAGAAATTCTCATTCATTATTGCTCCAAATATTGTTTTCTGTCTCTTTCTCTTCCTAATACTAATATTACACATATATTCTTTTTGTAATTGTCTCTTTGTTCTTGGATATTATGTTTTGGGGTTTTATTTTTTCATTCATTTTTCTCTTTGCTTTTTGGTTCTGGATGTTTCTATTGACATTTCTTCAAGTTCACCAATTCTTTTCTTGGCCTTGTCCAGTCTACTCCTGAGCCCATTAAAGGCATTCTTCATCTCTTATAATGTTTTTGTTTCTTGAATTTCCTTTGGATTCTTTGTTTGAGTGTGCATCTCTGTGTTTACGTAAGCCATTTGTTCTTTCATGCTGTCCATTTTTTCTATTAGAGCCCAAGTATATTAATCTTCATTATTTTAACTTCCTGGTTTGATAATTTCAACATCACTACCATACTTGAGTCTGGTATTGGTGCTTACTTTGTCCCTTGAAACTGTGTGTGTTTTTTTTTTTTTTTAATCTTTTAGTATGCCTTGTAATTTTTTTTTTTTGTTTAAATATTTGTATGGTATCTGGGTAAAAGGGATTGAGGTAGATAGGCCTTTGTGTTTATCTGGCTAGCTGTATTTACTGTTTGATGCAGCCGTAGGAGTCAGAGGCTAAAATTTCTTCTGATGCTTTTGTTTTTGTCTCCCTTGCTGCCTTTCAGTTTCTTTAGAGAATTCTTCTTAAATAAGGTCTGAGACATGCAATTCTTTTGGTTGTATTCTCCTATTATTAATAGAAACCCTACTGATATGCTGGTAAAGTTTGGAGGTGTCAACGGAAAAAAAAGACCAAACTCCGTAAAATAATTTTAAAGAGATTTACTCTGAGCCGAATTTGAGGACCATGACCCAGGGCCACTCCCAAGAAGCCTTGAGCAAGTGGATTGGCTGTGGCTGGGTTACACTTTGGTTTTATACATTTCAGGGAGACAGGGGTTACAGATAAAGTTATAAATCAATGTGTGGGAGACATACATTGGTTTGGCCCTAAAAGGTGGGCCGTCTCGAAGCGGGGGCTTACAGGTTATAGGTGGGTTTAAAGATTCTTTGACTTGTAATTGGTTAAAGACTTGAAGTTTTGTCTAAAGGCTTGGAATATTTTAACATAAGGAGCTGTTTATGGGACAAGCCACCAAACATAGATTTGTTGTGTAAATTGAGGACCTGCAGGTTTGTCTTGAATACCCTTAGGCCTGTTAATGGGTTACAAAGGATGTCCCCAAGAAGGGGAGAGGCATGATGAGGCATGTCTGACCTCCTTCCTCCTGGCAGGCAATTTAGTTTTGGGATATCCCTTTGGCCACAAGGGGGTCCATTCAGTCAGCTGGCGGCAGGGGATGAGCCTTAAAATTTTATTTTAGTTCACAGGGGAAAAGAAGCATTCTATAGTCTTATGATTAGGTCTCAGGCATTTAGTGAGTCTGTGCCTTGTGTCCTTGTGCCCGTGTGCCCTGTGCCCTTTAGGAGTGCATCTCACTTTCCCCTACCCCCAGAGTTGGATATTTCCTTTCCTCCAGGTCAGTTAGGTTCAGGAAACTCCCAATGGGTCAGGCTTTGGTCAAATAGTTTCTCTTGAAAGCGTGCTTTGATAAGAACAGAATGCCGTGGGTGTATTTCAAAATGACTATTTTTCCCTCCCCCTGCTGGAAGCATGAGGGGTTTTTAATCCAAACTTCCCTATGAAAAGCTGGTAGGACCCCTAGAGGTAAAACTCACAAAACTGTGGGGGCCTTCCTTGAGACTGAGCCCTCCTGGATGTTTTACCTCTCAAATTTACCCATACTTAGCCTCAAGCAAGTCATAAGTGACAATTTAGTTGTCCCTACCTTGGTTCTGGTCTATGTAGAGATTTCTGCTCCTGGACTTCCGTCCAATAAATTGTGGTTCACTGTATTTGCCTTTGCCTCTTCAGATTTTGAGGTAGTAGTTTACCCTGTGACCTCAATTCTCTGATGGATCTAAAAAGAGTACTTGGTTTTCAGTTTATTCAGTTTTTCCTTGTTGTGAGTTGCTGGATGAGAAACAAGATTTCTATCTATATATTTTTGATTTTCATAACATAAGGATAAAACGTTTATAATATACAAAAATCAAAATTATTTACTTATTTTTGTGGTGGTGTTTCTTTTTTTGAATCTCACTATGATACTATTCACAGAGATCTACCAGTCAGTATCTCCAGGGTCTCTAAGTACTAGAGAGGGAGTATGTGCCTTGACATGTGATGGAATTTTCTAATAGGAGATATCGTTTTGCTGCTTCATCATGACTACCACATCCCATGTCATAACGTAGAAGATTTATATACCTCACCCATGATGACCAGCTTATTTGAAATAATCATAGTTCCTACTTTTCTCCTCTTACACTGTATGTGGTTTTCTTGGCATGTTATCTCTACTTTAATTAAAATGATTTCTCCCTTTCTTTTACATAGCAGTAACTGTGCTGTGTTATTGCTTACCCTAGCACTAGTTTGCAATTTAGCATCTATGAAAACCTACTCTTTATCAGTTTCTGTAATTTCTATATAGAGTGACTTCTGTCTCTCCTACTACTCTTAAAACTAAATGTCTTTCTTATATGTATATGCAAGTATCTTACTCCTTCATTAGACCATCTATATTGTCACGCTTGAGTATTTCCATATTAAAATGTATATTATAGTTTCTAAAATTATTTTTGTTTCCCTTTCATATTATATTGGGGCATTACATTTAAAAATTATTTGTTAAAGTAATTGACAAAATTATTTGTTAAAGTATTTCATTTCGGGATAGTGAAAGGGTTGTTATAAAATATTAGTTATAAGATTTGTTGTCTCTGATAGAATTGAGAATCACTGACATGGTGAATTCAATGGCATATTTCTTTTTCTAGTTTAATTA
>RJWJ010000714.1:135726-158263 GCA_004363605.1 Indri indri
GACTACAGGCATGCGCCACCATACCCGGCTAATTTTTTCTATACATATTTTTAGCTGTCCAATTCATTTCTTTCTATTTTTGGTAGAGACGGGGTCTCGCTCTTGCTCAGGCTGGTCTCGAACTCCTGAGCTCAGAACAATCCGCCCGCCTCGGCCTCCCAGAGTGCTAGGATTACAGGCGTGAGCCACCGCGCCCGGCTAGTTTAATTATCTTAACTTCCTTGTGATGCAGTAACGATGCTGGAAGTCTAAATCAACCGTTTACATAAAAGCTAGTGCTATTAAATAAGAAAAATGTTTTTAATACTCAATTTTTGTTGTTTTTCTTTTGTGATGGCTAACAAATTGTTTTAACCAAATTCTATTATTTACCTGGATGAATGATAGAGACCATCGATTACCTATCCTACAGCCATTCCTCTATTTCTTCCTTGCTAACAATAACCAAAATTTGAGTTTTAATGACTATTGGCTTCAGCTAGGCTAACTCCTTCCCTCCCACCAAGATCCATGGGGGATGATAAAAATTTTAATGTAAAATTTTATTGAAGTATAATAGATATGCAGTAGAGTGTACAATCATAAATATACAGTCCTTTGAATTTCCACAAAGTTAACATATTTTTATAACTACCATTTCAACCAAGGGATAAATTATTCCAGAACCTAAGATGCTCTTTCTTGACCTCTTCCAGCCAGCCCATATGTTCAGTGGGAGTGTGAATCCTGATTTGTCTAAATTAGTTCATTACCTTTGCCCATTAATAATTTAGAAATAATATTGTGTCACAGTGATGGCCAATGAGATGTGGGTGAACTCTGCTAAGAGATTTTGGGCACATTTTCCTCTTAAAAGCAGGAAACAAGAAAAGTTGTGTCTTCTTTTTCTCCCTTCTGACTTTTGGATGCAGTCCTAATGTGTGAGGATATGATGGACACTTAGTGCTGTTGAAAATATTTTGTAGCTATGAAGGAGCAGAACCTAAGGACACCTGTCAACAGTGTGAGGATGGCAGAACATGAATATGAAATAACCTAGGTACATGATATCTTTATTTTTCTGGAACTGTTCTATTTCAGATCTTCTTGTTATATTTTATAATACTTTTTATTGCTTATGACACCTTTAGTTGGGTTTCTTGTTATATGTATCCAAGTATATTTTAATGTCTTATAAATCTTTTGAAAAATACTCATTTTTCATTAGCTATCTTCCATTAAAATCTAGGTTGTACCCCCACCATCCATTGAAATTGTTCTCAAGAATATCGCTAATGATTTTTTATTTGCTAAATTTCATGGACTCTTTTTAATTCTTAAGCTTCTTGACCTGTGACATTTTATACTATTGAATACTTCTTCCCTACACCTTTATGTTTCCTTGACTTCCACTCCTCTTCTCTTCCAAATGCCTTGGGCTACTTTTTAAAATCCTTCCACTATTTCTTATCACCTCCATCCTCCTCTTTAAATAAAGAAATTTGGGGTTACCTTAACCCATTTATCACTTTTAACAACTCTTGCTATGTAATTTCACTTGCTTATATGGATTTAACTGTCACTTTTAAGGTGATGAAATCTAAGTATTTACCTTTGAACCTAATTTTTCCAATGATCTCAAAATCCTAAAATTAATGCTCTATATACTATATCCAATTGAATATTCAAATGCATTCTAAACTCAATACATCTGAAATGGAACTGATTATTTTCTTTTTGAGTCTACTCTTCCCTATGTATTTTATACCTCAGACACTGGCCATACCAGTCACCCCTATCTTTCAAGAGAAAGAATCTGCTTCATCCTTAGTATCCATCTATCCTTTGCTCCTCAGTACATCAAATCAATACAACTTTTTTTGGTTTCCCTCTAAATATTTCTCAAATCTTTCCTTTCCTTACCATTCTCAATATAACACCATTAATTCACAATTTAACCATCTCTTTTACACTGTAAAAATCCTCCTAACTAGTCTCCTTCCCACTCATCTCTATTCCTTGCAATTTATCCTTTACACTACTGCCAGAGTATTCTTCATATATTGAAAATCCAACAAAATCATTTCTTCTTTCTAAAAGTTTTAGTGGGCTTATGGGTTCACATTCCCTAAACTTCCCATTAAATAAGTTGTAAAAACACAGTAAGTGATGCAAAATGTCAACTCTGGAATAGTGGTCAAAGTTCTGTCAATAGGAGTACAATAGGAATAGTTTCTATTAAAGTCGAAATGAGACCCTGAAGCAGAGAATAATGGATATTTAACTAACCCTAAGAAGGGAAACCATCTTCTACTTCTCAGGAGCTTCTTTCTAGGGAGGGGAGACATAATTGTATCCAACAGCAACCAACTTCCATTTTCATTTGTCCTAAATTCTAATTCTCAGATATACAATGAGATTTTAGTAAAGGAGATTAGGAGTGGTGTTTGGTAACTTAGAATGTTAAATATTTAATAAACACAGGAGAAGACTATAAATTGAAGAGCTATGGGAATAGCGTACCCTGAGTATTATCATTGTTAAATTGTTTATAATAAATTAATGCCTATAGCCTGATTCAGAGTAACCAAATGTGGCCAGGCACTATTTTTGAACTTATAATGTTTTTCCTAGTATTTCATCCATTTTTCTTTCACTACCACCTCTACCACATTCAAGCTTATATTTATGAGTTTTACTGCTTCAGAAAATAAGTGAAAATTAATTTATTCAATAAACAAATTTGTATGCATCAGGTACTGTTCTAGATGCAAGAAATATAGCCACCAAAAGGAAACAAAATCAGGGGAGAGGGACAATAAATGAATTAATAGACAATTAATAAAAATTCAGGCAATAAGTGCTATGGAAAAATGATAAAATGAGGTACGGAGACAAAGAGTGATGGGGTATAATTCTAAATGGAAATGGTCAGGGAAGATTGCTCTGAGGAAGTGACATTTAAATGGATGTATAAATGAAATGAGAAAGTGAATATGCAATTATCTGGGGGATGAGCTTTCTAGGAAAAGGAATAGTAAGTTTTCTATGACTACTTGATTACTATGATCTTAACGCAGTGGTCCCCAACCTTGTGGCACCAGGGACCGGTTCCAGGGAAGACAATTTCTCCACGGATGAGGGAGGGTCGGGGAGATGGGGCCAAGGCGGTGACATGCCGCCCTGTTTTCCTAACATGCCGGGACCTGTGCCCGCCCTAGTCTTAACACATTTGGTTTAAAAGTTCACTTAATGGACACTCAGGGGTGTTTCTGTTCTAATTCAACATCAGCCAGCATCCCACTTAATGACCTTTGAAGAATCTTAACAGACACAGCTTGACACCCCACTTCATGAGTTGGGACAGTGAAATGGATTATTCCACATCTCATATTCAGAACATCAGACAATTTTAGGAGATTTAGGAGATTCCTCCTCAGTAAATTTGCTTCCGGTTTGTACTTCTGGTTGCTAAAATTTTGTAAAGCATGGACTACATATGAGAAGAAATGAAATTGGGTTAGTTTGAGGTGGCAATGGAGCTGCCGATGGGGAAGAAATAATTTTTTAAATGTTGGACAAAATAAATCATCAGGAAAATAGTGAAGAAAGCTTTACAGTATTATCTCCGAAGGCAGAAGAAAAAATACATATGAAAATAATTAGCATATAAGTAAAATTAATAAATATTATAGGAAACAAGATCACATTCTGAAAAAAATTATGTATTTTATGGCATTAATTATTAAGTATTAATGGATTCAGATATGTTAAAAATAATCAATGAATAGATCATGAATATAAATAAACAAAATACATACTTTCCAGATGACAAAGAAATAGAAGATAAAGTAAACATTTTCTATTAAAAAAGAAAATAGATATGAGAGAAAGCTTAAAACAAGAAGATAAAATAAGACCAATCTTATCAGTTCCAAAAATAAATGTAAAGTTAATTGCCCTATTAAAAGAAAAAGGCTCTATGATTAGATTTAGAGATAAATTCATTGATATCATGTTTACAAGATAAATTTCTAATGTAAATGGTACATGAAAGTTAAAATTAGATATTAGTCACAAATATATCAGACAGATATGACCATAGGAAAGGAGATTCAGACTATTATCATTAAAAATATTGAATTCAAAGTAAAAAGATAAATCCGTACAATGAATATTTTTTAAACTTTTGGACAAAGAATACAATCCACAATGCAGCTAACAGTCATAATAACCATAAATTTTCATTCTCTAAATAACATACCATCAAAATATAAAAATAAAATGTTCTTTGACATATAGCTCAGCTGAGACTGCTTCAAAGAAATAGTGAAATACGTGAGCAGCATTCAACTCTTGAGGCATATCCTAATGCTTCAGGGAAAGATGTAGTAAAAAGGATGCTTTCTTCTATTCTGTTTCACAAGTTACACAAAACCTAGAAAATTCTAAAACGAAGGGAAAAAAAAGTTTTGAGGAACAAATGGCAGAGGATGTATTCATCATTTCTTAGCCCATGAGAATACAGGTTTGGAAGCATCAACAGGAACTTCTATTTAGAAAAGTCCTGAGGGAGATTGCCCAGCTGAGAGAGATATCTGGAAGTTGGGAAACACTCACCTAGGAGATAGAATACACAAACCTAAGCAATTTCCTAATAGAAGGTAGAGGCAGCAGCTAGTGTGGCACAGGGCTAAAAACGTCCTGGCAGGCTTCTGGAGATGGAAAAATACGGGGAAAAGAAGAGAAGATCTTTTTTGGAGAAAGCAAGAAAGAAACTTTTGAGTATTTTTAATATCCCTTATTTTACAATACACTGATGTCTGTTAGGATTACATTTCACTATTAGTAATAAAAACCCAGAAAATAATGGTTTAAAAAATAAGGAACATTTTTCTCACATGAGAAATCCTGCATTGGGTAGTTCAAAGTTAATAAAGTGGCTCCATAATGCCAGGAGGAACACAGGTGCCTTTGCCTCTTCTCCTCTGACTTCCGTGGCATATACCCTTATCCTTATGGTCATTGCAATGCTCGCAAGATGGCTGCTCCACTTACAGCCTCATGTCAAGGTAAGGAAAAGAAAAAGAAAAAGAAAAATTGAACAAGGTGAGGGAAAAAAAAAGGAGAAATCAACAAGGAGGAAGAATGACACATACCAAGATGCAAAACCCTTCTAGAAATCCTAGTAGACTTCCTCTTATGTCTCATGTCTTATGTCTCATTGCCCAGACTGTATCTTATGGCTACTCCTAGGTAAAAAGGAGACTAGCAAATACAGTAAATGTATTTTAGCTGGGTATCTTGCTTCCATGACCAAAATTGAGGTTCTATAAATTAGGAACAGTGGAAATGGATACTGGTAGTCAACTAACAGTATCTGCCATAGCTGGTGAGATAATTGACAGTTCTTCATGTATTTATTTGTAGAGTTTTATTATGTCTTTAACTGGTAAAATAAGAACTTGGAAGCACATGTTAGTCTATGACACTATTTTTTTTAATTTTACTGGTTCTTGAAACCTCTAAGTCTTAGAATCACTGAGTTAATTAACTTTCTCAAGGTCATTCCCTCTATAAATAACAGAATCAAGATTTTTAACCCATATCTTTCTAACTCCAAAGCCCATGCTCTTTGCAAGAAATCAACTGCCTCTTATAGATTACTGAAAGTTAACCCAGGTTGCATACTTATCTGCCAATATATGCCCCAAGTTTGTTTGTTTGCTTGTTTGTTTTTCTCCTGCAACTGCTCAAATGGAATAATATAGCACATCACAAACTCCACATTCTGGAAAGCAAATTAACAGAAAGGCTCAATAAGATAAACAGTCTTTCCTCTAGCTGTTCAAATAAAATGACATCTGATAATAAGTTACTATTTTGACCTTTATTATATGTGTAAATACAGATTTGTGCAATGTGTTTGAACAATAAAAAGGTTTTGCTTTGATGATTTTAGCATAGGCAGACATAGAATTGCTCTTCATGTTAGACAGAAAGATAGGTTTAATTCTTTGATTCTCTTTAAAGGTAGATTTACTCTTTCACTTTTGGAACTAGCTAATAAATGGAATTTAGCTCAGGGAATCATTTCAGTTTCTCTCCTGGTCACCAACCTGCTGTGCCAGCTGCTGGTAACTTTTCAATCTCTGTGTAAGCCAATTTTTCCCATTTGTAAAACAGGGAGAATTATATTTAGCAAACAAAGAGAAGAACAGTGAAGCATGGCATGGAAGTTTCAGACTTTTCAAATTAAAAAACCAAAATGGTTATAAATGACATGTATCTTTTCAAGACAAATGACTTTGGATTAAATATTTCTTAAGCATAATATACTACTTTAGGATATAAGCAGTCATACCTATATACATATATATATACACACAAACATACACATACACACACACATATATATATAACATACACAATCAGATATGCCACAGAAAATGTGACAGCTAAATTAATTTTGATTGGAAGTGATCATTTAATTCATAGAAGAAAGAGAAGAGACAGAGTTTTTATTGTCTAAATCACTGCTTTCAACCATGTTTCAACCACTGCAGTCAATAAAGGGTTAAATAAACTGCCCGGAATTAAGAAGGTGGCCAGGCAAATTCACATAGTATCGAATCTTTAGCTAATTTTCAGAATCCTTAACCATAACCATTTATGTTCTAAGACAAACAAATAAGCAAAAATATAACAAGGGCATGCTACTTGGAAAGTTATCAGGCAAATGAATCCACTAGTCTAACTCCAAAGGCAACAGGGAAAAGTTGGGGATTTACGGTCAAGAGGAGTGGGTGCCCATGGATGGGAAATTATTATATGTACTAAGAAAGTAGGGCAATTCTTTGCTAAACAGATCTAGCAGGATTCCTACTGAAGGCAGGCCGAGGTGATCAGATATCACCTAGGGGTGGTACAGGATGAAGAACCTAATCAGATATCAAGGTTGATCAGATATTGAGGATGAAGGATTCTGAGTAAACCAATTTAGTAGTATTCTTGCTAAAACTGGGATATGCGAAGATAAACATGGAAGTCAAGGGCTAGCTGGAAAGAGAATTCAGAGGAACTTGACTAGAATTTGGTCAAGTAGAGACTCTTTGTCAGTGTAAAGATTCTATTGTCTTGCTCCCTTGAAGTTAGGCAGAGCCACTTGTCTGTCATTGGCTAATGAAATTTGAGTGGAACTGACATACCACTTCAGCCTGGAAATATTTAATTGCTGGTTATTATCTCTCCAGCACTTCTTTCCCTACCAAGGCAGTTGAGGAAGAAGTCTTATGTAGATATAGTAGTCAAAAAGACTGAAGCAGTCAGGATTGCTAAGTATGAAGGACATCTGCCTTGAAAAATCACACATATCTGCAACAGACTTTGATTAAGCAAGAAATCAATAATTGTCAGGATAAAGTGTGTTTAGCAGCATTTTAAACTGGCTCCTAATAATCCTACTCCCTGGCATATGTTCTCTGTCTAAGTCTATCCTCTGGAGTGTGAGAGGACCTGTGACTATGATGAGAAGTCACTCCTTTGATTAGTTACATTATGTGGCAAAGGTGAGGGGATAGTCACATGTATTACATTAGACAGAATCCTCTGTAGCAGACTGGAGTGAGATTCTTCTGCTGGAATTGAAGAAGAAAGCTGCTATGTTGTGAGAGGGTCACATGCTAGGACCTGAGAGCAACCTTCAGGAGTTCAGAGTGACAGACTGGCAGCAAGCAAGAAAACTGAAACCTCAGTCCACAGCTGCTAGGAACTGAATTCTTCCAACAATTTGAATAAGCTTGGAAAGGGACCCCAAGCCTAAGATGAGATTGCAGACCCAGTTAACACCTTGATTTCAACCTGATGAGACCCTGAGCAAAGAAACCAGCTACACTATACAAGGACTTCTGATTCATAGAAACTATGAGATAGTAAATTGGAATTGTTAAAGTAGCCAAGTTTATTTGTTATGCAGCAATAGAAAGCTAATACATAAGCCATTTAGATTCTGGTATTGCTTGTTTCTTTTGCGTAACCTAGCATATCTTGACTGATATAACATTCTAAGCAGAAAAGTATCTAAGCAGATACTTTTCTAAGAGATGACTCTCTTAAAAAGAAGTGAAAGACGATCCTTTCTTATTGGCTAGTCCTTCACTTGTAAATAAAGTTAGACTGTTCAACTTTAAAGACTAATGTGTACTTCCATTCTAATTATTTGCTTTGCATTTTACTGCATCCTGAAAATGGGACAATCATAAAAACAATCTATATGGAATATTCTAAACAGAACAATTTTTATCAGTAAAGCAAAAGAGCATTATTGAAATATTACAGTATATTCAGCACTTTCACATTTATACATTGAATTAAAATGGCATTGTTATGTTTTGTCTTTAAGTTAATAGGACTAGCACTATTATATTTTGACTTCTGCACTTGACTTTAATTTTATGCAAATGGAATTTATAATAAAAATGCTTCCTAATAGATAAACACATTGTCTTACATTCAATGACTCTGAAACATGTAGTATTTGAATATAAATGTTCCTGAGATGAAAAATGTACTGAATTTATAATTTCAACAAAGAAAGCACACCAGAATACCATTAGAACATGGCTTTGCTATTATAAAAATTTAAATTGAAAAGCCATCACTACACTGCATAGGTAAAATCTGCATTATAAAGTATTATTCCACCACATGGCCAAGCTTACACATCAGAGAATGGTCAACTGCATTCATGGTAAGATTAGTAGCCTCCCAGAAGTCTTCAGTGATGTACCTCATTCACCTGTCCCAGATGCCTGTATCTACTATTAGAAAAGGATCTACTTGGACACATATTCCTTGTCCTCTGCTATTTAGCAAATATCTCTGGTAGGGATAACACCTTAATTCTCATTATACATTTATATTTTAGTACAAATGCTTTATCATGTCCTTTCTAGAAAATACATTTTGATAGGAAAATAAATATAGATTATTGGTTCTTGAAGGAAAGTGCCAATATGTTGAGGATATGGGGTGAGAGAATCACCAGAGGGAAATGACAGGTCAGGAAAGAGAAGACATGGTTTCCAGAAAAACAGTACTAATTTAAAATTTTTCTTATATTTGGTACAATTCGACTGCATTTCAAAATGTACTTCTTAAGGTTAGGTTACTTACTAATGAAACATAGAAATGAGTACTGGAAATATGTTCCAGAATTGCACAAAGCAAGAATGGTTAGTGTCCATGGATGAATTTTCAGTATCTGAAAACCTCCTGAAATTATATGCAAATTTTTGTAGATATGTGCATTTTGTGGGGAAAGAATCCATAGCTTTCAACAAATTCTCAAATAGGTTCGTGACTCAAAAGATGATAAGAACCACTGGCATATAGAATTAAAATGTTTCTTATATAAGCAGCTAAAGGTTGCAACAGCAAAAGTACCTTTCTGCCCATTTGTGAAGTTACCCACATCACAGAGTGCCCATTGCTTATCTGTCCCAAGCCAGTATCTTAACCTATTGTTAGGTGCTATTTTCTACTTACTCATTAGTTGAAAACAAAGGCAGAGAGGAAAGGTAGCAAGGAAAGAGCTTCTTTTCCATTTTACAAGGAGTCTTAAACTACAAAATAAATGTTTCTCCAATGGAGGGTCAGTGACATAGACAAGTGCTGACTTTCACAAGATAAATATATGCAAATCAGCTAAAGAGAAAAGAGGAAATATTTAAATATATCAATTACAAGAGGAAGACAAAATAAAATTTAACTTAATGATTTGATCTTTTAAAAATCCATTACATAAAAACAATCGTGATGTTGGGCAATAGCATGTTCCCCCCAAAATAATCAATGTCAGTTGCATTTTGAAAAGTCATGATCTTGACACACCAGAAGAGCTTACTAAATAAAGGAAAATAAAAATACTGTTAACTTAAAATAATGCGTGTGAAAAAATAATTCAAAACATAATGAAGAGTTTAAAATATGCACTGGGATTGGTTCATTGGCATGTAAAACAAAATTCAAAAAATAACAATCACTGACATAAGATAGAAGTTTCTTTCTTGTGTAAACCAAATCTGGAGGTTAGCAGTTCAGAGCTGGTTAGGCTGTCTCTACATTTTCAGGGACCTATGCTCTTTCTATCTGATTGCTTTTTCATCTGTGACTTTCATCCCTAAATAATCTAGAGCTCCAGCCATCACATTCACATTCTAGCCCACAAAAAGGAGAAAACACTGAAGAAAAGCACTTACCTCCTCTCCTTGTTTAAAGATATTTCTGAAAAATCATGTTATTGATTGAATTATGTAGCCCAAAAAATCCAGTATTGAAGCCCTAACCCCCAGTACCTCACTCAGAATGTGACCTCATTTGGAAACAGGATCATGACAAATGCAATTAGTTCAGATGAGTTGTTAAGGTGATCTGTAATCCAATATGACTAATGTCCTTACAAAAATGGGAAATTTGGAAACAGAGGCACACAGGGAGACACAGCCATCTACAAGCCAAGGAGAAAGTCTTGATATAGATCCTTCTCCTGCAGCCCTCAGAAAGAACCAACCAGGTTTGCACTTTGACTTCAGACTTCTAGCCTTCAGAATTGTGGAACAATAAATTTCTACTGTTTAAGCCACTCAGTTTGTGGTACTTGGTTATGGCAGCTCTAGTAGACTAACGCATCACACAAAACCTTTCTGCTTACGTTACACAAGCTAGATAAAACTCATTTCCATGGCCAAATCTAGCTTCAAGGAGGCTGAATAATGGAATCTTCACTCTGAAAAGCCCTCTGCCGAGCTAAAAATGTGGGATAAGGTTACTGAAGAAGGGAAAAATGGTTACTGGGGAGACAGTAAGCAGTGTTTGCCACAAAGTGAAAAGTAAATGTTTCAAGCCCCCACCCTAGTTCCTCTCTCTAGAGTATAATCACTGTTTAGAATTTCTTGTGTAGATTTCCAGATATGTGTTTTACACTGTTGTTTGGAAGTGTCCCAGGTGATTCCAACATGCACCCGCCACTCCTTCTCTGCACACTATCGATCAAAACCAACTTCATGTTATACAGAAGAATTAATAATACTTGCCTATGTATCTTCTAGAGTCACTAGAATTCAATGATCATTTAGCATATTTAACATATAAGGTATTAGCACAGCCTATGGCATGTGATATGTTTTAAATACAAGTTGGTAGCTGCTATAAAACAGGCAATCTTACACACTTACACTTTCCTTATGATTTGACATAAATGACATTTCCTTTCTAAAGTGATCTACACAGAATTAATTGCTTTTCTGTTCCCATTGAAGTTGTACATAACTATCAGTAATACCAAAATTAACTAACACTTGAGTAGTGGTTAAGTTTACAAAGACTTCATACATTTTCTCAGTTAACCATCATATTCCCAACTTCTAGGTACAAATGAGGGAAACTACCACTCGGATTACTTGCAAGCATGATGGTGCTGAGATTTGAATACAACCCTTTCAATAAAAATTCTATGCCAATTGACTAAATATTATGTATTGTAATTCTGATTGTGATAGGCAAAATTTTGACCACCATGATCTCTATCCCCTGGTGTTACTTCCCTGGAGGTGTTACATGGCAAAAAGGACTTTGCAGATATAATGAAATTTACTTATCATCCGGCCTTAGAATAGACAGATTATCCTGGATTATCAGGATGGGCCTGCTGTAATCACATTAGCCCTTAAAAACAGAAGAGAAAGGCAAAAGTGAAGGTCAAAGAGATCCTCGGCATGAGATGGACTCAACGCATCCTTGCTGGTTTAAAGATGGAAAGGACCACATGAGAAAGAATACATACAGCTTCTAGGAGCAGAGAGTGGTCTGCTGGCAAATAACCAGCATAAAAACAGTTATCTCATTTCTATAGCCTCAAGGAAATGAATTCTGCCAACAACCTGAATGAGCTTGATAGCAGATCTTTCTCAGAGCTTCCCACTAAAATCCTGGTTTGGCCTGCCACTTTGACTTTGGCCTTATGAGACCCTAAGCAGAAAGCCCAGCTGACCCCTATTGTGTCTGAACTTCCGATTCATGGAAACTATGAGAAAATTAGTGGATGTTGCTTTCAGCAGCCAAATCTGTGGCAATTTGTTATGGCTGCGATAGATAACTGATATATCCACTTACTTATTTGTATCCTGTACTAAATTATGAGTTATTACAGAGCTACTATTCATTTTTTACCACCCCTCCCCAGCCAAATCACAGCATATGACCTATATTCATAGACATCGTTAGTAGTAGTCAATAAATTAGTGGCTAGTGTTTATTAAGCATTTCTGTGACAGATATTAACTTTCTTACACATAAGAACACATTTAAAGCTCATGTTATGGAATAGCTAAATTGCTATCCCCATTTTACAGGAGACAAAGTTGAGGTTTAAGTAAAACAGGCAAAGTCAAACAGATAGTAAGTTGCAGTACCAGATTTTGATCCAGGCACTCTGGTTCCAGATTCTGTTCAACATGGAGAACCACTGTGCTATATGGTTTATTGAACAAACACTCATTAAATGAATATTAAATTGTTGGTTGAATTAACATCAGGGAAACTACTTCCTCCTTTAGGAGGAAGATCAGGCATTCAAAATAAAGTTGTGCTTGACAATTATTTTAGCAGAGTTTCTCAAATTTGGTCCAGTCTCCTTACCTAGATATTTGGATTCAGTAGGTTTTGTATATGGCCAGGAAATCTGCATTTTTTAAGGCCCAAGTGATTTTTATGATAAGGTCAGGCTGACAAACACTGGCTTATATCATCCAAGTATTGATTTAATAAATAATTTAAGATGTTGATTTAATAATAATCAAAATAAATTAATAATATAATATCGAAATAAATTAGTAAAGTCACATAGTGAAGTTGAAGACATTATTATTCCTTTTAGCTTCCCCCAAATGAGAGAAAATGTTATGGAAACTCGGATTTTTTTAAGTACTGATGTTTGTCATAAGGGCCATGATAGCCAAAGCGATATTATATATCAGATTCAGGAATACATTGGAGACTTCGAGACATTTTATATAATTTTAAAATGTAAGCTTTCTGATCTTTTGAATTAAAAAAAGATCAGGATAAAGGGATAAGTATCAGACTCAGTTATTTTAATTGATGTTGGCAATTTACATGACTCGTTATTAAGCAAAGGAGTATGTATGTTTTACACTGAATATTTTATCACAAGCTTTCAATAAATTGTTTTATTGTACTGAATTTATCATAACAAGTTATTTATTACATGTTCTCTTATTTTTGTTGTTACCCTGCTCAGTGAGAAATAATTTATATATTCATGACATTTACTTGTTGATAGTAGTTTTTACAACCTTACATTTTGGTTCTACTATTCATTTTTATCCATGAGGATTTGTGATTTAAAGATTTTACAACAGCCTTCTGAGTTTTATGCATAGTGAATCACAATGCTGGCAAACTGTCTCCTTGTGTATGAGGTCAATAGTAGAATGAAACTATGTTATTATAACATTTCAGAATTAAGTATAAATGATGAAAACTATGGCCAAATCTTGATTCAGTAAGGAATATATTTATACCTAATCATTTTTATATAAATTGCCTTTTCATTTTTTCATAGTTACAGGAAGGACAAATACCTAGTATTCAAATGAAAAAATTGTGATAAATTATACTCAATAAATTTTGTTCCTATTCATTTTGCTGTTCCTTATAAACCAAATATAATTATCTAAATAGATATAATCCAGTTGGAATGCTCTATTTGCTGGGAGAACATATATTCATAATTATAGACTAAAAGATACATACTATACTGAAGTATTTCTTCAATCAACAAGGGAAGATTAAATTATGCCCAGAACATAGTCTGTATTCAATCATTTTATTTGTATTGTAATTCTATGAATAATAGTGATATGTGTATGGTCTATGATAAATATCTACTAAACAGACTTTTCAATTCCTCAAAACACTTCATTTCCTTACATTGTTGGATAAAAATCTGTCAGACTATGTCCTTTGACATTCTCCCACTTTCTTCCTAAATTAAATCTTAATGTTAGTTGCAACTGCTCAATATCATTCATTCTGAAAGATGTAGCAGAGGAGTTGGGAATTCTTTGAAGTGCCTATTCAAACCCTTATGTACCTGGTTCTTTCTGCAAGATGGGTGGGGAGAATTGGGGAAGAATTCCAATTCAGTAGGTAAGGGACTCTAGTTTCCCCTTTGAATTTTTCCCAAACTGAAAAATGACATCAATTAGTGCTCCAATCGCTTCTCACCCTTTTGGCTAAAATCAAGTGTAGCATCTGTTATTATCAATTACTGCTCTATTTACATCAAAAGATCTATTCTTATAAAAGGAAGATCAAACTTAAGGGCTTCAATTTTTAGGCTTTTTCTTTGTAGTTCCTTTATGTCCATCTTAAGTTACTGAGCTGCCGAGGAATGTTTGCTGTCACATGAGAACTTACAACACAGAATTCTATGGTTGTTGATTCTGCTACCTCTACCTCTACATTTTTCACTGCTGAGTCTATCGACCTCTACAAATCTACCTTCCTCTTAGCTGTATCTTCAAATATACTATCTTATTAGCTGTAATAAAGCAATGAACAAAAATCATTAAATCAGTAAACTTACTTTTTAAAATAATGCTAAGTCAATTGGCTGCTCCATGATGGCTTGAGAGAAGTATTTTGGATCAAGTTTATAAGCTTTTTCACTGCTTGGTGGACTGCTTTGTTTATTTTTAATCCTGTGAAACTCAGAGTTGAAATGTGGAAACTGATGAATGGATGTGTTAACTTCCATTAAGTTTGTGTTATCAATATAATAAGTCAACCACAAAGTCTTAATATTGGAGGTTTTATGGCATTTTGATTTCCCACAGATATATAAAAAATTCAATCACTGTTTCTACTACTGACAATACAAAACAAAATAAAATAATAGGTTATTATTGCTTCCAGGACATAAGATTAAACAATACTGAGGATATAACCCACATATATATAATATAGTATATTTGTATACTGCACAATAATAGCAATTACTTTTGGCATGAATCAGCATCAAGGTGAAGGTCTTTACTCTCCCTTTTTAGATTATGGGTTCTTTGAGGATGAAAATGCTATCATATTGAATTTTCCATCCTTTCATTCCCAGCCTCACACAGTGCATTTTTGCTAATATATTAGGCATCAATGAATATTTTCTGAATGAATGACTATCCATGTTTTCTATACCTATTCCAAATAATCTACCTGTGTAATCAGTAACAGAACTGTTCAGAAGATAATACTGTCTTTGAAGACAGAGGTTTCGTCTAATTCATCTCTATCATTTTCTTACCTCCTTGTATAGTTCGCTGAATATACATGTATCCCACAAAACACTTTTGAATAGAATTGAACTGAGTAGAGAAAGGTACTAAAGTGACCAAGGCAATTAGTCCCATCTTTTTGCCATGCACCTTGATCCACATGTACTATATTCATAGGTTACTTCTCTAAAAATAATTTCTGTCAACAACCTGGAAAATGTGTGCTATTGATCTCAAAAAGAATGGGCCAGAAAATGCTCATAGTTTAAAGCAGCGTTTGTCAAGCTGTGCTTGGGAAAACCTAGGGTTATGCAGAGTGTCCTCAAGGAGGAAAATAAAAGTGGAAGTGGGGCACCATGACCCTTTCTGAAAAGATTGACTTTTATCTACTGAACATATTATACTTATAAGATTTCTTTTTTATAAAGCGTTCCTGGGGTTTAAAAAAATTGAAAACTGCTGGTGTAGAGCAACTTATACTTATTAGTGAATAAACAATGGGAATTGAAGCCCTAAGAATAAGCAGAATAAACTAGCTTGCCATTTAAGGATAAGTGCATAGAAACTCAAAGGGGAAGATTTCTATTTGAGTTATTTTTGGTCTCCTCACTATGGGAAGTGTTTCCTTTAGATTTCACCAGAAAGAGATGGAAAGTAAAAATGTGGATTTCTTGTGGATTTTTAAAACATTCATAAAAGGTACATACTATTAATGCATTAAAACGTTGGGAGCTAGAATTGTCATACCAAAAATATTTGATTCAATAAAATTGAGGTCATAATCAGTGCTCTATAATATTATGTAAATTATATTAAAACTAAAGACTATTTGATTGCATCTAACAAATAGGTTTTTCTGTTCCTTTGAGAATCTCAGTGGGAAGAAGGTCAAAAGACAAATTCTTCTCAAATATGAAAATCAGCTTCGTGAAAAAAATAACCTTTCTGTCTCCTATATCTCTTCTTGATTTATATTTGGAGTCAATATGTAATACTCAAAAACTGTTTTTTGCATGGATAGTGCTAAATTGGGAAGAAATGTGCAATACTTGGTAAAGCATCTGATTATTGCAAAAGGTTTCAAACTGTGCTCTCTAGAACTCTTGTGCTGCTGTCCAACAATGTCATTACTGATCACATGTGGCTACGGAGCACTTAAAATTTGGTTTGTCCAAACAGAAATGTTCTACAATTACAAAATGCATATTATATTTCAATGATTTCGCCCAAAAGTATAAATATATCATTAACCATTTTTGTATTGACTAAATGCTGAAATGATATGGTTAATTAAATATATCAATAATATTAATTACAATTTTTCTTGATTTTTTAATGTGGCTACTAGAAAATTTAAAATCACTTGTTAAGTTCGCACTTGTGGCTTACATTTCCACAGGAAAGTGCTGCTTTAGAGGTCCTCCAAAGTTGAGGATAGGTTGTTAAGGGGAGACAAAATTCTCCTATTTTGACCAGAGCAGCTCTGATTTAATTTGCTCCATATAGTTGGCTTCTGTTTAAGACTTTGGAGGAAAAAAAAAGATTGCTGAAAAAATAAGCTTTAATATTAATTGTTTCCAAATTTGTGAATTTATGAATGAGAGAAACTATATAAAACACTTCTTATGAATCATCTATGATCCTTTCCTTTTTTGTTGCTTTATTTTTGTCTCTTTTCCCTCTTCTGCCTGGGATCTGTTTAAATGACTATATATCCTGATTTGCTGAGAAGAGTTTTTAAACTTTTTGTCTCATTTTAATTATTAGCATTGCCCCCTTTCCCTCTCACAAGTGTTCCAGTTCGGACTGTAAGTTATATGGTGGCCCTAGCTCCGACCAACTTTTTATAGGTGCAAGAGTACCTGGCATCCTGCCCTCAAAACATACTTCTTGCCTCCAGCCCAAGGGTTTCCTGCTGTCAATTCCATAAATGGGATCAGTCCCATTGTCCACATCTGGACAACCTGGAAATACAGAGAAATTAAGGCCCACGAGTGAGCATTTGACCAATGGAAAATATGAGCCAGGAAAGAAATTCTTTCTTCTGCTTTCTCCCACATCTTGCCTTTCCAGGGATGGCTCATAAATAGTGTATTTAACACAGGAGAGGTACAGGTAATCAGTTCCAAGAATCAGGCAATTAGTCATACTTAGCAGTGGCCATCTCAATAACACATCCTAATATTAACTCTTCCTTTGTCCCTGATTTTTTTTTTCTTGTTCCTCATTTCTGTTCCCTGAGATAGGACTCCTTACTAAAACCACAGCACAAAAGCCTTCTGCAGCAGGTCTGCTTTCTGGTGAACAAAGGCCAAAATAGAACCTTGACCTAGAAAGCATAAATATGTCAGACTCAACCAGGTTCCCTGTGTCAAAAGCTATCATATCTCTTCAGATAAAGCTACTGGTCCCCCATTGAAAGCTAATGGATGTGGAACTAATCTTGAATTTAGAGAAAATAGATTTAGGGAACTCTATTTCAGCATGAATCAACATCAAGCAATCCTATGGTAAATCAAGCTGTTTTTGATAACTAGGCTTCTGTCTTGTTTTTGTTGTTGTTGTCGTTGGTTTGTTTTTCTTAAAATACAGTCATCATCTTGTACCTCATTTCTAGGAACTAGATCTGTTATCATGCTCCTTTCACCTATACTCCACATTCTCTATGTGAACAAATGCTTACACCAAATATATTCTGTTCTCTGTGCAGATCAATTTTTAGGTCCTGCCCTTTTTCTTCTGCAATTTTCAGCTCTTCCCATTCCTATCTATGTCATAAGAGATAGTAAATAAACTGGGCCAAGACCACAACTGAGAAAATTCAAGGAACAATCAGAACTAAAATCCATTCTCCTGAGTTCTAGCTCATTGCTCTTTTTACTTCAAAAAGATAGGAAATACCACATGTGCAAACATGCACACACACACACACACACACACACACACACACACACACACAAACAATCTTTCAGTAAATCACTGGAGTGTGACACTACTGATGGTATCAAAACACAAAAGGTATACATCAAAAAGAACTTGTAAGAAACAAATCTATAATATTAAATCATTTGACTTATTGTTATACAGTGAAAAGGAAAAAATAAACAGCAGCCTCCATTATTAACAAATACGTTATTTTAGACAAGAAATGCTAAACTTGCAATGTTCTCTCTGTGAAATGCTTCTAGACTATGGTATTATTCAATTTTAGAGTACATAAGACACATTTGCAGATCATGGTAAAATGTAGATTCCCCAGATCCCATTCAATACAGATTCAGTTGCTATTGGCCTTGAATAAGGCCTAGGAATGTGCACACTGCATGAAAAATATCTCCTCTGACTCAAAAATATCTATAAAACTACAAGTGGGGTTGGCGGGAATACATGTTAAAATAACACCAGAAGTAGGGTAAAAGTTAACCCCACTTTAGAATTTGGAAGTACATTTCACAATGTAGTCTGTGGAACTGAATTAAAAACACTGTTGATAGCCCATGGATACTTTGACATTTGAAACAGAACAAATCTACCAGCTGGAAAGAAGATAGAAAAGACCTTCCAATTTATCCCAGAATCAATATCAAGCAGAAAACTTGGCAGAATTTTTTCTACTACTAACACTACAAAGATACAGATTTCTTGAAGACGCAGGAGAACTGTATTTCCCACACCCACCATCAATATATCCATCAACTGTACCTGTTTGGAGACTTTGACTCACAGAAAATGACTGGGTAAGAAATACGTTGATGTTGTCCCTGGTGAGTTTTATATGTATAGGATTTGTGATAATGCAGGAAGTTTAATTCTCATAATAAAAACCTGCACCTCAGGGCAGAGATAGAAAGAGCGCAGATAGAATCCCAATCTGGATTGCAGTTGTGTGCATGCGTGTGTGTGTGTGTGTGTGTGTGTGTGTGTGTGTGTGTGTGTGTATGTATGCTTGCATATATAAAATTTATTGGTTTAGGACAGTGGTTCTCAAATTTTAGAGGGCATCAAAATCACTTGGAAGGCTTGTTAAAACACAGATGGCTAGGCCTCTCACCTAGGGGTTCTAATTTAGTAGGTCTGACATGGATTCTGGTAAATTTACATTTCTAACAAGTCTACAAGTGACACTGATGCTAGTGGTCCAGAGCTGCACTTTGAATACCAGTGGTTTAGAATGCCAAAGTGTCACTAAATTGGCTGGGTATGGTGCTCATGCCTGTAATCCCAGCAGTTTGGAAGACAGAAATGGGAGGATTGCTTGAGGCCAAGAGTTCAAGACCAGCCTGGGCAACATAGCAAGATCCCATTTCTACCAAAAACATAAAGTAGCCAGGTGTGGCAGTGCATGACTATAGTCCTAGTTACTTGAGAGGCTGAGGTGGGAGGAATTTGAGGCTGCAGTGAGCTATGCTCACACTACTGCACTCTAGCCAGGGTGACAGAGTGAGACCCTGTCTCAAAAAAAAAATGTCGTAATTTCAATTGCTTAAAACAGAAATCTGCTAACTGAAAGCTTGCTAGGTACTACAAATTAGATTAGGCTCTATATCATTCTCCTTCCAGCAACACATCTGAGAAGTGATAGGTGATTTCACACATCCTCACATGGAAAGCATGCAGGACTAAGGGCAGCACATGTGTGTTGCCTGCTTGCAAACACTGTGTTTGGGTAATCATTTTTTAACAATGGAAAAAGAGTAAAAACTCAATTTGGAAACTATTAAACAATACTTTAGTTCATATAAAATATTATATCATTCTGAAGTTGCATAAAAGCATACCTCTAAAATCATTTCTTCATGAAACTAGAAAAAAAAATTAGAAGAGTGTTTGGTGTCATCAACAGGTTAATATGGTATATAAGAACAAGCCATAAGAAATCACAAAGGAACATAAGGATGTGAATTTTTTAAAGGGCTACAAAGACAGGTATAGATACAAAGGATGCTGGCCAAAATAAGGAGTTTTTTTTTTTTTGGAAGTTAAAATTGCAGTAGCAGAATTAAAAACTGCGTAGCAGATAGTAAATAACAGTTACACTGAATGCTGTAGCTCATAAAGTAGTCTACTGGTGAAAGAATAGATACGTAAATGAGTAGAATAGATTAGAAACAGACACAGTATAGTTAAATACTTACATCTGATTTCATTTCAAATCAGAGAGTAAAAGATATGTTAGTCAACAAATGGTCTTCAGGAGATAGGTTAACTACTGGAAGAAAAGTTAGCTCATTTTCTCACACCATACACCAAAATAAATTCCTGACTGAAAAAATACAAAAAATAAAATAAAATAAAATTACACAAAGAGAAATAAATGCAGGTAAAAGATTTGATCTTGGTATGGAGAAATCTTTCCAGGGATGACAGCAAAGGAATATGTATTTATTAAAAGAAATATAAGAAAAGAGTAATAGTTTTGAATATACTTAAATGTTATAAATGAAACTTCTGTATGTAAAAATACATAATAAAAAGGAAAAAGAATGTAAACCATGAAGTTGGATAAATATTTTCAATATAAATTAATATCCATTTTGTATAAAAATGCCCTTATAAATCAATAGCAAAAAATGGGAAAAGTGTTTGGAACTGAAATTCACAAAAAATAGAAATGGATAATGCATAGGAAAACATTTATTTTAAAAGGGATTTTAAAGTAAAATTAAAACAAAAGTATAATACCAGTTTTTGGTTGTCAACTGGGCAAGGATTAAAACACCAGCAAAAATAACAATAAGGCTGGTAACTAGAATCTATTTAGAACTCAGGAAAATCGGCAAGAAAAAAATCAAACAACCCTGTCAAAAAGTGGGCAAAGGACATGAACAGAAATTTTTCAAAAGAAGACAGAATAATGGCCAAAAAACATATGAAAAAATGCTCAACATCTCTAATCATCAGGGAAATGCAAACCAAAACCACAGTGAGATATCACCTATCTCCAGGGAGAAAGACCTTTATCAAAAAGTCCCAAAACAATAAATGTTGGCGTGGATGCAGAGAGATAGGAACACTCATACACTGCTGGTGGGACTGCAAACTAGTGCAACCTCTGTGGAAAGCCATATGGAGATACCTTAAAGAGATGCAAGTAGAATTACCATTTGATCCAGCAATCTCATTACTGGGCATCTACCCAAAAGAACAAAAATCTCTCTATGAAAAAGACACCTGCACCCGAATGTTTATAGCAGCACAATTCACAATTGCAAAGATGTGGAAACAACCCAAGTGTCCATCAATACATGAGCAGATTAATAAAATGTGGTATATGTATACCATAGAGTACTATTCAGCTTTAAGAAACAATGGCGGTATAGCACCTCTTGTATACTCCTGGATGGAGCTGGAACACATTCTACTAAGTGAAGTATCCCAAGAATGGAAAAATAAACACAACGTACTCACCATCAAATTGGTTTCACTGATCAACACCTAAGTGAACATATAGGAATAACATTTATCGGGCATCGGGCAGATGGGAGCGGGGAGGAGGGGATGGGTATATACATACATAATGAGTGCAATGCGCACCATCTGGGGGAAGGACACGCTTGAAGCTCTGACTGGGGTGGGGGGGGGGCAAGGGCAACAAAACCTTAACATGTGTACCCCCATAAAATGAAGAAAACAAACAAAAATAACAATGATAAAAATACTCTGATTAGAAAGTAGTATAGTAAAAATGAAAATTTCACACAATACTGATGGGAATATAAATTAGTATTACCTTCCTGGAGGAAAATTTGCAAACATATGTCAAGAGCCTTAAAAGTATTCACAATTGTGGATATATCACTTATCTCCAGTGAGACTGGCCTTTATCAAAAAGTCCCAAAACAATAAATGTTGGCATGGATGCGGAGAGATAGGAACACTCATGCACTGTTTGTGGGACTGCAAACTAGTGCAACCTCTGTGGAAAGCAACATGGAGATACCTTAAAGAGATACAAGTAGAAGTACCATTCGATCCAGCAATCCCATTACTGGGCATCTATCCAAAAGAGCAAGTGATACTGTATAAGAAAGACACCTGCACCCGAATGTTTATAGCAGCACAATTCACAATTGCAAAGATGTGGAAAAAACCCAAGTGTTCATCAATACATGAGTGGATTAATAAAATGTGGTATATGTATACCATGGAGTACTATTCAGCTTTAAGAAACAATTGTGATATAGCACCTCTTTTATACTTCTGGATGG
>RJWJ010000714.1:158363-186413 GCA_004363605.1 Indri indri
ACAAGTCCAAGGCAAAAAAAAAAAAAGTATTCATAATTGTGGCTTGGTATTTTCAATTCTAGGAATTTATTCTAAATAAATAATGAGGTGGGCAAAAAGATTTATGAATGAACAAAGTAATAAGACTATTATTCATAATAGTACAAGCAAAAAAATTGCCTAAATGTTAAAACAAAAGTAGATTACTTAAATGAATTTTGGTTTACTGAGATACTATAATATTAACATATAGTCATATAAAATATATAGAAAATACTGGATGACAAAATATGTTGATCTAATAGTCTTAAGTTAAAAGGACAAATTAAAACATTTCATTTAAAAGAAATTTATATGTATTTTTTTCAGTGGTGAAATAGTGTATGTTTTTAGTTTCTTCTTTGGCTTTCATGGTCTTTAGACCAAACGCAAAAGAGATTTTTTAAAATGTGTGATTACACACTGTTTATGAAAATATTTTTCATTTACAGAGAGCCAATTTTGTTGGTGGGAGAGAGAGGTGGCTTATCAGAGACAACTGGAAGTCTATTTCAATTTACACATAGCCTCTTATCAACCTCCTCATTCCTCATCCTTTGAAAATTATTAATCTGGTGTTCTGGTCTTACTAGTGGGCCCACATCATATCCTTCATTGTGTCAAAGATTAGGAGGAAATATGTTTATATATTGAATTAGAAGATGAAGAAAAGAAGAAGAGTACACATCAAAAGTTATGAGATATAGCCAAAGATGTACTTAGAGATAATCTGCAGACATAAATACTTTCTATGTGAGGTAAGGAAAATAAAAATTAATACACAAAGAATTTAACTAAACTAGCAAAATGAAGAACAAAAAAAATAAAAAGAAAAGTAGCATACAAAAAGTAACTATAAAAATAAAAGTAGAAATTAATGTGAGGGGCAATACTATATATAGGCATACCTCAGAGATGTTGCCAGTTCAGTTCCAGAAAACTGCAATCAAGTGAGTCACACAATTTTCTTTTGGTTTCTCAGTGCATGTAAAAGTCATGTCTACATTATACTGTAACCTATTAAGTGTGGAATAACATTATGTCTAAAAATGTGCATACCTTAAATAAAAAATGCTTTATTGCTAAAAAACGCTAACAATCATCTGAGCCTTCAGTGAGTCATAATCTTTTGCTGGTGAAGGGTTGATGGCTGCTGACTGATAAGTGTGGGGGTTGCTGAATACTGGGGTTCCTGTGGCAATTTCTTTAATGAGAGAACAATGAAGTTTGCCACATCCATCAATTGTTTCTTTCTTCCACAAACAATTTCTATGCATCATGTGATGCTATTTGACAGCATTTTACCCACAGTAGAACTTCTTTCAAAACTGGAGTCAATCCTCCCAAACCCTGCTGACGCTTTATCAAATAAGTTTATATAATACTCTAAATCCTTTGCTGTCATTTCAACAATGTTCGTAGCATCTTCATCAGGAACAGGTTCCATCTCAAGAAACTGCTTTCTATGCTCATCCATCAAAAGCAACTTCTTATCCATTAAATTTTTATCGTGAGCAATTCAATCACATCTTCAGGCTCCACTTCTCATTCTAGTTCTTTTCCTATTAATATTTCCACCACATCTGCAGTTACTTCCTCCACCGATATCTTGAACCCCTTAAAGTCAACCATGGGGTTGGATTTATCTTCTTTCAAACTCCTATTAATGTTGATATTTTGACTTCTTCCCAGGAATCACAGATTTTCTTAATGGCATCTGGAATAATGAATTCTTTCCAGAATGTTTTTAAGTTACTTTGTCCACATTCAACAGAGGAAACACTATGGCAGCTAAAGCCTTACAAAATGTATTTTCAAATGATAAGACTTGAAAGTTGAAATTACTTCTTGATCCATGGGTGCAGAATGGATATGTGTTAGAAGGCATGAAAATAACATTAATCTCCTTATACATCTCCATCATAGCTCTTGGGTGAACAGGTGCATTGTCAATGACCAATAATATTTTAAAGGAAATCTTTTTTTCTGAGAAGTAGGTCTGAATGGTAGACTTAAAATATTCAGTAAACCATGCTATAAACAGATGTGCTGTCATCCAGGCTTCGTTGTTCCATTTATAGGGTACAGGCAGAATAGATTTAATATAATTCTTAAGGGCCCTAGACTTTCCAGAATGATAAAGAAGCACTGGCTTCCATTTAAAGTCACCATTGGCATTAGCCACTTTGAAGCCAGGCATTGACTTCTCTGTAGCTATGAAAGTCTTAAATGGTGTCTTCCAGTATAAGGCTGTTCCATCTAAATTGATAATATGTGTGTTAGTGTAGTCACCTGCATCAATAATCTTAGTTAGATCTTCCGGATAACTCACTGCAGTTTCTACATCAGCACTCACTGTTTCAACTTGTACTTTCATGTTATGGAAATGGTTTCTTTCTTTAAACCTCATGAACCAATCTTTGCTAGATTCCAACTTTTCTTCTGTAGCTTCCTCACTTCTCTTAGTCTTTACAGAATTGAAGAGAGTTAGGAAATTTCTCTGAATTAGGCTTTGGCTTAAGGGAATGTTATAGCTGATTTGATCTTCTATGCAGACCACTAAAACTTTCTCTATATCAGCAGTAAGGCTGTTTCACTTTCTTATTTTTCATGTGCTCACTGTAGTATCACTTTTAATTTCCCTCAAGAACTTTTCCTTTTCATTCACAAATTGGCTATCTGGCACAAGAGGACCAGTTTTTGTCTGATCTCGGCTTTCAACATGCCTTCCTCGCCAAGCTTAATCATTTCCAATTTTTGATTCTAAATGAGAGATGTGGGACTCTTTCACTTGAACACTTAGAGGTTATTATAAAATTTATTAATTCAACTAATTTCAATATTATTGTGTCTCATGAAATAGGGAGGCCAGAGGACAGGGAGAGAGACCAGGGAATGTCAATCAGTGGAACTGTTAGAACATGCGCAACATCCATCAATTAATTTGGTGTCTTATATGGGCAAGGTTCACAGCACCTCAAAACAATTGCAATAGTAACATCAAAGATTACTGATCACAGCTAACCACAATGGATATAATAGTAATAATAAAGTTTGAAATATTGCAGGAATTACCAGAATGTGACACAGAGACACTAAGTGAGCACATGCTGCTGGAAACATGTCACTGATAGACTTTCTTGATGCAGGGTTGCCACAAAAGTTCAATTTATTAAAAAAAAAACCCTCAATATCTGTAAAGTGCAATATGCTGAAGCACAATAAGACAAAGTAGCTTGTATAACTAGAAATAGAAAAAAACCACAAATATGCAATAGTAAGATGACAAAGGTTAAAATTTAAGAAAATCTGCAGGTGTTTTTAAAAGCAAGTAAGCCATCAATATATTACTTGGAGATCTAATACAAAGCCATATGGCGACCTCAATATATGCTGAGAAAATGATTTATAGAATTCAGCATGCATTCTTGATTTAATTATTTTTAGTAAAATACGAATAGAAGGATAGATTCTTGCTATGATAAATAGTTTTTATTTCTATCTCCAAATCCAGTGCTCTTCCCAATAACTATAATTATTTATTGATAATACCATTATACTACCAAAAAAGTACCAGGGTGTTGCCTAGAGAAAATAATCTATAATGAAATCGACATATTTTCATGGTCAGTGTGGTTGACTCCTCAGGATCCATTCCAACTCTAAAAGATTATTTTAATCCAGTTAGGGTAATCCCATCCTCCTTGTTAATAAGTGATTTAAAAACGAACATGCAACCCAAGTCTATCCAATAAAATATAAGGGAAATTCTGTTGGGGTACTTTCATAAAAATTGTCCTAACTCCTAAGAAAGAGACTTGAGAAACTACAGTCTTCTAGATATTTCACTGTCTGGATGTGGCATTCCGAACTGCTGCAGACAAGTTCAATGACCATACCAGAAAGACTGGTCGTTAGTTTATATTATAGCTGTATCCTGCCTGCCCCAGCTCTAGTTTTTCATTTATGTGATATTTTTTAAAGTGCTCTATTACGTAAACCAGTTTGAGCGGATTTTTGTTACTTACTTCATAAATGATAACCCTATAATAAACCAACTGCCAAAATTATATTTAATAGTGAAACAGGAAACAAATTCACAACAGGGGAGTGCAAGAGGGAGTGAGGGGTGAAAAATTTCCTACGGGGTATGATGTACACTATTCGAGTGATCGGTACACCAAAAGCCCAGACTCTGCCACTATGAAATACATACATGAAACAGAATTCAAATTGTACCCTCTAAATCTATTAAAATAAAAAAGAATAGGAAAAAATAATTTAAAAAATTAAAAAACAAGCTTTCATATATACCAACAATAGAGATGTCCTCTATCACTTCTATTATTTGACATGATTGTAGAAATTCTAGCTAAGAATTAAAAGACAACTTTTGGAAATGAGTTATTTGGAAATAAAAAATGCATCATTATTCAGAGATGAAATAATTGTATGCCTTGAAAACCCAATAAGATAATTAAAAATCTCCTAGAATTATGATTGTTCTGACATTTGGCCAGAAAAAATGATAAATCTACAACAATCATTGCAATTCATGCATACAAATAATAAGTCATTAGAAGCCATAATGGAGAAAAATTTCCATTAATAATAGCAATAATATTAAATTTATTGAAAAATCCTAACATGAAATGTGTGCAAGTATATAAAAAATAAACATAAAACATTTATAAAGTGTTAAAGATGAATTTCAGTAGCCCTTTCCTCACAACTTCTGTGGAGAAATACTGTTGTTAATAATGGATCAAGTGAGAAGACTTTACTGGAGAAAACGCTGGCAATTGGAGCTTTTAGTAGAATGAATAAACAGTTTAAAAGCTTAGGCTTCTGTGTGGCACATTCTCTATTGCTTTATTTACTTCTCACTTTGGTTCCTATTTTAAAATCTTACTCTATGAGCAACCACAATGAATTAGGCCTGAGGCTACTTCTGTGTTTGGTACCCCTCACCTTCCTTGGAAAGGCAAAACTGAAACCAGGGTGAGTTCTAGGGGATATGGGGCATTTTCTGTGCCACTTAGGACTGCTCTGTCTAGGAAAAGGAATTTTTAATAACTGTCATTTATTGTAACTCACTGCAGCCCTGGGAGATATACAGGGGAAAAGAGCCAAAGCATTAGAGCAAACTTAATCAATATACTACACTAATATTGCCATCTCTTCCTTCCTGATCCTTGGGTTTGTTTCTCTAGATTGGTTTTAGCCATTGTAGACAGCTAGTAAAGGATTCATATACAACAAGGTGACCTTGAATGAAATAGAAAAATTCAAATATTGGAAATATACCAACAGAACACTTTGCGTTTGTATCATGAGAGCAATACATACCTGGTGAGTGGAAAGTTATTTTTCTCTAAAGAGGATTGCCTAATCCTGGAAGACGAAAAAAAATAGGTCTTTTCAACTGATTGGAGAGACCTCCTCCACTGTGAGAACTAGACTCCAATGTAGAAAGATGAAATGCTCCGATCATGTACAATCACAGAAGATGTAAATGTCATTCCTGGACCTACACATTTTGATACAAATGTCTCTAGCAGAGCCACAAGTACAAAGAAGTAGACAATTTTGGCAGCAGAGAATATCTTAGGCAGTGGTTGTGGAGAATTCTATCTTCGAGAAGTTATACCTGAGTTATGACCATACTGGCAAGCTGTAAGAGACTCCAGGGCTTACCCTAGACATAAAGATAAATATGTACCTCCATGAGGCTGATGTGAGCATTAGTAGTGTCCACTTGTAAAGATATTTGTGTCCACTAGAATAGAATCTTTGGCATTCAGATCAGTAGAACCTGCAGGAAAGGCAAAGATGAGATTGCCAGGGCAGAAAGACCTGAGCAACATATTCTAAAGCACATGGGTATAAACTCTCATAAGTAAGTGGCTTTAGGCTCTTGGGTCAGGGGTGCTATAGACTGAATTGTGACCCCCAAATTTCATATGTTGAAGCTGCATCCCCCAATATGACAGCATTTGGAGATGGAGCATATTAGGAGGTCATTGAGGTTAAATGAGGTCATAAGGTTGGGACCCTGATGTCCTTATAAGAAGAGACACCAGAATGCTCACCAAAATATGAATTGGCTGACTCTTTGATCTTAGATTTCCAGGCTTCAGAACTGTGAGAAATAAATTTCTGTTGTTTAAGCTACCCAAGCTGCGGTGTTTTGTTGTGGCAGTCTAAGCAGACTAAGACATAGAGGATAGCATGCATGTAGAATGCTTAGGACTACCCATTCCAGTTACATTGAGATAAACAAAAATTAAGATTCCCACCACAATTGATAGTCAATGGATAGAGTGACTATAAGTACAAGACACCGGAATTTGGGGCATAATGTTCTGCCTGGAAAAAAGTGCATATGCTTCTACACTTGGGAATAATTCAATTTATATTAGTGTTACTATTAATATTTAAAACTGAAAGCATGGTTTACAGATGCCATCAGTAACTTCTCTTACAGAGCCAGAAGATCTGATATTAGTGAAGACAAGCCAGGGCAAACTCATTTGTGACTTCGAACTATTAGTGAAGTTGCATTTTTGTAGATAAATTCCCATATGGAGATCAAGGCTCTTGTACTAGGAAAACAATTTTGGCAAGAGATTTTGATTTCTGGCAAAATGTACATCATGTTGAATGGCCCTCAAAAGACTAAAGCTTGTGAAGCATCGGTGGAGGGGCAGCACAGGGCTAATGAAAGCCTTGGGATCTTCATAGGATAACAAAAATACAGAGAGAAGAGCAGATAATTGGAAACAGGAAATTCAGGGCCATGAACTTTTGCCTTTTACAAATGTCAGGCACCCTGATCATCAGATAGAAAAGTAGGATATGTACTATTTGAGAAAAAGAAAGATTCACTTCTGTTTTTTTAAACTTTGAAGATCAGGGTCTGGTCCTGTGATATCCATATGTATATTGGTAAATACATTGGAACTTAGAAAAAGTAGGCTCATGAGAGATTTATGATTTTAATCCAGCTTTGGGAGTAGGGCATGAACCTTTAAAAAATGAGTACATATAAGGAAATGGATCAAAATATGGATAGTAGTTTTGTATGGATATTGGAATCATGAGTGGTAATGTGATGGTGAAAAGTATAGGCTGTCAAGATAGGCTGCTTGGGTTTCAATGTTGACTGTCACACTTACAAGTGTGACACCTTAGGAAAGATATGTAAGTTCTTTATATTTGTGTTTGTTCATTTGTAAAAAGGAAATAACAATAACATTGTATGTCTCTGGTTTCTATGAGCCTTAAACAAAATAATGCATGGAAAACAATTAGCAGAATATCTGAGCCACGGTATATGCCCAGCTATTATTTTCCTGAAAAATTTCCCAATTCTCTACAGTAATTATGTTATTTTATTAGAAAATGTATTAAAAGATATAACTTAATTAAGTATATAGTTATCTGTCTATATTTTGATAGCTATAAATTCCTTCATTTGTGGGCCTTGCAATTTTAATTTGGATAAGGTTTGAGATGAAAACATGCTATTTGCCATTTATTTGGCAGTAAAGCCAATCTGGATTCTGGGCAAAGAACGTGAATACAATCTACATTTTAGTGTTCATAGTTTTTGCATTCTATTTCTGACAGTGACCAGCTGTGGGACCTTATACAAGGTATTTAACCCTTCTATGTAAAATGAGGATAATAATACTAAGCTTGTATGGTTGTTGTGGTGATTAGGTTAGATAAATATGGAAGGCTCCTGCAGAGGGCTGACACAAAATGGGCACTCAATCAATATTATTTGCCATGACCCCTCCCTTCAACTTTAGGAGGTTAGACCAAAGATTCTTGCCTGTACTACATTCCAGGGCAGTTGTTTTTCAATATAGAAATCAAATCCAAACCACTAAATATATCTTCTTGACAATGTTTTTATGTAGACAATTCCCAGATGTACTTATCATGGGACAACTTGAAAGAGAGAACTTTAATGTAAATTCTGTAGATGGGGCACAAATGGCTTTACTATCTCAGGAAGTTCCTCTAAGGGACACCCACTCATTACTGAAATTAAATCCATATTCACTCTAAAATCCATTTTCTGTGCAATTTGATCAGTCTACAGATGTGACACACAGAGATCTTTTAACATCAACATTTCCATAGAGGTGTGTATCATTACCTGAGGTGTGCAGTAGCAGACGGTTCCTAGTATATTGATTTATTTTTGCCTGAAACACTTGAGTATTGCTACTATGGTGGCATAATTAACATTGCAGGTTTAACTTGTGAAGACTCCCAAAAGAGACTGTTGATTAATATAAATCGAGAACATCTAGCCATTGATGTCATTATAGAATGTCTTGAGATTTATAATGATAGGAAGGGCTTCTTTTATCAATTTCTGTTTATTTCTATTTTGTACATGACATTGACCTTGAGCAACTAGCAATCGGTGCTTCAATGCCATCTGGCATTTTGTTGATAGGCACATCTCCAAAAGCATACAGTGAAATATAAATTGTAAAAACCAGAGGTTTATGATCTCTGTAATGAACTAGCACAGGCCCAGAAGTCAATAATTGTTGGCTAGTCTCAAAAAGAACCTAAAACAGGAAATTCAATACCACAGAATGCCAGACAACCCTACTCTTACAACCCAAGAAGGTGACATAGCTCAGCAGAAGTTGCCTTTTGTCAAAGAAAGTTGATATATTGAATGATGATAACACTCCCTTGAAATCTACCTATTTTTAAAGACAGCTTAAAATACTATTTTGTTTTTGGAGTAGGTACCTTATGAATTTTATTAAGAACATTAACAGCACTGATGCAATAGACTAAGTTATTCAAATTATCAGTCTTCCCCTCCTCCCAAACTAAATTCCTGAATTTAGTGATTAATAGCAGGAATTTTTCATATCAGGGAGGCTTTGGCTTGAATCCTGCCTTCACCAATTTCTTGTAACATTTAAAAAATTAATCCTATCCAGCATCGATTGTTACCCTGGACTTATTCAAAAGCCTCCTAATTCATTAATATGCCAAAAGAAGTCATTTTAAGTATGCTGTGATCTCAGTTTCAGTGTTGGGCTCCCTGTTTAAATGTTCGCTGTGAGTATTTAGACATGCATTGTCTTCAGTTATCCCACTTTCTTGTTAATGAAATACCATACTTTGTATCATAAATCAAAAGCAATAATACAAATAGCTCTTCATCTCAGTAACACACTAAACTGTGTCTGAGTTTAAGCACAGCTCCTTTTGCTATATGCAACAGATTTAGAAATATGAACTTTAAGTAAAATTGTCTATCTTTCTCTTCCTATAGCTTTTCATTTTCATGGGTTTTTGATCTGAATGTTTCTAAATTGTTAGACAGATGATACTAAATATCCAGTCTCTTTGGAAATGAATTCCACCATGGAGACATCAAATTTTGCAGAACAGAGAACTTTAATCATTTTACCTCCAACTCTTCTTCAGGAGCTTTTAAGCAGCATGAATGTAATAAGAATGTTACACCAGCTAGCCATAAAACAAGGAATGCAAAAGACAATACGTTAACTTCAGGGTGGGAATTAAAATATTGCGCACATTGTGTTTTGTGAATGCAGTATTTCAAATTGGAGACTATCATATAGTTAGTGAATCTTAAGAAAGTTTGATGTTTTTTCTCATTTATATAAGGCCATGTTTCCCAAAAATATTTTCCAGTAGATCAATTGTTCTGTGAGGTGTTATGCAAAAAAATATATTTACCCACTTGTCAAATTCTACATTTGGGAGATCCTGCACTGGACACTCTTCTTAAGAAGAGTCATAATGCTACTACTACATTAAAGACAAAGCCAAAAACGACAGTGATCTAGCACCTCTTATATTTTCCTGGATTGAACTTGAGCCCATTATCCGAAGTGAGGTATCACAAGATCGGAAGAATAGGCTCCACTTGTACTCGCCATCAAATTGGTACTAACCAATCAACACTAGGGTGCTCACATGGCAGTAATACTCTCCAAGGATTAGGGAGATGGGGGGGAGGGTAAACTCACAACTAAAGGACACAGTGAGCATTGTAGGGGGGGGAAGGGCATGCCTCTAACCCTCACTCATGTAAGGCAAAGACATAAAATGTAACCAAAATGTTCGTACCCTCATAATACCCTGAAATAAAAATAAAAAAAATAGAGACAAAGCCAAAACCTGTAATAATAAAACATTTAGCCTGACTGATCCCAGAGATCTTCCAATGTAT
This sequence comes from Indri indri, assembly GCA_004363605.1. Classification (NCBI taxonomy): domain Eukaryota; kingdom Metazoa; phylum Chordata; class Mammalia; order Primates; family Indriidae; genus Indri; species Indri indri. Next base: position 168,628 of record RJWJ010000714.1, read on the forward strand.
TTGTCTAACATAAAATTCCTCCCACCTACACCATGTGATCCTCATTTATTCGTCCTGAAAAACTCACTATGGAAAATGTTGATGTAAACAATTTCTTTTCTTTCTTTTTCTTTTTCCTTTTTGAGACACAGTCTGCATCTGTCACCTGGGCTAGAGTGCCATAGTGTAAGCCTAGCTCACAGCAACTTTAAACTCCTGGGCTCAAGCAATCCTCCTTCCTCAGTCTCTGGAGTAGCTGGGGCTACAGGTGCTAACCCCCATGCCCAGCTAATTTTTTTCTATTTTTAGTAGAAACAGGGTCTCACTCTTGCTCAGACTGGTCTCAAACTCCTGACCTCAAGTGATCCTCCCGTCCTGGCCTCCCAGAGTGGTAGGATTACAAGAGTGAGCCACTGCGCCTGACCAACAATTTCTTTTTTAAACAAAAATAGGAGGTCATTGCCCATTTCAAAAGCCCGATCTTTTCCCTATCTCTCAATTAGTTTATTCTTCAGGAAATTTTTCTTAAGAAAATGTGATAAATGTGATGTGATAAAAATGTTCTCTCTCTTCAAAACTGAACACTTGTATGACAATGCAATAAAACACAAAGGGATACTACAATAGTCAACAACTGCCTCCGTCTTCCCAGTCTGCCAATTAAATGATCAAGTCTTTTATTTATTCTGAAAATCCCTCTCTGACCCTATTTCAAACTTCAAGACAAGGATCCATCTCTCTCTTTTCACTGCCAAAGTTCCAGTTGGCTGATAGTCCCGTCAAGTCTATTTCAGATAGTCCACTTGTATCTACCTCAACGTAGCATATAGTTTCACACCTCTGTGCCTTCTCTACTTCTGTTCATGCCAGAAAGCAATCATCTTTTCCCCACTTTTCACCTATTGAATTAATGTAATACTTATCTTTCACAGTTTTTTCCATATATGACGTCCTCTTCAATGTCTTTCCTAATCCCTACTTTCATAATGAATCCATTATTTCTTTGCATTTTCACAGAATATTGATTATAAATCTAGTTCTACTTAAACTTATGTTTAATTTTACCCTTTTTAAGATTATTTTTTCTATGTTTACAGAATATAAACCCCTGGAGAGCAGGAGACCATGAATTATTCTCTGTATTGCATATAGCAGTGCCATACACAAACCGGGAATTAATTATACATTTGTTAATTGATTAAATGTCAAAAAACTGAACTTTGAACTGAACTCTATTTACTCCCATGGAGAGAGACTCACTTAAATTCCAGAATTTCCTATTAATAAAATCCTAAATTTACTGCAAACTTTGTATTCCTCTTTCTTTAAGTTGTATACTTTTTTTCTTTAAATTATTGATCCTCACAACTCTGAGTCTTTATTCTAGAAAAAGAGAATGTATTTCCTTCTAAATGTTCCATCAGTGATCCTCCACTTGAAATACAATTTGAATTAAATAGCACCAGATTCTTCTTGTCTGTGTTTTACAAATAGCTTCTGCACTTGTAGTATCATATTACGTGAATAATGGCATGACATGTAGGAGATAGGGGGATTAATGCAAAAATGAAAACTTTGATTTATAATGATTAACAATAAAAACCACATTCTCTTAAAGTCTCTCTTTATCTTCCTCTCCTTCTGGAACTCAGAATTCCGTATAATTAAACTGTAATATCAAAATATAACAATAATAATATAATAAAATACAAGTTCAAATACTCAGCTAAAGTTTCACTAAACATCATCTTCCTCATTTTCTCAAAAGAACTAATAGCAACAACAATAACAACAACAAAAAGCCACAATGGTGGGCCTAAGGCAGTACTGACAGTAATAATAAAAAATAATGCAATATTCAGGGAATGATATTAAAGACTCCATGTATTTATGAGTGTGGTAATGAAGAGAAATGATCAATCTGATATTCCCAAAGGGACAAGGGAAATAAGATCAAAGTTTTCCTGAGTCATTGTTCTCTTTCTTCACCTGCGCCATAATTTGAAGTCAATTATGAACGTAAAGCATGAAGATACATAATCATTCCCTCAACTCAACTCTTAAAAGAATACAATTATAAAATAAACTTTAAAAGTGTGAATATCAAATTTTGAATACTTACCACATCACTCAAAAGACAGTAGTAAAATAAAAATATATATTTTCTACATTTATCAGACATTGAATTGATATGAAACCAGAACAGAATGTCTAACAAAACATGCAGTCTATTCACTTTGATTCTCTGCTCCAAAAATGCACTTCACAGAGAGTTATTGCAGGTTTCATGCATGATGAGCTCACTTTCCCTTATAACTCAGTCCAAAACCCCCAAGCCACCAACATACATCACAGTTCTCATACTCCAAGATACAAAGACTAAAATGAAAAACCAAACCAAACCAAAACAATAACAGCAACAACAAAAAACCTGCACGATTCTTTTGTGAAGAAAGAAGCATATCTCCTAAGATGACAAATATGTCCCAGTCAGTATACAAACACTGGTCCCAAAGCACCAACATGCCGAGGTCCTGGATAGGAGGCCCTGGCAGCAAAATAAAATCTCTCATCTCCCTGTGGGTCATGAAACATAAATAACACTAACACTGAGCTAATAAGTGGACTCATATTACCCTTTGCTGTGGCTTTCAGGAAACCTTTCATCAAATTTATTGCCAGAGCTGCTGCACATTATTGTGTCCTTTATTAGGCATTCTTCTCCCTGAAGATTAATTCAGGGCTTTATGAAGCTGCGTGTTCCAGAGTAATAGATGATTGCAAGTAAGTTAAGAGGTGTCACAGTCCCATCACTATAGACACACAGAATTGTGGTCAAATATCCGATGACATTTTTGACATAGTATATTGGCTTAAATTCACTATGACAACTGTCTCTTTGGGGCACTGACAAAATAGGAATCTTTAAGAGACGTTCAGATTTGTGGAAGACAGATAATTCCAAACAAGAACGGCTGTAGTATGTTCCCTCAATTATATCTATAAGATGGCAATATAACCTCTAGGAAATTGAAATATTCTGTTCACTCACAGGGTCTTGTTTCTTACCTCCTTGATGTCATTTTTGCCAAAAAGCTAGATTGAACTGATAAAAATCTATGAGATGTTTTACACATGTGTCATATACCTAATCTCTATGAGGATAAATTAGCATCGGTTTAACTTGTACTTCTGAAGCCAATTTTGAATTTACAATAGCATGCTGACATAAATGAAACTTCGAATTTGTCTACTTGACTTCTAATCATATTCATTTTTCTATCCATCTATTCAATAACTATTGAATGCCTACTATCTGTTAGCTACTCTTTTGGGTATCAGGGAAAACAGTGTTTTCGATTGGAAAAAACAGCCGAGTTGCTGTTTTAAGTTCTATGTAATGTATAAATTCATGACAGATTAAATTTGATATTTAGCTATTTGTGTCTTTGCAGAGCTATGTCTAAATCACAAAATATAATGTTAGATAGATATTTAGTAAATTCCAATTGGCACAATCAGCATAGAGAGCTCCTTTGTGTTTACAAAAGTCACTATGTGGACTTTTGAATATGCTACATAGTCAAATTTATTATAAATTTAAATTTCCTCCTTTTTGTTTTGAAAAATGCTTCCTATATCTGAGTTAAATGTCCAAGTAGTTTTTACATATTTTTACTAAGAGTAATATATATAAGACATGAAAATTTCTAGTGCAAATAACAACAAATTAAAGGGATTCTTTGGCAAAAACAACGTATATTTCTATGGGCACTTACTTTGTGCCAGACACTGTTTTAAGTGCTTTACGTATATTAACAATGATTATGAGTTAGGTACTATTATCCTCACTTTACAAAGAAAACTGAGACAGAAATTCACACGGCTGGTGAGAGGCAAAGTCAGGATTACAATGTAGGCAGAGGCTGAAGACTGAATTTATCCCCTATGTTATACGAGCTGGGGAGAGAGAGAAGGGGAGAGAGAGAGAATGAGAGAGACAGAGAGAATCCTTTACATTGTAGCTGGATAATTTCAAACTATGAGTCTTAGAAATTTCCTGAATTACTTATAGTCATAATTCCCTGATAGATTGATTATTCAAGGTGCTATATACAATTTATAGGCAGTCACTTGAAATGAAAAGAGAAATCTTATTTTTACCCTTCTCCTAACAACAGATTGTTTTAAAACTCTCGGTTGTGTAAGCCATAGAGTTTTTATATATGTTAGCTTTCGTAACTAATGGATATGATGATTTCTCTGTAATTCTAAAATTCACTGATTCATTTATTCATAATTAGAAAAAAAAACAACTGCAAGTGAGAATTATGGCCACACTGATAATATGAAATTAAAAAAAGAATTATGGAGCACAACAATGGACTGTCGCTAATTAGTATGAATTGAAATCCTAATGATTTTTCTTGATTTGGCTTCAACAATCTGGCAGGCAATACAAACTGAGGTTGGTTGTATTTTTCTTCTTAAAACTATTATTTAAAAAATTTCCTTCTACAGGGCATGTTCCCCTGCAAACAACGTTTCAAGAATTCTAGAACAGTTTTTCACTGCTCAACAGGAAATAATAAGGGTGAACTCTTATGTTTAAAAAATCCACCTATATAGAAGTAGGCTATTTCAAAGTGAAAATATACCAGAGCAATATCTGAAGAGTCTAAATAAGTCTACTCTTTTAATCTCTCTTCTAGATTTATTTGCAAGCTTTCCTCACACCATTCCCATGTTAGTGTGGAGAGTTTTCTAGGATAAAACCTTCTAATTTGTTCCTTTTCTCTTTATTTTTTTTTATTTCAGCATATTATGGGGGTACAGATGTTTAGGTTACTTATGTTGCCCTTGCCCCTCCCCCCTCCCCCTTAAGTCTGAGTTTCAAGCGTATCCATCTCTTAGATGGCGCGCATTGCACTCTTTGTGTATGCATATACCCATCCCCTCCTCCCCCTCCCAGGGATCATTTCTATAGTTCGTTACTAATTAGTTGTTAATAAGCTTTTCTTGGACGGGCTTACTAACAGATGCCACCTGTTAGGCTGTGACTATGGTAGTATCTTGTTTAGATTTATTTTACTATTATTATTTAGTTAGTACTTGCAGCTATTCATGGATCAAGATAGGAAAATTTTGCAAAACTTATTTAAAAGCCTTGCATTTTTTAGACACGACTACATATTTGCATATACTTAGGGCAACAGATATTTCCCCAAGCCTAAAGCAACATGGCAAACATCCAAAACAAACAAATGGAACCCTAGAAATCCTGGAAAATAGGGCATATTTTTATAAAGGCCTGCATGTGAATCCTGTTGGGAAAAAAAATCTCCTTTGGGCATAACATTTTAAAGGTCTAAAATGTGTGAAGGACCAACAAGATTTTAGAGATTCGTATGCAGAAGTGAAGAATATAAAAATCAGTTGTTATACTAACCCTTAACTGCTATGACAAATGATTTCATTAAATCATGTCCACTCATTTGAAACAGACATTTGATAATAGCTCATCACTTTTGTCCTTCAAAAGGAGCAGGAAGACATAATGCTACTTGACTTTTGGAATGGCCAAGTAAGGAACTGAGCAAAAAGCAGTGATAAAACTGATCAAATTTATCAAAAACAAATATTTCAAGACTCTAGAAATTGGCCAATGGCATATAACAAATTGAAAAAAGTTTATTCAAGGAAAACTATTAAATATCAACAAGGACAATGAGACTATACGGCAATTTAACCTGGGGCTGCTCCCATTTCCAAGTCCAAGCTCCAGGTTGTGGTAGTTCTACCAGTGCAAGGCAGGCCATGAGGACTTGGTAGTCTCTCTGGCTGTCTAGATTTTGAGCAAGGAGAACAAAAACCCATGTATGCAGGCACTGTCAAAACAGGTATGATCTTGCCTACAGTCAGGAAAGGATATTCACCCCTAGCTGACCATGAGGACTTGGGTACCCACAAAGTAATAGCAAGGACAGATGTCTATTGACTGAAATTTTAATATGGACTCCAATCCACACTCAGATATGTTAGCAAACAGTGGAAGCCCTATTCATTTAAGGAGTTTATGGGCAAACTTCAATCAATCACTGATTTACTACTAAGTTATACTGACCTAGAGGTAATTCCTTTTAAGCCAGTGTTAAAAATAAAAACAATAAATAATCTTTAAAAATAGAGGAGTGGACACATCAATTGCCAGAGACAGATTCTTCAGAATTCATCTAGATGAGACAGCAAACAAACCAAACAAATAAAAAATAGTAAAAACAAAACAATCCACAAAGGGAAATCCAGATCCATAGACACTAAGCTAAATTTTCTAAGATGTCCAGTTTTCAACAGCAAAAGTATATGAGATGCAAAAATCAGGAATATATAACCCATATACGAGAACAAGAAAAAAAAAGAAATCAAGAGAAACTGTGTCTAATATTGTCCAGATGTCGGACTCACTAGAAAAAGACTTCAAAGTATCCACTATAAATGTGTACAAATAAAGGAAACGGTGCTTAAGGAATTAAAGAAACATGTGTTGTCAATGGCTCACTTAATAGAGAATATCAATATAGAGACAGAATTTATTTAATAAACACACCAAATGGAAATTTTGTAATTGAAAAGTAAAATAACTGAAATGAGAAATTCACTGGAGTGATTCAACAGCAGATTTTAGCTAACGGAGGAAAGAATCAACGAGTTGAAGGTAAATCAATAAAGATTATCCAATCTGAAGAATAAGAAAAATGAAAAAGAAATGAACAGAGCCTCAGAGACTTGGGGTTATCAACCACACTATCTTACATATAATGGAATTCCTAGAATGAGAACAGGGACAAAATGGAGCAAAAAGAATATTTTAAGAAACAATGGATAAAGCATTCAAAATTGAAGAAAAATATTAATCTACATATCTGAGAAGCTCAATGAAATCAAAGAAGAATAAACATAAACAGAACCATGCCAAGACACATCATAGACAAATGGTTGAGAGACAAAAACACAGAAAAAATCTTGAAAGCAGCAAGAGAAAAATAACACATTACATTCCAGGGAACGAAAGTAAGATTAACAGCTGACTTTTAATCAGGCATACTAGAGACTAGGAGTCAGTTGGTTGGCTTATTTGATACGTAAGCAAAATACAAAAAATTCCTGTCAAGTATGCTATATCCAATGAAACTTTCCTTCAAAAATGAAAGTGAAAAAAAGTCATTCCTACATAAGCAAAGACTGATAGAATTCACAACTACCAGATCTGCCCTGCAAGAAATACTAAATTCTTTCTAGTTGAAAGAAAGCAGCATGACACAGAGAAATAAAGAGCATTAGTAAAAGTATTAATAAATATGTAAATACAAAAATATAAATATATATTCTATTTTTTTTCTTGTACCTTCTTAAAAAGACAATTGCATGAACCAGTAATTATATATTATATAATTATAAAACTATATTTTATATTAATATATAGAGAGACAATATATGTGAATAATATCACAAAGGAATGGAATGAAAATAGAAAGATATTGAAACAAATTGTATGCATTTATTGAAAGTAAGCTAGCAGAAATCTGAAGCAGAATGTGACAAGTAAAAAAGCATATTGTAAGCTGCTATGATTGAATTATGTCCTCCCACAATTCATATGTTGAAGCCTTAAACCCCAATGTAACTGTATTTGGAGATAGGGCTTTCAGGAGGTATTAATAATTAAGATTAAATAAGATCATAAGAGTCTCGTCCTAATTTGATAGAATTGGAAATTGGTGGCTTTATAAAAAGAAAAATCTCTCTCCCACACTCTCTCTCCTCTCTCTCTCTCTCTCTCTCTCTCTCTCTCTCTCTCTCTCTCTCTCTCTCTCTCTCATGTGCAAATACTAAGGAAAGGACACATGAACATATAGTGAGAAGGCAGCCATCTATAGGTCAAGAAGAAAGCATTCACTAGAACTTGACTATGATGCTAAACTTATTTCAGACTTCCAGCTTCCAGAACTGTGAGAAAATAAATTTCTGCTGTTTAAGCCACCCAGTCTATGCTATTTTGTTATGGTGGCCCAAGCAAACTAAGACATAAATCCTATAGTAACTATTAAACATTTTGGAAAAAATAGTTAAAGCAAGCAGAGGAATTAAAGCTGAGCAGCAAAAAAAAAAAAAAAAAAAAAAAAAAAAAAAAAAAAAAAAAAAAAAAAAAAAAAAAAAAAAAAAAAAAAAAAAAAAAAAAAAAAAAAAAAAAAAAAAAAAAAAAAAAAAAAAAAAAAAAAAAAAAAAAAAAAAAAAAAAAAAAAAAAAAAAAAAAAAAAAAAAAAAAAAAAAAAAAAAAAAAAAGCAACAAAAAGGAATTCAGTGGAAGAGAATTAGAGGAATGTGAAACAACACATATAGAAAACAAATTGTAAAATAACAAACACAAAACCTCAACAAAATACTTGCAAGCTAAATTCACAGAACTGAAAAAAGATTATACACAATGACCAGGAATGTGAGGTTGGCTTAACCTCAAAAAATCAATAAATGTAATACACTCTATAGATAGAAAAAAGGACAAAACCATATGATATTTTAATAAAAATAAAAAATTATTTGGAAAACTCAAACACTAATTCATAATAAAAACCCTCAACAAACTAGTAAAAGAAGGGAAATTGCTCAACCCAATAAAGGGCATCTTTTAAAACTTACAGCAAAATCATGCTTAATGGTGAAAATCTGATTGCTTGCTGCCTAAGATTGGAAACAATACAAAGATGTCTGCTCTTGCCACCATTTCTGTTCAACATTATAATAATAGTTCTAGTCAGTGTGATAAAGCAGGAGGACGTGGGGAGACAGAGAGAAAGAGAGAGTGAGCATGCAGATTAAAAAGGAAAACGTCTTTATTTGTAAATGCTATGATTCTGTATGTCTCAAATCCTGGAAACACACACACACAAACTGTTCGAACTAATAAACGTGTTTGGCAAAGTTTTAGGATACAAAAACAATATATAAAAATCAAATGTATTTATACATACTAGCAACAGATAATCTGAAAATGAAACTAGGGAAAAATTCCATTCAAAATATCATTAAAAAGAAAAAAAAACCTTAGAAATAAATTTAACAAAAGACGTGCTGGACTTACACACTAAAAGATACAAATCATTGTTGAGATAAATTAAAGATGAATTAAAGAAAATCAGAAAAAAATTCATGTTTATTATTTGCAGGCTCAATACTGTTAAATTGGGGATTCTTTTCAAATTGATCTAAAAAGTGAAAGTGATCTTTGTCAAATTGTCACCAAAAATGGTAAAGCGTGTAAATTCAAAACTGCCCCTTTACAAAAACAATGAATAAGCTGGCAAATTGTCAGGATCACCTTTCTCAGAACTCTGGAGTCATATCTAAAACTTGCACCAACCAGAGGAATACTTATTGAATTTAAGTAAGGAAACTCTGTAGAATTTTATTAATAATTTACCCTGTTAACAACCCCCACTCCACTCTACTTTTAAGATGACATCCTGGGAGGAGCCAAGATGGCGGACGAGAAAAGCCACCAGTCAGAGTGTCTCTACAAAAAAGACAGATTTTAGAAGAAAGTGAAAAAAATAAACTAGGAGAAAAACATAGATCAGGGGAGGGCTGGAAGGAAGGCTACCTGAAACTACAGGAGACTCCATGGGAAGATGTTGTGGAGGAGAACTGGAAAGAGAAATGTCCCCAAGGGGCTTGCAGACCAGCGACAAGGGTAGGTGGAGCAGATAACTTTCCCCTCCCTTGCATCTCGGACTGTTGGTGGGCTCCTGAGCAGTTGGAGAGACCTGCCAACACCAGCCCAGAGATGGCTGCCACTGGTGAGCAGTGAACCTCATGCGGACAGGGCATCAGTCTCCCAGCTCTGTTGCAGCACCTCCCAGCGCACAGACCCGAGTCTATCGGCAGATACCATATTGCTCCATTCTCTCCTTCCCCTTGCCTACCATTGGGTGCCCAGAGAGACAATTTAGCCATCATACGGAGGCATATCCATGGAAGGAGACATTTCCTTTTGGGGCCCTACAGCAGACTGAGGGGTACTCAGACTGCGAGCTCCCTACTGCCTGCCCTCCCAGGTGGTGCTTGCCTGGTGACTCCAGGAGAGCAGGGAAAATCCCGAGGTGGAGTGAAATCAATCCAGCTTGGGCACCCTGTAGGTGATTCGAGACCAGCACCCCTCCCCCTGCAGGGTCAGGGATTGATTTCCAGGGCCCAGGGTACAGGCCTGTAGACCAGACCCTGTAACACCCAGGTCACGATCGTACTGCCCCTGGGCACAGAAGGGAGATCTGTGAAAGAGCCTATTGAGGAGTGTGCACCTTCAGAGGCAGATCGGCGTGCCTGAGTGGCGACGCTCCTCCCAAAAGGGGGCTGTGCATCCAGCTCAGGCTGCGATCCTGGGTAGGGAAACTCCCGGCCCACATCACAGCCAGGGGAGATCCATCGGCCTGAGGTCCTGCTTGCTGGCAGAGGACTGGGAGAGGCCACGGAGTGGGGGAAGGTGGAGGGAGCGAGACCTGCTCCAGAGTGCGGACAGCCCCACCCCCCAAGCCCAGACTTTTCAGCTGAGTGGAGCCATTTCAGCCCCTCCCAGAAGCTTTGCACAGAAACAAAGAACAGACCTTTGACCCCTGCTAACAGCAGTTGTGGAGCCTGAGGGCAGGCTTACCCAACCCAGCCCCGCCCAGACTCCCTCCCAGACCTCTCCCTGAGGTGGAGAATAAGAACACACTTGGAAGTCCCAGAGCCCCACCCACCTCCTGAGGAACAAGAGGGCCCTTCCAGAGGATCAAGAGCTGGCTACTGGACCCCAAAACAGCACTGCAGCTCGCTGCTCCCAGCAAGTGCCACGTACTGACAGGGAGGTCATTCTGCACACCCTTTTACTGCAGCTACTGATTAATTGTAAAGGGTGTGGTCAAATCTCACCCACAAACACCACGTACTGGCTCAGAGACTAAACAGGGCATGTCATTATCCGAACGAAAATCTAAAGGCAAGGAGGAAAAACTGATCCAGATGGTAACGAACCAGTGAAAGAACTCTGGAAGTATAAAGACTCAAATGGAAAGCACACCCCCAAAGAGGAGCAACAGCACCCTAGAAATTGACATTAACCAAACTCAGAACACTAAAATGACAGAAGAATTTCAAACATGGATTGTAAGAAAACTCAATGATATGCAAGAAAAACTGGATAACCAACACAAGGAGACCACAAAAAAAATCCGGGACTTGGAAGAAAAATTCACTAAAGAAATGGAAATATTAAAGAAAAATCAAACCGATCTCCTGGAAATGAAGGACTTATTCAGGGAACTACAAAACACAGTGGAAAGCCTCAAGAACAGGGTAGACCAAAGAGAAGAAAGAATCTCAGAGATTGAAGATGAGTCCTTCCAATTAAATAAGTCATTCACACAGATCGAGCAAAAAACTAAGAAAAAAGAAATAAGCCTACAAGAAATGTAGGATTATGTGAAAAAACCAAACCTGAGGGTGATAGGGATTCTGGAAGGTGAAGAAGAAAACACTCAAGGGCTGGATAAGCTATTTGAAGAATTAATAGAGGAGAATTTCCCAGGACTTGCTAAAAATCTAGATATACAGGTACAAGAAGCTCAACAGGCCCCACGGAGATTCAACGTAAATAGGAAGACACCACATCATGCAGTAATCAGACTGACCAAAATATCCACTAAATAGGCCCTTGTACGAGCTGTAAGGAGAAAGAAGCAAGTAACATAAAAAGGAACGCCCATCAGAATAACTCCAGACTTCTCAACTGAAATCCTACAAGCAAGAAGAGACTGGGGCCCCATCCTCACTTTTCTGAAACAGAATAATGTCCAGTCTAGAATCTTGTACCCTGCAAAACTAAGTTTCATATATGAAGGAGAAATAAAGACATTCTCAGATAAGCAAAGACTGAGGGAATTCACCAAGACAAGACCAGCTCTCCAAGAGGTACTCAAAATAGAATTACACAAGGATCAACACAATAAACACACTCGAATGTAAAATTACTGAAAAATTAAAGATCAAAGGCTAGATTCCACAATGGTTCATGGAGAAAACAAAGCAACAAAATGCAATCCAACAGAATGAACAGTAATTCAGACCACTTATCGGTTCTCTCAATCAATGTGAATGGCTTGAACTTCCTTCTCAAGAGACATAGGGTGGCCGAATGGATAAAAAAAAAAAAAAAAAAAAAAACAAGCCAAGCATCTGCTGTCTCCAGAAAACTCATCTAACCTGCAAGGATGCATTTAGACTCAAGGTAAAGGGGTGGAAATCAATATTTCAAGCAAATGGAAGCCAAAAGAAGGCTGGTGTGGCAGTTTTGATCTCAGATAACTTAGTTTTTAAATCAACAAAAGTAATGAAAGACAAAGAGGGTCACTATATAATGGCGAAGGGTACAGTTCAACAAGAAGACATACCAATTCTAAATATGTATGCACCCAACTTAGGTGCACCCAGACTTATAAAGAAAACTACTTGATCTAAACAAATTGATAGACAGCAGCACTGTAATACTCGGAGACTTCAACACCCCACTGACAGCACAGGACAAATCCTCCAAACAGAAAATTAAGAAAGAAATAATGGACTAAAAGAGAACTCTACAACAAATGGGCTTGAGTGACATTTACAGGACATCCTACCCCAAAACCACTGAATATCCTTTCTTCTCATCAGCTCATGGGACATTCTCTAAGATTGACCATATTCTAGGACACAAATCATGTCTCAAAAAATTAAAAAAAAAATGGAAATTATACCATGCATCTTCTCAGATCACAGTGGAATAAAAGCAGAAATCAACCCCAACAGAAACTCTCATTGCTACACAAAGTCATGGAAATTAAATAATCTTCTACTGAATAATTCCTTCATAAATGAAGAAGTAAAAATGGAAATGAAAAGATTCTTTGAACTAAATGTCAAAGGTGAAACAAGTTATCAAAATCTGTGGGACACAGCCAAAGCAGTCCTGAGGGGAAAGTTTATTTCCATAAATGCCTATATCCAAAAGTTAAAAAGATCACAAATAGACAACCTAATGAATCAACTCAAAGAACTAGAAAAAGAAGAACAGACCAAACCAAAACCCAGCAGAAGAAGGGAAATTAATAAGATCAAATCAGAATTAAATGAAATTGATGACAGAGAAATTATATGGAAGATTAATAAAACAAAAAGTTGGTTCTTTGAAAAAATAAACAAAATTGACACGCCTTTGGCTAAACTAATGAAAAACAGAAAAGAAAAATCTCTAATAAGCTCCATCAGGAACAGAAAAGGAGAAGTTGTAACCGATGCTGTGGAGATTTAAGATATAATTTATGAATATTACAAAAACCTTTATGCACACAAACTGGAAAATGTGGAGGAAATGGACAAATTTTTAGAAACACACAGCCTCCCTAGGCTCAACCAGGAAGAAATAGAATGCCTGAACAGACCAATACCAAGAACTGATTTTGAAACAGCAATAAAAAACATTCAAAAAAGTAAAGTCCCAGACCAGATGGTTTTGCACTCGAATTTTACCACAACCTACAAAGAAGAACTGGTGTCTATCCTGCAGAAATTATTCCAGAACATCGAAAAGGATGGATTCCTCCCCAACACATTTTATGAAGTCAACATAACCCTGATACCAAAACCAGGAAAGGATGCAACAAAAAAAGAAAACTACAGACCAATATCCCTTATGAATGTAGATGCAAAAATTCTCAACAAAATTCTAGCTAACCAAATCCAGGTGCTTCTTAAGAAAATAATCCATCATGACCAAGTGGGCTTCATCCCAGACATGCAGGGATGGTTCAACATACGCAAATCTATAAAGGTAATTCACCACATAAACAGTAGCAAAAACAAAAACCATACGATTCTCTCAACAGACGCAGAAAAAGCATTTGACAAAATTCAACACCCTTTTATGATAAGAACGCTTAACAAAATAGGCATAGAGGGGACTTACCTAAAAAGGATACAAGCCATTTATGACAAACCGACAGTCAACATCATACTGAACGGAGAAAAATTGAAAGCATTCCCGCTTAGAACTGGCAGCAGAAAAGGTTGCCCACTATCTCCACTTCTATTCAACATAGTGCTGGAAGTCCTGGCCACAGGAATCAGGCAAGAGAGTGGAATTAAAGGCATATGAATGGGAACAGAAGAGATGAAACTCTCATTATTTGCTGTTGACATGATATTATATCTAGAAAACCCCATGGATTCAACCAAGAGGCTCCTGGAATTGATAAATGAATTCAGTAAAGTCTCAGGATATAAAATCAATACAGACAAATCAGAGGCTTTCATATATGCCGATAGCAGTCATACTGAGAACCAAATCAAAGACTGAATTCCCTTCACAATAGCAACAAAGAAAATAAAGTATCTAGGAATATATTTAACTAAGGAGGTAAAAGACCTCTACAGGGAGAACTACGAAACATTGAGGAAGGAAATAGCAGAGGACGTAAACAGGTGGAAAACTATACCATGCTCGTGGGTAGGCAGAATCAACATCGTTAAGATGTCTATACTACCCAAAGTGATCTACAGATTCAATGCAATCCCTATTAAAATACCAACATCATTCTTCACAGATGTAGAAAAATTAATTTTATGCTTCGTATGGAACCAGAGAAGACCCCGCGGAGCAAAAACAATTCTAGGCAATAAAAACAAAATGGGAGATATCAACTTACCAGACTTCAAACTTTATTATAAGGCTGTAATAATCAAAACAGGTTGGTACTGGCACAAAAATAGAGCCATTGACCAGTGGAACAAAACTGAGAACCCAGATATAAAACCATCCTCATATAGCCATCTAATCTTTGACAAAGCAGACAAAAACATACACTGGGGAAAAGAATCCTTATTCAATAAATGGTGCTGGGAAAACTGGATAGCCACATGTAGAAGACTGAATCAGGATCCACCCCTTTACCTCTCACAAATGTCAACTCATGCTGGGTAACAGATTTAAACCTAAGGAGTGAAAATATTAGAATTCTAGAGGAAGATGTTGGAAATACTCTTCTAGACATTGGCCTAGGCAAAGAATTTATGAAGAAGACCCCAAAGGCAATCACAGCAACAACCAAAATAAGTAAATGGGACCTGATCAAATTAAAAAGCTTCTGCACAGCCAAGAACTGTCACAAGAGCAAACACACAACCTACAGAATGGGAGAAAATTTTTGCATTCTGCAAGTCTGATAAAGGGCTGATAACTAGAATCTACTTAGAACTCAGGAAAATCAACAAGAAAAAAATCAAACAACCCTATCAAAAAGTGGGCAAAGGACATGAATGGAAACTTTTCAAAAGAAGACAGAATAATGGTCAAAAAATATATGAAAAAATGCTCAACATCTCTAATCATCAGGGAAATGCAAATCAAAACCACAATGAGATATCACTTATCTCCAGTGAGACTGGTCTTTACCAAAAAGTCCCAAAACAATAAATGTTGGCGTGGATGCGGAGAGATAGGAACACTCATACACTGCTGGTGGGACTGCAAACTAGTGCAACCTCTGTGGAAAGCAATATGGAGATGTCTTGAAGAGATACAAGTAGAATTACCGTTTGATCCAGCAATCCCGTTACTGGGCATCTACCCGAAAGAACAAAAGTCACTCTATAAAAAAGACACCTGCTCTCGAATGTCTATAGCAGCACAATTCACAATTGCAAAGATGTGGAAACAACCCAAGTGTCCATCAATATATGAGTGGATTAATAAAATGTGGTATATGTATACCATGGAGTACTATTTAGCTTTAAGAAACAGTGGTGATCTAGCACCTCTTCTATTCTCCTGGATAGAGCTGGAACCCATTCTACTAAGTGAAGTATCCCAAGAATGGGAAAACAAGCACTACATGTACTCACCATCAAATTGATATTAACTGACCAACACATAATTGTACATATAAGAATAACATCTATTGGATGTCGGGCCGCAGGGAGCGGGGAGGGGGGAGGAGGGGACGAGTACATGCATACACAAAGAATGCGATGTGCACCATCCGAGGGACGGACGCATTTGAAACTCGGACTTGGGGTTGAGGGCAACATACCTAACCTAAATATCTGTACCCCCATAATATCCTGTAATAAAAAAAAAAGATGGCATCCTGCATTTTTTTTCAAGTTGCTGGCATCAGAGGAAGCCATAGAGAATTTATTTTCAAAGAGTTGTGGTCGTGTGTTTTGGCCTGTCTGATGACTCTCGGAGGGCTGTGCTCAATGGCCTGCATTTGTTTTGCCTACAGAGAGCCTTTTTAGGGCTCAGGCAGAATCTTGGGCATCAGTAAATATGTTATATTACCCTCTGCTGCCAGGGACATGCAATAACAGTCATGGCAAGTAACACACCAAAAATATTGGGAAGAAAGAGGATAGAGAAAGAAATACTTCTAGTAATGAAGTCTTTGAAAAGCACCTGCATATTCCAGGGAATGCAAGAGGCCTAAGGGCATGTCTAGTGCTGGAAACATGCTAATTAAAGACCCGAGAAGACACTAAGCTTTCACCTCTGGCCAACTTCAAGACTCTGTGCAAGCAGAAAGTAAAGGCTAAAACAGTATTGTAAATTGTCCATCTAACTGCATGTCTAAGCATTAAAATATTCCCCCAAACAAACCGAATCTGTAAACATTGTGGCCCATCTCTCTCTCTCTCTCTCTCTCTCTCTCTCTCTCTCTCTCTCTCTCTCTCTCTCTCTCTCTCTCTCTTTCAAGAAATCTATGCCAAATTATTAGCCAATGGAACAGAGACTAATGAGAGAGAGACTTATTGAACAGACTCAACAAAAACTATAGATTTTATAAAATTAAGACACTAAACGATCATAAAAATTTGCAAAAGCTTCAGAAGTAAGCTAAGGTGAAATGAGAGAATCTTCTTCCTCTTTTTATAAGGGCATTAATCTTATCACAGGAGCTCTACCCTCATGACCCCATCTACCCCTACTTACTTCCCCAGAGGCCCTACCTCCAAATACCATTACATTGGGTATTAGGGTATCAGTATATGAATTTTGAGCAAAACACAAGCATTCAGTCCATAGCAGATGGGAGGTAGAAAAACTGGAAGCCTAATACATTGCTTGTGGATATTTGAAATGGTATGACCTCTTTGAAATACAGGTTGGCAGTTTTTTCCAAGATAAACATAAACTTTCCATATGACCCAACAGTTTCAGTCCTAAAAATCAGCACAATTCACAATCGCAAGGATGTGGAAACAACCCAAGTGCCCATCAATCCATGAGTGGATTAATAAAATTTGGTATATATTTACAATGGAATATTACTCAATCATAAGAAACGACAGTGATCTAGCACCTCTTACACTTTCCCGGATTAAAATTAAGCCCATTATCCAAAGTGAAGCACCACAAGAGCAGAAGAACGGGACCCACTTGTACTCGCCATCAAACTGGTTCTAACTGATCAACACTAGGTTGATCACATGGCAGAAATACTCTCTAGGGATTAGGGGGATGGGGGGGCAAATCAACAACTAAAGGACACGGGGAGCACTAAGCGGGGGGGTGGGAAGGGCATGCCTTAAACCCGCACTTGGGTGAGGCAAAGGCATGAAGTGTAACTGTAGTGTTTGTACCCTCACAATACCCTGGAATAAAATAAAACAAACAAACAAACAAACAAACAAAAAAAAACAAATTATAAATGGAAAGGTTCCAGAAGGATTGTATAGGTTTAAAT
>RJWJ010000715.1:0-186214 GCA_004363605.1 Indri indri
GTGATCTAGCACCTCTTACACTTTCCTGGATTAAAATTAAGCCCATTATCCAAAGTGAGGCACCACAAGAGCAGAAGAACGGGCTCCACTTGTACTCACCATCAAACTGGTTCTAACTGATCAACACTAGGTTGATCACATGGCAGAAATACTCTCTAGGGATTAGGGGGATGGGGGGGCAAATCAACAACTAAAGGACACGGGGAGCACTAAGGGTGGGGGAAGGGCATGCCTTTAACCTGCACTTGGGTGAGGCAAAGACATAAAGTGTGACTGTAGTGTTTGTACCCTCACAATACCCTGGAATAAAAAAAAAAAAAAAGGAAACATAAGTAAAAACAAACAAACAAAAAAAGAAATGAAATTTTTCTATACTTCAAAGACTTTTGTATATTTCCTCTAGATGTCATATCCCTTCTTTCCTTAGAGGAAACAGCATATCTTGTTATTGTTCTCTGTTACTCATTCTTTAATTTTCCAAAAATGATATTTGCCTACTCAGTTATATATTATAACTAAAGATATAGTTTTAGTTTTGATTTTTGAAGATTACATATTATAAATGGAATTCTGTAGTATGTATTGTTTTTGACTTGCTTAGGTTGCTCAGTATTTGATTTTTCAGTATCATCCATTCTGATGTGTGTATATATAGTTCACGTATTGATTCTCAATTCTATGTAATATTGTACTGGAAAAAATCACTTATTTTCTTTTCTATTATGTATTGAAATTGATTATTTTCTGTTGCTGTATTATCATTATTATTTTATCACTCTTAGTTGATATTTTGATGCTATTATAAATGTACATATCATTTTTATTACAGGGTGGTGTTTTTTTCTCACAGTTTCAAAGGAATTATTTATGCATCCTGATATAAATCCTTTATAAATTGTATATGTTGCACATATCTTCCCCCAATTTGTGTATTATACTTTCTTTATAAGGTCTTCTGAATAAGAGGAAGTTTTAATATTAATATATTCAAATATGTCAGTCTTCATTTACGGTTAGTGCTGTTATGGCTCATTTAAGAAACACATCGCTATTCCAAGATTATAAATATATAGACCAAAGTCTACTTCTGACTTTGTCGTTATTTTTAAAATTTGAGTCCTTAACCCATTTGGAATTAATTCCTTTATAAGCTATGAGTTAACAATCATTATAATATATGTTTTTTCACTTGGATAACAATTTGTCTCAGCATTATGTATTGATGAGGTAGCTTCCCCCTACTGATCGTGGTGCAATTTCTGTCCGACAGCAGGTTCCCATTGGATGTGTGAGTTTATTCTGGGTTCTCTGTGCAATTGCACTGGTTTCTTTGTCTGTCTCCCTCTTCCTAAAACTCACAGATTAATTACTATACCTTTCTAAAGAATTCTTAATAATTAAAAAGGTAAAGAACTCCACAATGTTTTTCTTCTTCAGCAGTGTCTGGACTGTTTGTTTGCTTGTGAACTTTTTGTTCTTCTGTCAAGTTATTCTCAAAATACTGATGGGATTTTTATCGCAGATGAATTATTTATTTATTTATTGTAGATCAATTTGAGAAATTTTACACTTATACAATATTGAGTATAATTGATATATATTTTGTGAATATATATTTAAGTATTTTTAATGTCTTACTTATGAATTTTTATATAAAGTTCTTATCTTTTGTTACATTTTACTTGCAGATATTATTTTTGCTAATATAAATGGTATCTGTTAAATTGTATATTCTTTCATTGCAGAAATACGACTAATATTTGAACAGTATACAATGCTTCTAAACTACTTATTAAATAACAATATGAATAGTTTTTATAAATTTTAAATATTTTTATGTAGACAATAATATGTGAAAATAATGGTTTTGAAAATATATTCCCATATATACATTTTCCTATGTAATAACATTTTCCTTATGTTATTATGACACTTAAAAGTGTAGTCTAATATTGAATGCAAGTATGATAGTGGGGATTTTGTCTTTTTACTAATTTAAAGAAAATACATCTTTTTAGTTTATAGAAATTCTCTTTTTTTAGGTTACTAACAATTCTATCATGATTAGTTACTGGATTTTTTTAAAGACTCTTCTTTATGTATTGAAATATTTTATTTGCATTAAATCATTTTCCTGATTTGAGTCAACTTTATTGTTTTATAATAAATCAAATTATATTTTGTATGATTTATACATTGCTGAAATTCGTTTGCTAATATTTTACTTAATATTACAATCCTGCACATTTTCCTGATTTTGAATTGGAAAAGAAAGACAACCAAGTAGGAAAAATAGGTAAAGACTGAAAGAAGCACTTTACAAAAGAAGATAAATATAGCCACCAAGAAAAGGCAAATTAAAACACAATGACATATCACTAAATAGGCAACAGATACACTAAAAATCACAAAAGAATATAAAGTCTGGTAACCCAAAGTGTCAAATTTTGGAGCAGATGATATTCACATATACTATCAGTGTCTGAGAAAATTGTTATTTTCACTATGTAACATTTTAGTGGAATCTATGACTGCCAAACATATGTTTCTCTACTACCCAGCATTTTTACTCTTAGGTGTAAATCCTACACAAATGAAATGTGTGGATACTAGATGTATGTGCAAGTTTCACTGAAGAATTATTCAAGGTAAATATAATCAAGAAACAACACAAAACATTTTGTCTTTTATGCACAGTAAAATAAGTAAATTAACTGTAGTCTGTTCACATAATAGAATACCACATTGCCCTGAGAATTAGTGAACTACATCTACATGAAGGACATTGATGAATCTCACAAAAATGACTCCGAGCTACATCATTTAGGACACAACCCCAAAGCTCAATGAATCACTGGAACTTAGTCACTTGCCAACAGCTAGCAACATTAGAGCACTAGCAATGAAATCTCTACACATGCGTCATTGTGTCCAGGGAAATCTTTAGGGGTTCCCTTATTAAAAAGAAGAGAAGATTCAGGATATTGGAAAAATGTTGGTCTCTGATGTATATTCTGCTTTATAAATGATAATAACATACCAAAGGGTATAATTTGTGAAATAACACTGATTCTTTTGCCAGAGACAAAAATCTATTGCCAACAACTATAAGGAGATATCTGATATCCTATGTGTTTTTACCAATCAAAGTTACTCACTTTTTTAATGCACATAGTATGAATCGGGTTTTCTTTCAGAAGGCTTCAATTTCACAATTCCTGATAAATCTGTTCTCTTTGTACTATTTTCTCATCCTTCTTGTCAAAATTTGTTTAATGTAGAGGTTAATTAGAATGGTTCACATAAATTCATTTATACTGAAGCTTAAATAAGGTAATATTTGAGTGTTTACATTAGCATTTTAATAGAAATATCATCCTTTAATAAAACAAAGTATCTGCAATGGCAAAATTTTCCATATTAGATAGAAACAAACAGAAAAATTAGGGCAAATAAGTGAGACATTCACAGTGTCTTTCATGTTTTCCAATGTTGGAAATTGACTTTAAGACTCTGTATATAATATGGTTCCACTTAAATCAAATCAAAGAAAATTTTAAAAGTTGAAAAGTCAAATTTTATAAGTTCTGTAGTTACAGGTACTTCCCTTCAGGCTAGTCAGAGCAGTTTATTGTACTAAAGAAATAATTTAATTGTATCTTAAGGAACATGGACAAAGTAATGAGATTTGAAGTTGTTTAATTTAAAACCAGAGTATAGTTGGGCACAGATAATTTATATTATACTATCTTTTATGAAGAATATAATAAATCTGTATTTAGATGAATAAATATAATATTGAAATGCACGGTTATCTTAATATGGAATTCAACACACCTTGTCAAATTCATTTTCTATTATTAATGATATAGAGTAGAAATATGTAATGTCACTTGCTTTATTCAATCTTCTTTGCATAGCAATGGTGAAGTATGTAACTGATATTGCAACACTAAACACAAGGTGGCATTTGTCATCATCTAGGATGTTCATTTACCTTCATCAACTTACAATGTCCCAAACATTTTTTAAGGCAACATCTTATGTTCTAATATTTTCTGATAGCTGTATCTGCCTATATGGAATTAAATTCTTTTAAAAACACACTTGCCTTTATAGGCAGTAATGTGATTTCCAATGAAAATAAAAGTTTTCAGTCATATTAAGGACTAATAAAATCTGTTAGTTCAAACCCCTGTCTTTTCTTCTTTGAATTAGGCATACATCCTTGACAGCTGACTGGCAAAAAAAAAAAAAAAGAAAGAAAGAAAGAAAAAAGAAAAAAAGAAAAGAAAAGAAGAAAAGGAAAGGAAAAGCCCAGCACTTGAAAATCAGATTTAAATAGCTCTTTTACAAAAGGAATACACGGTTAATCTCCCTCAAGATTCTCCATTATTGTCCCTCAGAGATGGGAAATTTTGCAAAATACTAACTCAAAATCATATAGCTTGATTGAAAACAACCGAATTTGAATACAGGCTTTATAGGTCCTACTTTTTTATTATTCTTTATTAAAAATATTGTTCTATGTTATTATAGTTACCAGAGTAAACATGTAAGTTATTCAATCCATGATCTCTATAATACATTGTGCAAATACCAATGTGAAGCTTGGTATAGTGGGAAAAACATTGTCATTGCCATTTGAAGATCAGGGATTATACTGTACCATGTTTCACATTACCAACCTTGTGGTCTATGAAAAAAATATATATATTTAAATTTAGATACTCAATTTTATCATTTGCAATTACAACATAATAATCGGTACCTCAGGGTGTTGTGCAGATTAGGTAAATATGCGCATGCCATTTTAACATCACAGAAATTCTCTGATGAATCTCTCTGCATGCCTAGCACAGAGTCTAGCATTTGGAAAATAAAGGTTGCTGTTTTTGAGTCTTTTAAGTAAGGATTGAGATAAGTCTTGCCTTGTTGGCAAGAATGAAAGGAAATGTTTTCAATAAAGACAGGAAAAAGAGCACTCTGTCAATGCTGAAGTGATGAGATAAAATTGGGTCGTAGATTTCAGACAATGGAAAGCTAGATCCCACATTAGCAATCAAAAACAAGAATCTCTTTGCCTTGCTAGTGGATAAGAAATAAGATCAGTACTGTTGCAACAAGGCAAG
This sequence comes from Indri indri, assembly GCA_004363605.1. Classification (NCBI taxonomy): domain Eukaryota; kingdom Metazoa; phylum Chordata; class Mammalia; order Primates; family Indriidae; genus Indri; species Indri indri. Next base: position 5,133 of record RJWJ010000715.1, read on the forward strand.
CTCTCTATCAAGGTGAAAATACATAAAAGCTCAGATCACAATCAGGTTTATTGGGTGCTGTGTTTACATATGTGAAGCATAGAAATTGAAGAAAATCAAGAATGTCGTCAATGGTAATTTTAAAGTGAGAATTATGAAATTAATTTTGTATTACTTTATGCTGACATCTGAGGCTTTGATAGATTTTTGTATGAGGTCAGCAATTGCAATACTTTTGTAATATTATTGCAGAGATCTTTACATCACTGTAGCAAAGAACTCTAGACTTTAAAATCAAGGATAAAAAAGATTAGATTTACTTGATTCTCAGTCACTTGATGTCATGATAGCAATTAAGCTATTCACACAGTTGTCTAGAGTACCCCAACACCGCAATACTTTATGTGTTTTAACTCTTATGTCTGAGTCTAAACTTTACCTAGATTGTCTTTTGTACATAGTCTTTGAAAACATCTTGGAACACGGACTTCCTGTCACGTTTATTGTTCTCTATGAAGACACAAAATTTCATGAGATCATTCACACTAGGACTTGAGTAACGGAGGAGTTGCCCGTCCTCCCATAGATATGGAAGTGTAAAATTGAGAGTGGGGAATATGTAACGGGGGAATGGCCTGGGGAAAAAAAACAGCAAAAAGATTTTCTGTCTCTTTAAATCTTCCCCCACTCTTTTTGGGAACTGAAGCCTGCATCCCTGTCTCAGACAGGTGATCTGGAGGGGCCTGGGGAATGTCTTTTGTTTTCTGTGTTACAGGAGATAGCTCAGCCATCCCAGGCCCTGGCACCAGCCTCCCAGGTGGGTGGAGATCACAGGCTTTGTCTTTGTCAGTGATGCGACAATTAGAATCATTAACAATAGCCTAGAACTGAGGGTCCTCACTTTAAAAGCTCTGTATTTCTGCTATGTTCACAAAATTTGGATTTTGTTCTCTATCCCATATTTCACTTCTTTTAATTACATTTAATATAGTGGTTATCACAAATGTTTTATGTTTATTCACTACTGTTATTAATTTTAGTGAAGATTTGGGAACAGGTGGGTGGGGAAATGCATTACCTGGGGTCCTCTAAATATATGCACCAAGATTTGATTAGAGATTTATTTGGGAAACATCTGAGAAGTGGGAAAACAGAGAGGGAGTGGGAAGAGGTGGGAAAACTTCAGATGGTGATGCAGATCTGACATCTGTGAATGAGAGAAGGAAGGGTGGAAAGAAGGGAGGAAAACCTTTTATTATAATGCAGTTCTAAGAAAGTTTCAGCAAAGTCAGTGGAGTCCTGGAGACAGAATTGATCATCAGAGAATTATCATATTTCCCAGGAATCAGTCTGCCTTAGTATCCCTGTCTTATTCACTGGCTAGGAATGGCTCATAGGAAGGTTGGCCCCTAGGGGAAGGCGGTGGTGGGTTTCCCAGTGCAGCAACTAGTGGGGAACATCTGAAAAATGTAGTTTTATGGTTGGCACAGGTGCCCCTACATAAAACAAGGGTGGCTGAGAGCTTATTTTATTATAAATTTGGCTTATAAAGCATAGTTTCACTTAGCTTTCTAAATATTTTTTCTGTTAGAGATTCTGTGTATGATAATTACACATTTAAAATTATTTTTTAAGGACTCAGAATAATAGTAGTTAAATGTTTATATTCTTCTGATTCATAATCTAAACCAGTTCTGTTCCAGATGAGCTTCTGGAATAAAAATAACTTTGAAATCTAGGATCCTTATAAAGTGAGTAGGTAGGAACATCCTGCTGAGAAAGTGTCCTTAATTTTATATCCAAACATAATTGTCTCAAAATAATCACACATTTCTCACCTTTTCAGAAAAATTTCTAGAAGCTATAATAGAATATCCTTCACTGGATTTATTCTGTTACCTGTCTGCTTTTAGAAAAATTCTAATGAACTTTATCCACTTTTCTTCAAGTCAGTATCTAACAACTACACACAGAAATATCAAATTAAAAAAAAAGAAAGACCCAAACCAAAAATTCTACAAATATTTTTTATTTCGTATTTCTTCACTTGGTCTTGAAAATGAGGAGTTTTGAATGACAGCATATCCCCAAATATTCTCAGAAGTTTTTATACGCTCTTCAAAATACATTTCTTCTCATTCAGAATCTATTTACGCATTGCTACATATTCTATGGCAAAAATTCTAAACCCTCTGTATTAATTTTTTCTTGCTGTGATAACAACTTACCACAAACTTAGTGGCTTAAAACTACACAAATTTATGCTATAGTTGTAGAGGCCAGAAATCCAAATTAATCTCACTGACTAAAATCTAGTTCTGTTAGCAGGGTGGGTTTCTCCTTGAGGCTCTACGCTCTCACTGTCTTGCCTTTTCTAGTGTCTAGAGGCTTCCCACGTTCCTCAGCTCTGCGACCCCTTCTATTTTCAAAGCCAGCAAGGGTCAGTTGAGTCTTCCTCATGTTCATCACTCTGACTCTGACCCTTCTGCCTCACCCTTTCTCTATTAAAGACTTTTATTATTATATTAGGCCCACATGGGAATGCAGGAGAATTCCATATCAAGGTCCTTAACTTAGTCACATTAACAAAGACCCTTTATTATGTAATATAAAATATTTACGGGTTCCAATGATTAGGATGTACACATCTTTAGGGTAGGGGTTGGGGAGAGGTGGATGTTGTTCTACATACCACAGCCTCTCAAAAATAGGATGTTAGGAATGATGATATTAATTTTTTAAATACTATTTTATGGATAAAATGATACTCTACATATGAAACTCCCAAGTCTTCAAACTCTTGATCATAAACAAGGTCAACTGATAAAGTAACTACAAATATAATGCATTACTGATCTATCTGTGTTAAGATCCTGATATTTACAGTGTCTGAACACAGATTCCCTAGAAAACAGAACTAAGGGGAAAAAAAGGCTGATTTCCTTGTTTTTTTGTGTAATTTTTGTGGAGAAGAGAGCGAAATCCCAGGACAGGAAGATTAAGGAAAAAGAAGAGTAAAGAAGAGAAAGATAAGAAGAATTGCAAGTTGATGTTACTGTACTGGCTAATTTTTCATGATGCGTCACAAAGACCAGTTGGTTTGTCACACAAGGTGTTTGAGACAGGCAGCATGAAAATAAATAAATAAATAAATAAACGGTTATGTGAAACAACAGTATGTGAAAAAAAAAGGAAGAGGGAGAATATGTCTTTCCTGTGGTCTTTGTTTGTTTGTTTTGTTTTTTTGTCTTCTTCCAAGCTCCATCTTCAGGGCCTATAACAACCTTTGCTGGAATCAGATATCATTCCCATTGGAAATCATTTCATCTAACTACAGATTTAGATATGTTGGTTTTGTTTGGGGGATTTTTTTCTCTGTTCAGTTGAAAATATTTACTAATTTCTCTCTCTCTCTCTTTTTTTTTTTTTTTTGAGACATTATCTCATTCTGTTACCTGGGCTAGAGTGCAATGGCATCGTCATAACTCACTGAAACCTCAAACTCCAGGGCTGTAGCAATCCTTCCCATCTCAGCCTCCCACATAGCTGGGTGTATGGACACTCACCACCACACCCAGCTAATTCTTTTTATTACTTTTTGCAGAGACGGAGTCTTGCTAGGTTGCCCAGGCTGATCTTGAACTCCTGGCTTCAAGTGATCCACCTACCTCAGCCTCCTAAAGTGCTAAGATTACAGTCATGAGTCACCATGCCTGGCCTTCTAATTTTTCTTGAGAGCTCTTCTTTGAACTTGGATTTTGCATTTAAGATTTCTTATTGAGAACTTTGTTATTTGTTTCACAAATACTTGGACAATTGATTGATCCTTCCTCCTCTTTTTTCTTTCTGAAAATTTTCTTTAAAAATATTGGAGCCTAATACTATTTTTGTCAGAACTTTAAAGATATCTTGCCATTATTTCTGACTAGAATAGATTCTGATAAAAGTTTCTGTAATTCTTATCTTTATTCCGTATACATTCTTTCTTTTTCTGTGGTTGTCTTTAAGAATTTCTCTTTATTGCCGATTCTCAAAAGCATATTTATGATATTGTGGGGGGCGAGGGGAAACTTCCCCTTCCCCCCTAAAGTTTGTTGAAAGATCAATTCACAATTAAGGCAGAAGAGGTTTATTTATCTTGCCTACAGGGAGTTGCTCCTTCTTTCTAGGACCTGCCACACTAGTTCCACCTGTATCCATTAACTTAAACTCTGATATCTGTTTCTTTATCTCAGTAAGATTGTAATATTCTACTTTAGATTGCCTTTCCCTTTCTGGAAAGTACCTCTGGGCAGAAAGCCAGAGATGTTGTATGACTTATCTCATTTGTTTCTCTTTTCCAAGTCTTCATGTGATCAGACTTTAGCTCTCCATGAGATCCAATATGTGAAAACAGTTGTTTCATAAATGTTCATACTTATTTACAAATTTTCCCTTTGTTTACAGCTGTATTTTTAGTGAAAGAGTAGTTACACTATCATGGCTAAAAATGTGGTCGTCTGGTTTTTGAGGCAAACTCAATTTCATGATAAAGATTTAGAAAAGTTACATATACATACATATAAAATGTTATTTTACTTGAAGATATATATGTGTATGTACACGTATACTGACATACATGTAAACATATCCATATATAATAAAATATTAACAGTTATTTCAAATAATCTTTTATGCAGTCATGCATCTTCCAGACATCATTCCCTAGGCTGTGATGCAATATTTAACGATTTGGAAATACTTTGCAATTTCACCAAGAAATTTATCACTTGGGAAAAATAAAATAAAATAAAATAAATTATTTGAAAAATAAATTCTTTAAGGACATTGTTACAAATTTAATTTTTAAAAAAATGGGTCCTCACATGTACTCACCATCAAATTGGTAGTGACTGAACATCACATAAGTGTACATATAAGAACAGCATCTATTGGATGTCGGGTAGGGAGGGAGGGGGAGGGGGGAGGGGCGAGGGGGAGGAGGGGACGGATGTATGCATACACAAAGGGTGCAGTGCGCACCCTCCAAGAGATGGACATGCTTGGGACTGGGACTTGGGGGGAAGGGGGGGCAAGGGCATCACACATAACCTAAACACCTGTACCCCTATAAACAACAAACAATAAAAAAAAAATAAAATAAAAAAAATAAATAAAAATAAAAAAATAAAAAAAATGGGTCCTGTTAGTGCATTAGAGACACAGCTATCCATTTTTATCCATACACACACATTTACATCCTTAATCAATTCAATGAAGAAAATATTTAGTTAGTAAACCCTATTTTAAAAGCAAGAAGGTGATACACTGAGAACTGTGGTTTAATAAGATAAATCACATGGAAGTGTATACCTTGTAGTTGAGATCAGTGAATTTAATTTGAAGAAAATCACTGATTTCTGTCAATGTTATCACCAAAAACCTCATGATCTCGAGGAAGGATACTCAAATTAATGGATTTTTTAAAACAGGAGTTCACATTTTAGAGAGATGAAAAGTGAGCTAAGATCATGAAATCTTCCTCTACTAATGTCTTATAGTAAATCCATTAGAAAACCATTTATATCTAATTGTCTAATCACAACAGCAGACTAAGAGTGACATAGCTCTAATGGGATGAAAGTAGATTATAGTCCAATGCCCTATACTCTAATACAGTCTGCATATAGCAATAACCTTGGAGGCCATTTCATTTAATTTACTTAGTATTGAGAAGAAGAAGGGAGAGTTTTAATAAATGTGAAACAGGACTCATGATGGTTTGGTTGCATGTTTAAAATATAAAGTTGAAATCTGGCCTTAATTAATACATTAATCCTCAACCACAAAGAAGCAAAGCTTTGAGATTCAAACTGAGGATCTAAAAAAGATGTCAACCGAGACCCTTTAAGGAAATGAGAAGTTTTGTGAAAGCTAACTAAAAAAATTCTATGTTAAAGTAACAAAATGATTGTGCAATATTTGTTGCACAGAATATCTATGTTGCAAAACCTTAAGACAAATCTATAAACTTTCTTTGCTCTGTTACAAAAATCGTCTTTCATTCTTTCTCTCAAGAGAGGATATTGGATTAGAGGGAAGGGATTTTTTTAAATTAGATGGAAGATCTTTTTTTTAACTCCAAATTTTATGACTCTCATTGTATTTAATATTTTAGGACATTCCTTGCTCCAATTCTCCTGTATACCCACTAAAAAGAGGTTTATAGCTCACCGCTCCATGAAAACTATTTTTTCAATAGCTGCTGACTGCAGTGACCAGAATATTGCTAAGTCCAATGTTTATTTGTAGTTTCCCACTTTAAATTCTTTCTCATTCTGTCCTCCTCATCCCATGACTGCTCTGACTTCATCACTTACCTCTTTGCTTTTCAATACACTCCAGTAACATAGGCCTCCTTTCATGGGGGTGTCAAATGGCTAAGCTTCTCATCTTTGTCAAATATTTGCTCAAATGGCACCTTCTCAAGGAGCACTACCCTAAGCAATCATTTTGTGTGTGCAGTATAAGATACACAAATTCTATCATTTTTATCATTTTTAAATACAAAGTTCTGTGGCATTAAGTTCATTCACTTTGTCGTACAAGCATCTCCATGACCATCTACAGAACTATTTCATCTTTCCCAACTGAAACTTTGTGCTCACTGGACACTAACCACTTATTCCCCATCATTATTTTGTGTTATTGGCACCTTTCTTGAAAATCAATTGTCTGTAGATGTGTGAATTTATTTCTGGGCTATCTATTCTGTTCCATTGGTCTGTTATTAATGTCAATACCATGCTATTTTGTTTACTATAGCTTTGCAGCAGATCTTGAAGACAGAGAGTTTATATTAGGCTATGGTCATAAGGTTATAATTGTCACGCATTTGTTTTATAGGGGATGTATACCTTGGAGAATTTTTTTTAGGGCTGAAGCAAACAAGAAATATTTGACCCCCAAATACATTTCTTTCACATATTTGAGATAGTTGCAGGCAAACAGGAATAATACTGCAAGGCTGTCTTTAGGGTCACCAGGAGCAGGGAAGAGAACTTTGTACCTGTAGAGAATCTCTATTAAATACAGGCCAGGCTCTGCCTATTCCATCAGGGAAAGATTTGCTGGGAGTCTGACACCCTTAAAGGTCTAACTAAACACTTTGAATAGTATCCCACTCTCTCCTGGAACATAGAGTTTCTGCAGAGAAATCCACTAAATACTATATTGGGGCTCCATTGAATGTGATTTTTAAAATTCTCTTGCTGCTCTCGATATTCTTTCTTTGTCTTTGATGTTTGATAATTTGATTATGATATGTCTTGGGGAATTTCTCTTTAGGTTGAGTTGATTGGTAACCTTTGAGCTTCCTGTACCTGGATGCTGTTGTCTCTCTCCAGATTTGGGAAATTTTCAGTCATTATTTCTTAAATATATTTTCTAGGCTTCATTAAGGATGTAGTGATATGGAAAACCATTGACTATTTAGAGCAGAGAATGGCATGGTTTGAGTTATGTTGAACAAAAAGAATTTTCTAGATACGGTATGGGGAATACACTGAAGTGGAGCAAACGTGGAGGCAGACAGAAGTGTTGGAGGGCTGTTGTTCCAATAAACCAAGCAAGAGATAATGGTGGGTTGGACAAGGATATCAGCTAACAGTGGAACAAGATAGTAATAAATGGTTGATTATAGGTACATGTAGGAAGTTTAGCTTATATGATGCACTGATGCATTTGCTGTAGTATGAGAGAAAGTTTTTTTTTTTTTTTAACTAAGACGTTGGAAAAATAAAGTTGCCATTTAATAAGATAGAAAAATTTGAGGGAGGAGCATTTGGAGCATATGAAAATAGAGTTTATTTTTGACCCACTGAGGGATTAAGGATGCCCAAACGTCACATATAGAAAATAAATTTGAAGGAAACAATGGTGGATATAAGAAAACAACTGAAAATTTAGAGGAGTGATAGTAAAAATGTACAGGAATTGAGTATAGAGAATAGAGAGATAATTAGAATGTAGAGGCAATGTGAGTGGGAGGAGTGTAGGATGACTTTGTTTTCTGGCTTGCTTGACTCTTTAGAAAATAATGCCATTTATCAAAATAGAAATTACAGGAAGAGGTATACCCTTTGGACCTTTATTATAATTGATTTTACAAGAACTCACTTTAATCCAATATTACTTTTATAATTTCAATTGTTATTGACTTTGAGAGATTAAATATTACTCAGTTATGCAGGTCCAGCCACACTGGGCTTTGACTCCCTGGAAGGGAGAATCTTCCCAGACTGAATAACATCTAGATGCTTATAGCCACTAAAATGAGGTTAAACAGCTCCTGCCAGACTGCTAACAGATCTTCTAATTATTATCTTTTGAGTCTTAGTTTTCTGTATCAGGCAAGGATGTTCATAAATGCAATAAATCCAGCTGTCCTTTGGAATGCTTAAAAGTACCCACAAATTAGAAGCACCAAGATTTTTAAAAATTTCACTTGGGCATTTTAGGACCTGAGATTAAAGCTAAAAACCTTGAAATCATTCCAAGAAATATCCAGTCCCTACAATGAGAAAGGAGCATTGATTTCTGAAAATAATTTTGTAATCTATTGAAAAATAGATATCTAAATAAGACCCTAGAAAAAGCATTTTTAAGTTTCTATAACAAAATATTCTCTGTAAACTTACAAACTGATTCCTGTAAAATCTCACAATCACCATTAGCCAATGGTGTCAATGGAAGCTACATGCATCCTATGCTAGACTTTACACTTGTGCTTTCTGATGCATTGTTAATGATATGTTATTTGATCAGATTGGCTTTTTAAAGTAATGTATTTGTTTTCTTCATTCTTTGACCTTTAAACTAAAACTAATTGCTTTTTTAATTGTCAGATGAATAAGATGTATTTTACTAGTTATTAAGCAGTAGAAGACATAGTGAACTTTATTTGTGATTACTAGTGGAGGAACATTAACATATTTCATGAATCATCTCTTGGATAGCAGTCATCCATGTTTACTACTGGTTATACTCCTCATTTGTAAAAACTGTCTCCTGTGCTCAGATTTTACTTTTTCCATGAAAGCTATTTATATTTATTCATATTCCTTCTTTCCTTCCTCGTTTTGTTCTCTTTTTCTTCCATTTAGCATTTATTCTACATTTGCTACACATGAATATCTGCCCAGTACTGTGCCAGGTTTCTAAAACACAAAGATGAATAAAATATAATCTCTGCCATCAAAGATCTTAAAATCCAATAAACCTGTATAGATAAAAGACAATAATCAGTAGTGACATACCTAAGAATGCAATGGAAACACGGTGAGGGGAATAATTTTCTATACATGGGAAAATCAGGTTCCTAGTGGAACTGAAATTTGAGTTGAGTATTCAAAGATGAGTAGAAGGTTACTTGTGGGAGAAGTGTGTAATACATATATCCGACACACAGGTTAACATATGTAAACTACAAGTTGCGAAAGAAATGTACTTAAGAAACAAGGGTAGGGCATAGTGTTATAGGGTGTGTCTGGGGATGCCACTGGGAATTTAAATGGAACTAAATTATAAAGGCCTCGGATGCCATGGCAAGAAACTTAAACCCACTACCAAGAGAATGTAGAATCAACAGATGCTATAATAATATCCATAAAAACTCAGTTGAGAACCGTAGTGAATGTAGGAGAATTAAGGCTAGGGAAAATACCTTCACAGTAGGAAAGCAGAAAAGACTATGAAGCAGCTCATGGCATTCTACCCCAAAATATGACTCCTTGGAATAAAGAATATTTTAAATTAAAGGTCCTTAGAGATCAACAGTCCATGGAAGGGGCTTTTCCTCTATCTACATAAAATCGGATGGACCCATCAAAAAGAACAGTTACCTTTCCTTCCCCTCCCTGTTATCTCAATATATTGCAGGAAAGAAGATCAAGAATGCTACCAGACCTGGCCCAACCCATTTTAAAAATAATACCTGACTCTCAAGTTAATTTAATTTCCAAAGAGAATCATTTATTAGTACAAGTCAATCTGTTTCCCCCCATCCGTTATCCCTAGTATCTATTCATCCTCTCTAGTAACCATTTATTGCCTCTAAACAGAATCATCTATGTTCCTCATCTCTCCCTCCCCACTGAAATGAGAGTATACAAACTTCTGAACCCCATTGGGATATTGGATAATTGCTCTGTGATTCTTTCAGTGTGCACTGTAAATAAAAGTGTAATCTCTTTCTCTTATTAATCTCCCTTATTGTGAGTTGATCTTTCAGCAAACATTCTGGGGGCAAAAGGGAAGTTTTTCTTCTCCCCCACAACTGTATTTAAAGAATGAATTTGAATTGTGTTGCATATAAAAGAAAATCAAACTCAAAATAGCTTAAATAATAAAGAATTTTTATTGACCTTCATAGCAAGAACTTACTTAAGCATACTTCATGATTTTGAGTGAAGGTTTTAAAATATTGTTCATGGACCTGCTTTCTTTCTGTCTCTTTGCTCACACTTCCACAGTGTCAGCCAGCCGACTCCTTGTTGTGTTGCAGGATGTTTGTCCACAACACTTTATGCAACTATAATGACCCACTGTAATACCTGGGGAATTTTAATTTGTGAATGAAGCACAGCAGCAGCTGTCTCTGGCCATTGCCCATACCTGCAGTAAGAGGGAAGCCGTGTTTTGAATGCAGAAGGGACACATCTAATTTAAAGCAGAATACCAGTAAGCAGCTGGAAATATTATGGCTTTCAAAATAATACCCTGGGCAGGAGGTGATAAAGTTCTAAGAACTAAGACCTATTATCTGACATCGAGGCTAGGCATGAGTTCTAGTAAAACACTAAAGGGAAAATAAGTACTTAAAATAATCTACTTGCATTAACTGAGCACAACTGGTAGGGAAAAATTTTTGCAATGGGAAGATAAAGGCTTCTGATATATGAAATCCAAGAGCAGAGAGGTGGGACCTTCTAAATGTTTTATTACTAGTGACTGGCATATCCAGACACTATGAGTTTTGAAAGAGAAAGGCTAGTTCTTTAAAATTCCCCAGTTGTGCAACTATAGCATTCCTTCAAACTTCCAGTTTACTTACATAATTTTGTTTTCATTTTTATATAGGTCACATTAATTACTATATGATAAAAAGAAAAAAAATGATAATTATACCACCATTAAGAATATAATTTCTAAAAAAAACTATACATATTTATTCATGGATATTTATTTGTTGTTGTTTTTTAGACTATTCAAAGACAACATTGTCAGTATTTTTTAAATCCTTACAAAGTTAAAATATGATTTTGACCATCTAAAAATTTAATTTTGAAGATAAAATCAAGATCGGCAAACATTTATTTTATATATCACACACAAGCACTGTACATAGGCATTATTTCCATTTCTTCTACTAGAAAATACATGGATGCATTTATTTTTTCTAGTTTAATTTCCATAGACAATTATTATACATATTTTCTTTAATTCCATTGTCTTTTTCTTTCTTTTATTCACTTAGCGAAACCGAACATTGGTTATTTCTAACTCTCTGCTTACTCTGAGTTAAAACTCACAATGTTGAACATGCTTCAAAAAGACACATAATTTTGCTGATTATTTACATACTAAATTCCTGCTTACAAACCTTAAGTGGACATGGCAAGCATACTTTATCTCCGTAGTTCTTTGACATTTCTACTCTTCTAGTTAATTATTTTATTTCTCTACTGCATCCATACTCTCAGTTGCTAGACTGACTTCTATTTCTATTTCTCTGAGAAAACAATTCAATCAAAATGGAATGTCTACATCCTCCAACCACTATTATCTATACACTTACCTGCCTCTGGACCCATAGACTCTGTCTTCCATCCTGATGTTATGGAGTGATTGTGTGTCCTATTTCCCAGTCCCTCTTACCTATTAGAGGTCATCCAGACATTCTCTCCTCTCCCTCCTCTATTAACATTTCCCTGCTTGACTATTTTTACCATGAACATATCAAGATGGTAATGTTTTAGCCACCTTAAAAAAATTCTCTAGACCCAATATCACTCTCTGGCTACTAATACATTTTTTCTTTGTTTTTTTAGCAAAATTATTTGAAAAACTTGTCTTTACATTATCATTTTCTAGTTTTATCTTCAATTCTCCCTTGAACCCTTTTCTATCTGACTTTTTTTTCAATCACTATACTAAAACCATTTTTGTCAAGATTACTATATCGTTCTCTAAAACCAAGAGACATTTCTCTCAGCCATATTTGACTCAACTTAATTCACTTACCTCCATGGCAAGATATTCATCTGCTTTTCTTCTAAACACCCTGGTCACTCCTGCTCAGTATCCTTTGCAGACTGCTTCTTATCACCCCTTTTCCAACTGTTGGAATGACCAGGACTTTAGACTCGTTCCTCTATGTTCACTCCTTTTGTGATCTCCATACCATTAATGCTATCAAATCCTGAGTTAACACCTCCAGCACAGTCATCTCTCCTGACCCCCAGACTAATGTATCCAAACAGATACTCATGAAATTTACATTTGGAGGCCCAATAGGTGTTTCAGTAGAAACACGTCCCAAACCAAACTCTTGAAACCCCCACTCCCAAATCCCTTACCTTTCATGATCTTCCACAGGCCATTTTCTACTGCCCACCATCCTCTGCTCACTTTTACTCTAGGACTTTCTGTTGTTCCTCAAACATACCAGGTGGACTCCTTCAGCAAGCTGTTTCATTTTTATAAAATGCTCTTCCCCAGATATGTGTATGTTTTATTCATATACTTCCTTCAGGTCTTTATTGAATTTTACTTCTCAAGAAATAAAGGTCTTTCCTTCCCACCCTATCTAAAAATTGCAACCCTTTTCCTTACTTTATTTTTCTCCATGGTACTTCTTACTGCCTGATACATAGTTTAACAATTCGTCTTACTTATTGGCTTTTTGTCTGTCTCTCCATGCTAAATTGTGAGTTCTGCAAAGGGAGGGATTTTGTCTGTTTTGTTACTGTTGCACACCTAGAGCATACAATACTGTTTGATATATAGTGATTACTCAATATTTATTCCCTAAATAAATAATTAAAGATCCATAACTATGCTTTTTTTTCTCATTCATAACGTTGTTTGTGTTCTCTTGTCATTCCTCTTTCATTATCATCGTTTTTTCAATATTCTGGCTATTTTACTGGTTCTTTCAAAATCTCTATTTACTTTAATTAAAATTAAACCTTTCTACTTAGGATAGCTTTATACTATTCTATTTGTGTGTTTGTTTTTAACTTTGTAAGTTGAATGCCTAGTTTATTGATACTTTTTTTCTCCTAATAAATTTTTTTGTAAGGAAACATTTTACATGTTTTTCTAAGTAGAGTCTCCATTGTACTAATTTCTAAAGAATTCCCACTCTTATTACACTCTTGATTATTTAGAAGAGTCCATTTTCCTTTGTTTATCTATTGGATTTTGTTTTTGTTGTTTGTTGCTTGGTTGGTCCACTGGTATATTTTCTGGGGAAGGAAATATTTGGGTTTCTCCTGTCATTGTCCATTTCTAATTTATTGCATAGTGATCAGATACTATTTCTGTATGATTTATGCTTTTCACTTTTGGATAATTTTTAAGGTGACTTTTAAACCTTCTCTGCTTCTCTTCCATGGGAGTGCTCTCACTAAAATATTATCTCACTTACCACCTAGTAACTAGCCCATCTTTTCCTCTTTCTTATATCTTTCTTTGTCATATTTAAAAGTTAATCAAAGCAGAGATTGAAGAAAAGGCAGGGGAACAACCAGATTAAATTTAATTGTCTCAGGAAGTTATAAGAAATAATTTTAGGCAGGTTCCTTCCCACCCTTTTAATTAGTTTGTGACGAGAGAAAGATAATATATATATATTTTTCATGTGACAGAGATCTAGATAATAAAATATGATAATGCAAAAGGAATGTTCAAATAAAAAATTTCCACATTTTATAATAGAGTTATTTCAAAAACAGAACACATATACACAGGCAAACTGTGACTAAATTAAAACCTAACTTGTGGGAATTCTTCTTTTCACAGAAAGAGAAATTTTCCCCAATGTACCATAAGCTGATATTAAAAGCAATGTATGACAAATTAGGTCAAACAAATGATGTATTCCATGCACTTTCAGTCTTTTTGGTCCAAACATGAATCTAAAACTTTGAGTACTATAAGAGATGAAACTTTCTTAATTAATATTTTTCATAAATCAAAAATTACTTTCATAATTCTCAATATTTTTTTAAATTTTCTAAAATGTATGTCTTATTTTCTTGATAAAACTCAATGGTAAACTAAGTTAACATAAACTTGTGGTTAATATCATATATATCAACAATATATTAACATAAATTCCAGAGGACCAAGGTAAATAAACTTGTAAAGTGAAATTTGTTCGTATCTCTGTTTGATACTTTGCTGAAAAATATAAAGATGCATCTTAAAGATGCATCTATCTAAAAGATAGAAAGTGGCTTAAAATATATGTGTTACCTCTAAAAAAAAAAAACCTTTGAATTGGATCTTTCAGAATCTAGGATAACTTTTCCTAAGGCTCATTAAAAATGTGTGAGTTTCAGATAAAAACACAGAAGCATGATCTCACACTTAAAAGATCTGACCAGGTGGGATTTCTGGCATGGCAGTGTGAGAAGCTTAAAAAAACTTCTCCTCTAGAGAGATATTTATTAAGCCAGTCAAAATTAGCAAAGACAATCATACAAAGTCCCTGGTGATCGATCAAGGGGCTTAAATAAGTTGCAAAGCATTTACTCATCAAATCTGTGGAAACTCAGTAAGAAGAGTGGGAGGCTGTGGCATTTAAGCTAGGAACTGCACCCTTACCCCCAGAGCTGTGTCTCGCAAAAATGTTGTTTCAAAAGTCTCAGCAGACAAGTGGCAATTCCCTTATCTCCCAGTTACTTGGGATAAAAGAGATATTCTGCATGGTTTCAGATGCTGGTGAACATCAGCAGATCCCATCATAGTTCTATGCTACAGAAAGCTTATATCAAGCCCAGTTGCAGCCAGCAGGTACCATTTTTCTCACATGTAACTCTTACTACCTAGTAAGAATTCAGGCAGGATAAGTGGGGAAGAGAGCAGTGTCCCTCTCACATACAACTCTGCTGTGAAAATATGGTTCTGGTAGGCTTGGTAGTCAAGAGCCACGCCCATTTCCTTCAGTCTAAGAGAAGAAGGGTTATACTGGGTAAATTCTGGTCTATGACAGTATTCAGTAAATACTGACAGATGCCATTCTCCTGAGCATGAGGCTGTGGAAGACCCCTACTGGACAGTGGCTAGAACCAATGGCAGTGTGTGCCTTTTCCTACCTTCGACCACACAAACATATAGCTCCAACTTCACGGAGAGGAGTTAATTGGTGCAACTATGAAGAGCAAGTTAGCTATCCCTACCCTTAGCTGCTTTCATAGTGTAGATGTTCTACCTAGAGGAAGTTCAGAGCGAGCTTGAAAGACTGGCAACATCCTGCCTTAGCCAAGGGGACCGACTACAACTGAATCATAACATGGAGTAATATGCATACTAGGGCATTGTCAAAAACAATATAATTATTGGCCAGCAATTAGTGAAGGCCAAGAGCTGGTGTGCTATCAATAGACATAGACTAGCTAGAATCTCAATAGGAAGAGTGACAAAAGAGACAGCCAAAAAGATCCTAGCTAAGACCATGGTCATCTTTGGTGGTCAGGAGGTCTTTGGGCATGAATGTGTCTTCTGAGAAGTGACATCATTGGCTATATATAGCTGGGGAAAAAAACACAACTGTATTAGTCTAGCTATGTCACTAAAAAATAAACAAGGAACAACTACAACAAGCTCTGTGGGTAGAGAAGACCAATGGCTAGAGTTGTTACAGTATGTTATCTAAAATTTGCAGTTATCAACCAAAGTTATGAAACATGAAAATAAACAGGAAAGTATGACTGTACAGAGGAAAAAAATGAGAATATAGAAACTACATTTGAGGGGGCCAGATGTTGAACTTAGCAGACTAATTTCAAAACAGCAATTATAAATACATTCAAGGATCTAAAGAATACCATTTTTCAATGAATAAAGGAAAATGCAATGACAAATTGCATCCAAAAGTAAATGACAATAAAAATGGAATATATTGAAAATATAAAATTTCTGAAGTTGAAAAGTACAATAAACCAAATAAAAATTTACTAGAGGGTCTTAACAGTACATTTGAGCTGGCAGAAGAAAGAGTCAATAGACTCGAAGATAGATTGACAGAGATAATGCAATCAAAAGAATAAAGAGAAAATAAGAATGAAGAAAAATATACAGAGCCTCTGATAAATGTAGGACCCCATTAATCACACAAATAAGCATAATGGGAGCCTGGAAAGAGGAGAGAAAGAAGTAGAAAAAAACTATTTGTAAAAATAATGATTAAAATTTCTTAAATTTGATTTTAAAAGCATGAATCTAATGACCAAGAAGTTTAAAAAAAATAAACTGCAAGTAAGATCTGGGTATGAATGCAAGGAGATCCACACCCAGATCATCATAGTCAGAATGTTAAAAACCAATCATCTTGAAAGTAGTAGAAGAAAAACAAGTCATAACATACAATGGGACAACAATAAGATAAATGACTGACTTCATTAGAAAAAATAATGGAAACCAGCTGATAGTGGGGCAATATATTTAAATCCTTAAAAGTAAACAACAACAAAAAAGAAACCTGTCAACTAAGAACATTGCAGTCAGCCAAACTACATTTCAAAAATCAAGACAAAATAGAGATATAACCAGATTAAACAAACCAAACACTGACAGAATTCTGTTGCTAGCAGACTCGCCTTAAAAAGAAGAATAAAATATTTCTCAGGCTGAAAATAAATGATATCGGACAGTAATTCAAACATGTAAGAAGAAATAAAGTGTGCCAGTAAGGGCAATTACGTAGGTAACTATAAAGACATTAGATTGCATATTTATTCTTTTTTCTTCTCTTAACCCATTTAAATATATGTATATAAAATAATATGCATATATTGCATTTGGGGGCTTATAACATTCAGAACTGTAATGTATTTGATAACAATCTATAAGCAAAAAGTGCCAACAAGCTGTTTTGGCATAAGAAATTGACACCAGTTGGTAAACATGAATTTACAGGAAGAAATTAATAAAAACAGAAAGGGTACATAAAAATATTATTAATATAACACAATCTATAAATACAGATTTTCTCTCATAAAAGCATATAACTCTACTAAGTAATAATTATAAAAATACATTGTTTGGTTTGTAATATCTAAATATGTAACATGTATGACATTAGCATTGTGTTATAATAATAACATAATAGCAACATAAAAAGAATAGAACTATACAGAGGTATATATATGTGTGTATATATATATGTATACACACACACACACACACACACACACATATATATATATATATATATAGAGAGAGAGAGAGAGAGAGAGAGAGAGAGAGAGAGAGAGAGACATGTTCTCACTATGTTGTCCAGGCAGTACTTGAACTCTTAGGATCAAGTTACTCTCCCACCTCAGCATCTTGAGTAGCTGGGACTACAGGTGTGTGCCACTGCACCTGGGTCAGAAGTGTAGTTTCCGTTGTTCATTGGAATTATTAGTATAAATCTGAAGTAGACTCTTATACATTAAAGTATATATACTGTAATCATATAGAAAACACTAACAAAGTAAAACAAAGAAATATAGTTTAAAAATCATTAAAATAATAAAAATGTTAGATACTATTCATGTAATGAAACAAAGAAGGTAAAAGAGGATTAGAGAAACACACACACACACACAATCAAGACTCACAGATTAGAGACAGACAATTAATGGCTAACAGAAGAGCTTGCGTTGGTCTCTCATGCCTCAATTCTCCATGGAGCGACACCATGAATGCAGATACCACCGGTGTGTACCTTGATATTTGTAGCACAAAATAGGAATTCCAAAATTATGAATCTCAGATGTTAACTGAAAGAAAAAAACACCTCAAACTCTGTAAAATAATTTAAAGACATTTATTCTGAGCCAAATATATGTGAGATGGCCTGGGGAGTCAAGCCTGAGAGTCTCGAGCAAGCGGTCCTGAGGCAGTTGGGTTACAGTTTGGTTTTATACACATTAGAGAGCTAAGAATTGCAGGTAAAATCATAAATCAATACATGGAAGGTGTACATTGGTTCGGCCAGAAAAGGTAGGACATATTGAAGTGGGGCTTTACAGCTTATAGGTAGTATCAAAGATTCTTTGATTCCTAGTTGGTTAAAGAAAGGAAGCTTTGTCTAAGGGCTTGGAATATTTTAAGTTAAGATAAGGATGTCTGTTAATCAGAGAAAAGCCATAACATACCCACTCAAGTGATCTGTTAAGCAAATTGATGGCCTGCAGGTGATTTAATCTTTGCCCTGCATGGCTTAGATCCTGTTAATAATTTAGTATCTTAGTGTCCCTGGAGTGTCCAAACTTCCTTCCCTTCATGGCCAGAAAATCAGTTTTAAGGTTTTGCTAAGGTCCCCTTTTCAGAGGGCCAAGTGGGGAGTCCGTTTCGTTGGCAGGGGGCTTAGGATTTTATTTTACTTCACTCAGAGTTTATATAAGTCAGCTGATAAGTCCACCTCTCCTTCCCTCTGAAGAAATAAGGCACGACTTTTGATGTGGAATGTAAATAAATTCTCTTCAGGTAGAGCAAAGATCTCTAGGTTTACAACCCCAGAATGTAAACAAATGGCTTCAAGGAATTGGAAATGACTATTAATAAAAAGAAGATTTATTTTTGGGTTGATACAAATGTTCTGAAATTAAGTGTTGGGGATGGTTTCCATAACTCTGCAATAATACTAAAACCATTGAATTGCGCACTTTAAATTGGTGAATTGTATGTTATACAAATTATCTCTCAGTAAAACTGTTAAGAGAAACAGGTATGTCCTCTAGTAGGGGTTCCTCAATTCAGGGTCACATACCAGTATTGTTCAGGGAGTAAACTAGGGCAAAATGTGGGGTTTATTTTTAAACTAAACATATTGAATTTAAGGGACCTTATTAAATTTTAAATTTAATTATCTCATAATTTGTGTGTGTATGTGTAAACATTTGTTTTTAGGATATGCTGATATGAGTTAAATGAGTTTTTTTAAATGTACTCACTTGTTAAAACAGAATTTGAAAATCCTGTGGATCTCCCTTGTGCCCCCTCCCATAAAATCCAAATATTTGAGAATCTGGAGGTTATCAAAGGGCCAAGGATAAAGGGTACTGATGTTGACCTAAAAGCTCTATAAGTCAGCTTATGTTTTACTGAGACACAGTAAAAGGGCTTTTCTTCCTATTTATCTGATATAGAATTATGAACTTTCCATACATTAAAGGTCCATTGTAAATTCTATGAGCTCATTCACTTCTTCTGCTCTTTCTGTTTTGGAACCCTCATGGTTAAAGGGGAGAACATTTGGGGAAAGAAGAAAGTAATAAAGGAAACTCGTTTTCTACTACCCTTCCCCAAAAAGAAAATGGCTAACCCCTCCTGCTGTGCAGAACAGAGCTTGCTGAATTCTAACTGACAATTCACAAAAGAGCTTTCTGTAAACAGGAGCTTAACATTTAACTGCTAACATAAGAAATTTAGAGTAAATTGAATTTTCTATGGCCTCTCAGGTCCAGCAATAGAAATCAACAAGCTGAAGAAGCCATGCTTAGCTGTTGCTAAGTTACAGTGAATACCTATTGTAATGCACGTGGATGTACATTAATTCCAAGTGCTGTCATTATGCACTGTGGTAATACAAAGAAAAGCAAATAGATTTAAAATGATTTTTTAAACCCTTTAAATTAAACAGCAGCCAAATCCTTTTGCTTCATTTTTTCCTTTTGTCTTCAATGTGCTTTTTAAAATTAGTATTGTTGTTTTTATTAAAACTTAACAATCAGAGAAGGGAAGAAAATGTGGCTTTACAGGCTGAAATATAGCATATACCATGTTTCTGCCTATAAGATAACAGAATGCAAAGCATTTCTAAGAAAGAAATAATGTGTGTATACACACGATATAAATGTAGAACATATCTTCAGCATTTTCTTACTGCCCAGTGAAAACACAGTTCTATTACTGAAGCTTATTTAATAATGAAGTTTATTTTGAAACAGAAATTTATAATTTCTACCGGAAGACCAATAACTATAGCTCATCTATCCTGAGTTCTCAAACTAAGAGAGAATTGTTTGTATATCATTTTGTAGTAAATATTCCTTATAATATCTGTTCACTTTAAGGCCCAAAATGCTGACGTAATTGTCACACCTTTCTAATAATTTTGAAAAGATAATTCACTCATATTTTTAAAAAGACAAAAACTATTTTTATAATGGATTAATCTATATCTAACAAATATACTCTACATGCAATTTGCTAAACAAGTTACTTCAGTTTTTTCTATTAATATATAATGTATGCTGTACTACATATATTTACAACTATGTACCTATATTAACACCACAATTTAAGTAAAACTAATATAAAGATAAAACTTGTTATTATGTGAAAATCTCTACTCACTGAATCCCGCGCCCTTTTCCCCTTTTTTTATGGGCTAATATCCCGATGGCCTTGCCATCCCATTCTCCACAGTATTTCATACCTCTCCAAGTTGTGTTTAACTGTTGTATCTTCGTACAATTATTCATTCAATCAACAAATATTTAAATACCTACCTGATGCCAGGTCTGTGCTAGACAGGAAGAAAACATTGGCAGGTAGTATCAGATAAGGTTTCTGGTTTTTAAGAGTTTATGGCCTAAAGAAAAATATTAATTAAATGATTACACAATTATATATAGATGTATGGCTGTAATAAGTGCTATAGAGTTTAAGGTGTCATGAAATCATATATTAGAGAAGACTGAGCCCACCAGGAAGGTCAAGCGAAGCTGACCGAAAGAACTAAGAATTAAGATGAGAGCTGTAGGATGAGATGGCATTCAGCCAGGCGGAGTGAGTAGAAGTAGGGTGTTTTCATCAAAGGCATGAGGATGGACGTATGTATGGCATAATTGGGAACAAAAATGAGGCCAATACGAGTTATGAAAAGCCTATGTGCAACAAGGCTAATGGGGTAGGGACCAGTTCATAGAGTACCTTGAGCAATATTTTAAGAAAATTAGTATTTATCCTTATAGTTATAGAAAGTTATTAAAATGATATAAGCTGTTGTGGATAATAGAGTTTGAAAAGTGGGAAGAGAAATAAATATGGACAAACTACTTAGGAAGGTATTGCCTTCATCTAGTTTACAGAGCATAGTGATTGCTTAAAGGTGGTGATAACAAGATCCAGGTGAATAGAAGGATTTGGGAAACATTTAGAAATTAATATTGGTAAATTAAGGTGATGCATAGGGTATAAGATGTGGGAGATGGATGTATTAAGGATTACTCTTATGGGGTTGCCTTTCACAGGTTTTGGGGGTGAGGAGTGAATTCAACTTTCAATATAATACATTTGAAGCATCTTTGAAAAATCCAAACTGAAATGTTAAGGTCAACAAGTTCTAGACTGGTGCTTGAACTGTACGAGTTGATGGGATTTTGGTGGAAGCTGAGGCAATGTGGATACAATTTATTAGGAAGAGATAATGGAATGAGAACAGAAGAGGACCTAAGGATAAACTTTGAGTAATCCAACGTTTAATGACCATATACAGGGGAACATTTCCAAAGAAGAGGCTAAATAATAACCGTGAATGTCAGAGGAAACTCAAGAAAGTGATGTATATAAGAGAGAATATTTCAAGGAGGAAGAATTCAAACATGTTGCAATGTTACTAAGAGATCAGTTAAAATGAGTACTGGAATATTCCTACCAAATGGAGAGGCAAGGAAGTAAGTCATTTGTGATCCTAATAAAATCTGAAATTAAGGGCAGATTGGTATGGATTGAAAGTTAATGAAAAGGTAAAAAAATAAGGAAAGGAGACATGAAATCTCTTTTGACGAATTCCTTAGTTTCTCTCTAATTGCTCAAAATTCAGTCTTTAACATGGTTCTGGGAATCTATTATTTGAGTTCTTATCACATAATGAAAAAATATGCATATTACTCTGTAACACATAGGTGCTATCTTATGTCTTCTCAAAAAAAAAGAATTCTATAGAATGGCAATTGCTGCCACACTTGGGATACGTCATAAGTCTTTCTAAGGCTGAGTAGCAAAAGAAAAGTCAAAATTGGAATTAACCACGTGGCTCTCTCTAATTTTTTAGACTTTTGTGTTTTGATTTTTTTATTTGTTCTATATTTGTTTCTGCCTCTTGATAACAAACTGGGTTTAAAAGCTGTTCATCTCCACGTGTAATTTTGACTATACCAAGATTTCATGTGGTTTACACTTAACTTGACAGCTTTCTAGATGCAGAGAAGAAATTAAACCATAGTATTTCATTCTTTATCATCCTGTTTCTCTCACCTTAGTATTTTCAAAATTGCACCACTATTCAGAGAACACTAAACGGAGAATGTTGTATGTTCACAGTCACTGGAGTACGCACTTGAAAAAATATTCAATGGTTTACTGTTCCCTATCAGTTCTTAATCTTACCCTCAAGTTTCCTAAGCAGTTTAAGCAGAGGTTGAAGAAGCTCTTATTGTAACAGAGTAGCTTGCTCCTCCTCCCATAGATATGGAAGCATAAAGTTGAGAGTGGGGAATATGTAACAGAGGGAATGGCCTGGAAAAAAATGGCAAAAGATGTTTCTATCTCTTTAAAACTTCTCCCACTCTTTTTGGGAACTGAGGGCTTCAATCCCTGCCTCAGGAGGGGAGGGGCGGGGGGAATTTCTCTGGTTCTTTGTGTTACAGGAAATAGCTCAGCCTGAACTGTCAGCCCCATCCCAGGCCAGGGCAGAGGTCTGCGTGGGCCTTCCAGGTGGATGGAGGTCACAGCTTTGTCTTCCACAGAGATGAGACAATTAGAATCATTAAGGACAATGGCCGGAACTGAGGGCCCTCCCTTTAAGAGCTCTGTATTTCTGCTTATGGACAGGAATTTGGATTTTGAGTCTATAGTCTACCACTTTTCCTCCTTTGCCAGCAAAGTAATAAATTTCTCTTCCCTTCTTCTAAACCACTTGTCCTCTTCTTCTGATGCAGCCTCATGGACAAGTGCTAAGCTTTTGGTAACACTGTCTTTACACTTCTGCTCTCCTTTTAGACCTTTGGAGACTGTCCAGTGGTAGCAGTCTGGTGAGGTGGGACATAGATGGGACAAATGTCTCGTTGGAAGTAAATGGGGCTGGACTGAGTGGGAGAGTCAGAGGAAAGATCTGGGAAGGCAGATGCCAGGAGGAAATTGGAGGTTGAGATTAGTCTGCAATGTTTTTCCTATCCAGAAGGAGTCTCATACAGGATGTAAACTGGAGTAAGAACCAGATGCTACCTATTTTCTGTAGCCAAATCAGTGGTCTTTCAGGGCAGAGTAAACAAGGGCCTTCAGACAAGTTCACAGCAATTGCAGTGAAAACATCCTCAGAATAGCAAAAACGGATGATGAGAACTGGGTTAGAGCTAAGGGTTAGAGTATATCGATTCAAAAATCTCTAAGCCAATGTATGCACAAATATATAAAACTCACATAGACTCATTTACACACACACACAACTGCATGTGCACACATACTTGAAAAATTACTACATCATTAATTCTTCCTGATGGGGAAAGCCTAGGGCAAATACCAAACTGATTTGTTTAAAATAATGTCCAATAGTTAGAAGATAATTTTTTAATTTAACTTTAAAAAATATTTAACCCGAAACTCTTTGAAAAATGTATACAGTATTTCACTGAAAGTTATCTGTGCTCTAGAACTCAACATGCTTCTCCCTGCTCCCGAAGTAATCTATGGAATATAAACAAAACAAAACAAAATAAAACAAAAAATACCACTTAGATGCACATTCATTTGTACAATATTCAATATTACTTAAGCTATTAATTTTCCAGTAAACTAATTTACTTGAAAGAAGATTAAAAGCTCTATTGCGCTACAACACGAATAGTCAATCTTCCTTATCTACACTTAAAATTGGATTAAAATTAATTAATATCACAGATTCCTGTGACAAAGTTAACTTTTAAATCTCACAAAATAAGTGCCCTCCAGCCTTCATCTAAATGATGAGCATCACTGTTTTAGGAAGAGCTGAGATAATTTTACTGAGATAGACAAGACCTCCGCCCTGCCACCAGGGATCAGACTTAGTGTAACAGCCTTAGGAAATGAGAACTGCAAAGTTTCTCCACTCCCAAGTATACTTTTACACTCACCTACCAGGATCTCATTCTTTCTTCCTGCCAATCCTGATATTGACACCTTCTGGTGAATCAGAAGTCTTCCTCCAAAAGGCCCCAGAAAAGATGAAGGCAAAACCCAACACCTCTAACATACCATTATCTACAGATACAGCTAGAAAGTGATTGATTGCTTTATCGACCTGCAAGCACAAGGAAGTAGAAGAGGTTCTCTAGGTAGAGTTGGGAACAATCATCTTCTCCATCATAGTTGTACTTGGAGTACTCTGTATCTTCGCTCCCCTCACCGTACTGACTCTTGCTAGAATGAACTTTATCCTGAATGAGAAATAAACAAAAAAATAACAAAAAGTAACTAGATGTATTTCATCATTTTCAAAATAGGAGTAAATAAAACATAGTGAAGTGAGCAAGTAATGAGATCACATCTTAGGTCCTGAAAATGCAATTATTTCAGGAAAAATTAACTGATTATTAAACACAAGAAAGGAAAATATAAAAAGTGACTGATCCTAGATATCTCTACTTGCTTATTTAGTATTTTGCCAAATTGTGTTTTAGATAAAAGTAGCATTAATTTTCTCAATATACTAATTCAAATAAAATCAACTGAAAGTTTTATTTTTCATATGATTTGTCTTGAAAATTCAAAAAGGTCATATGCACATTTAAAAATAGATTAGTATGTTCTATGTGTAATCTTTCCTCTGCAGACTTTTATATCATAACTGTATCATAAAACCGAATTCTGGAAAATATTAGAAATAGTCAAAGGAAAATCACTAGACCTTTTATTCCATATACCTTTTATTCCTTTATACCTTAGTAATGATAGAAAGTTTTGTTAAACTTTTAAATACAATGGATGCTGCCAAAAAAGAACAGGATTTCAGGCAGAAGTAACCATCCTTGACAGCTCAACTTCTATAAATTTAAGCTAGTGCTGTCAGTTAGATTTAAATAAATCTTTTGTATGATCAATCTTTGTCTAGGTGATAACAGGTCTTCAACAGTTGAGTCAGGTAAAGATTTTCCAAGCAACACAGACACAATGCATAATTGTTACGTCACTATTATGCCTGTCAGAATTGTAATCCAGTCATTTATGGCTTTTAAACTCAGCTTCATGATTAATTTTACCATACTATTTCAGATTAATGGATGGAAATCCCTAAGATCTATTTGGTGTAATTGGCAATAGTGCCCACTTGCTCTGTAATAAGCTATTAAACATTTTTATTCCTTATTCAAGATAATATAATATCATTTTTCTCTTTCCTAAACACATACACATGCATACACATAACCCACTTTTTTCCCCTTTAACACTACCCTTTCTATTATTTTGCCTTACAATTTCAGGAGGAGGATAAATATGTCTAAGGGTTGTGTGTGTTACACATATTTTTTGCTCTAATAATGGAATCTCGGGGTGTTTCCATTATAAACACTATTTGCATGCTTCTTAGGGCATTCACACATAGAACTCTCTAAGATCCACGCAGGTGGAGAGACTGTCAGTTCACAAGGAAGTAGCAGCCTTGAAAAATAGTCTTTCTCTGTCGTCCTTTTTGACACATATACATGAGCGTTACTTTGCACAGCAAATAATAACATTGAATTTTTATCTTTCTAACAAAGATTTCCACTTCAACTCTCCAATACAGGAATGTCCAATTCTTGATGCAACTGACCAATGCAAACTGGAATTCTAGAAAATAATAAGAAATGCCAGGATGTTAGCTAATCCACCTACATTTTTTCTTTCTCCAAATCTCCTTCAAAATGTGAACCTTAATTTGTCATTTCCATAAAATATAATTCCATCTTCTGTTTCTAGCTTGCTTTTCAGGTACTTCTGCTATGACTATAATTACACTATTTATAGATAAGTATTTACTTTAGTGTTTCCATAATCTTATCATTTCCATTGTAACATCAGTATTATTTCCAAATATTGTGCTATAAGTCTCAGAATGTAGTAGAACACAGGTTCCTCCACTGATGAGTGGTAATAAAGAGAGCAATTTTTTAAAAAAATTTAAATAGATAAGCTAATTTCAAAGAATAAGCCAACATGCTCAGTTTCCTACAATTTATAATTGAGCAGCATCGATTCTTCATCATTGTTCCTTCAAATTTTTCAAATTAAGGATGTAAAATATTGTACACATAAGGTTATTTCCTTTACCATCCATCCTATTTTCTCTCTTCCTTCCTCAGAGGAAACTATCATAAATTTGGTGTGTATCATTCCAATGTGTGTGTGTGTGTATGTGTGTGTGTGTGTGTGCACGTGCATGTGTGCGTATCTCCATAAATATATTGTTTGGAGATTATTCTTTATTGTCATGAGTGACATACTACTTTTTATTTCACTCAGCATTGTTTATAAGACCTAGCCATGAGGATAAATATAGACCTAATTTGCAGATTTAGATTATTCATTGTAATTTTATGTTACTCCCCCGCAAGCATATACCACAAATTATGTAACCACTGCAAATTGTGTTTTTTTCTGATTTTTCATCATGATAAACAATATAGTAATACATTTGTATCCATATACACATGCACATGAGTTTCTCTAAAGTAAATAGCCACAAATGGAATCCTCATGTTGTAGGATGCATGCATTTTCATGTTTATTAGATATTGTGGAACTGCAGGGGAGAAAATTTAACTTGGTTTAGCTGGGAGAAAATTACTGCCTTTTCATAACGAATGTCTTTGCTAACTAACTCATATAATCAAAACATGTATGGATCAAAATTTAAAAGCTTTTTATGTCAAGAGCAGAGATTTAATATTAAATAGTTACAATTTGACCATTTAGTGAATGATAGCAAATACAACGGCATTGTTTACGAGGTTCAAATCTTTATAAATATGAAGCAAAAATGAAGAATGCCTTCATAATTTTTAAATTGCCAAAACAATAGTCTTTTCCTAGTAATTTTCTTATATAAGCAAAAATCTTACATTTATATACCATAATTATCCTGTAAAATCATATATATTTATAAGTAACAGGAACCAAAGAGACTAACAATTCATTTTAGCAATAAAGTAAAATAAAATTCAGGCCACACAAATTATTAATACTTTTGGATACCTCACTTTTCCATATTCCCCAGGATGAGTACAAATGTTTTCACAGGGAAAAAGATAGTGCCTCAATACTCACAGCCATTTTTAAAATATATGACCTATTATCATTTTCCATTTATTTTTATCTACAGCTATTCTACTCCCTCTAGTATTGGAATATTTCTCAAATATAAGATTGAATTTTTATTTTGTTTTTTAAAATCAGGTAATAATATATTTGGAAAATGTGATGTTGCACATGATAAAACAATTTCCTTATATACTGACATATACAAATGTAGATTTATTTTCCTGCTATGAGCTTCAGATTTGCACTTGATTAAGTTTAACCAGACCAAAAAAAAAAAAAAAGAATACTTTCTCTTTGGATCCTGATCCTATCATTTATTTGCTTTACCCAGATGGTATATATTATAAACCAAAATAGTGTTTTCTCCTAAGTTGTCATCTGTTCCTTTCATTTTCACTAATATCAGCCTGATTAATTAAGGAAGACCAAGCCAACTCTCACTTTTGCACTAATACACAACCCGCATTGTAATTATCCTCAGCATCATTTGCATAAATTAGATGATTGACTCTACTTGACCTATGCTCTCTTTCCTTTCCTTTAAGTGATGCAGAGTTCACTGTTCACATGCAAATCAAAGTGTATGCTAGTTTGGTTTCTGGGCAGATTTCTTTTTGTGTTCTTTATTGCAATATGCATCACTTTACTACTATATTCTGATATTCACTTCCAATATATACTGACTTCTGGATGATAGTGGATGCCTAAAAGCTCTGGAAGAAAGCATTTACTTCCTTTTTGCAGTAGCTGGCCATGCAGTCCCAGTGAAATCAATCTGTGTTCTGTAAATAAATTGTTAATAAACACACTCGCTTATTGGCATCAGCCTCAAGAATAGATAAAATCCCCAGGCAATTATTCCACTGTTCTAGGAATTGGCCAGTCGACTTGCAGTCAGTTACAGCATCCTGATATCCTGTGTAGGTTCTCTGTGTGAATGCTTTCTGAGCTGCATATCTATCACCCCATCAGAGAAAAAGCCCAGAGCAATCCAAAAGTCTCTAGTTTGTGCAAAGTCGAAGAGAAAGCTGCAAGGTACCAAGTTTTCCTCCTCCTTCCTAAAAGATATAGACTTTGTGGCCAATAAAAATAGGCCCTTTCAAAATGAAAGAAAGAAGAAAAGCAACTTGTGTAAGCAACATACATAAATTGAATCAAGGGAAACAAGTTTCTCTCTCTCTCTCTCTCTCTCTCTCTCTCTCTCTCTCTCTCTCTCTCTCTCTCTCTCTCTCTCTCTTTCCAATTCCACCTGTAATAAGATGGAGAATCACATTCACCAGGACACCCAGGGGGTCACTCCCCCAGGAGCAGTGGCAGCCAGCAGTCTAGAGCACTGGCTGTGAGAAGGGGCAGGAGCGTGGTCTGAAGGGCCAGACGAGAGAAGAGCTTAATGTTGGGTGGACTGTGTTCAGAGAAGAAGGAAGGAAGGAGAAATATTTTTATAGCAGGTAATGTAAAGTTTTTATTAGAAAGTGCTGTGTAATCTCCTATTCATATTCCCAAGATATATATTACTCTTTCTGGTACTTGGATGTAGATGTGCTAGTTTTTGCAGTATTGTCTAAGAATATTGTCATCATGATAGAGATTACACTCATAATGACATTTCAATCAACAACGGATCGCATATATGACAGTGGTCTCATAAGATAATAATACCATATTTTACTTACCTTTTCTATATTGAAATATGTTAGATACATGAATACCATTGTATTGCAATTGCCTACAGTATTCAGTACGGTAGTATGCTGTACAGGTTTGTAGCCTAGGAGCAATCGGCAATGCCATATGGCCTAGATATGTTGTAGGCCATTCCATCTATTTTTGTGTAAGTACACTCTGTGATGTTTGCACAATGATGAAATTGACGAACCACACATTTCTCATAATGTGTCCTCCTCAAGTGATGCATTATTGTGTTTGAAACATATTAGTAGACTTCCTTTGCAGGTGGCCTACCCCATGGCCAATTTTGCGCGTGTGTGAATATTTTATGTAATTCCCCCAAAGACAGCGTTCTTTTTTGGGGGAGGGAAGGGGGAAATGTGTGCATGTGTTCATATGTAACAGTCCAAACTTTGTTATTCATATTTATGGTACCTTTAAATATTAAAATTATTTAAGATAATTATAATTTAGTGTTTGAGAGGAGGGTGTTAGAATCCCCCATGTAAATTTTGTATACTTCTGACTTCTCTTCTAGGTTCTAGAAATTTGATTTTTCAATTTTAGGCTATATCTTTAAAAGCATATAAGACCATGGTCAATTTTTCCTTTTATTGATATGTACTGCTCCTCTTTATCTCTTCTGATGTTTTTATCTTAATTTTTCTTTTGGACTTAAGGCTTTCTTTTGGCATGGGTTTTCCTATCTTTTTATTTTAAGCTTTTTATCATGCGCTTGTTTAAGTAAAACTTTCTTAGCAAAATAGTATTATATTATATTATTGATTATATTATTCTATCAAGCTATAAAATTCCTTGTGCAAAGTATTTTCTTTGTCAATTTGAAAATATTTTTCCATAATTATCTTGAATCCAGCACATTGTTGAAAAGTCTGAGAGTAATCAATACCTGTTCCTTCACAGGTAATTTGCATTGTTGAGAGATTTTTAGAATTGATCTTTGATTTTAATCTCAAATTTTCCTGTAATACTTTTTTTGATTTACATGTGATTATTTTTCTTTTTTTATAATACCATTTTGAAGCTCTAGATAACTTTTCAAGTGAGACTCATTATCTTTCTTTAATTCAAGAAAATCCTTAATCATTATTTTTCTATATATTTATCGTCTTTATTTTTCTCCCTTTAAGACACCCGGCATAGTTCTACTAATATTTGTGCTTTTTTCTTCATATTTCTTATCTCTTATCTCACTGTTAAAAGTTTATTTCTTGTAGATATTTTCCAGGAGAGTGCTGGATTTGATCTTTCTCCTTAGTATATTGTTTTTGCTATAACCATTATGCCCATTAAGTATACATTATATATACTCACAGAATACTACCATATGCTAACAATTTCAATATGCACACATTTTCCCCATTTCTCTGAAACAGAGACACATCTAACAATTGACAGCCTCTCATATTATCCCACTGCCAGGTAGCATTCATTAAGTAGTTTCTATTGATTATGTTTTTTTTTCCAGAATATTATGGGGGTACAAACATTTTGGTTATATAAATTGCTTCTATTGACTATGCTTGCATGAACTAAGTCATAGCTATTCATAAGGCTGTGATTTTCTTTTAATTTCTCAACAATATCAATACTACACATTTGGGGTTTAATTTCTTTATAAAATCTAAAAATATTACACCATAATCTGACCTTAAAAGAAAATTTACTGTATGTACAGCAAGTTACAGGAATAGTGGCATTAAGGTCAAATTGATGTTAGTGAATCAGAGATTTGTCTTTGAAGGAATGAACACAATTTGATAATACTAGCAGCACAATAATCGAATACCTTAAGAGTCCTAAGAAAGGAAGATGGCTTGCAGTAAATGAAGCTATTTTATATTCTGTAACTGAAATATATACAAAAGGCTTGTATAAAAACAGGCCATGTTAGTCAGGGTTCTGCAGAGAACCCATAGAATGTATATATAAAGAAAGAGAAGGATTTGTTTTAAGGGATTGGCTCATGTGATTGCGGGGGCTGGCAAGTCTGAAATTAGCGTGGCAGACCAGCGGGCTACAAATGCTGGTGAGAGTCAAAGTTTCAGGCTTCATCTGGAAAGCTGGAAACTCAGGCAAAATTTCTGTTTCAATCTGGAGTTAGAAATCCTTCCACTTCAAGGGCCCTTGGCTTTGGAATGATTGGATGAAGTCCACCCACTTTATGGAGAGTAATCTGCTTTACTCAGTGTCTACTGATTTGAATGTTAATTGCATCTTAAAAAATACATGCTCGGCAATATCTTGACTGGTGTTTGACCGAACAACTGATCACTATAGCCTAGCCAAGTTGACACATGAAATTAACCAACACGCAGGCCAAGCAAGGTAACTGAAGCAAGATAAATTGTCAAATCCCTAAGAATTGATCAAGAACTTTCAAAGTAGGGACAGGCTGGTGAGACCAATACAGGACTAGGTATTAAATATCAATTTTGAAGAAAATTTCTGCTGACTTTAAACAAAAGCTATATAATGTCCAGTCGTGTATTTCAATTGAGTGGGAAAAAAGTAACTCTGTGTTTAGTAAAATTTTAATAATTGCAGATGAGATTTTGGTGTTCTTACATATGCCTGAGGCAATACTGTGTATGCTAAAAATTCTAAAGAGATCAATACATAGCTATGGATTATGAACAATTTATATCTTAATATATCTAAAGTAAGTTCATCAATAAATAACAGAAACTAAAAGACAAAAGTTAAATATAATAAAAACTCAAAGATAATATGTAGCGTATGTTGCTTTTGGAAAAATATTGGAGCATTCTGCAATTAAAGGAAACTTGTTCATAACTTCTGGTTTTAGTCTCATATTCCCAATATGGTCATTTAATTCTGATAAAATCTATATTAAATTCTTCTTATTCTTCTTGGCCCCTCTAATTTGTCTTTTTTTTTTTTTTTCATAAATAATTCAGTTTTCTTTCTGGGATTTATCAACTACATCAGCATTTGTACCTATAAGCAGAAACAGAAAACCTGTATCTTAGCTTGTACTCCTCCAGGGCAAGGAATTTAGAGATGGGTAGGGGAAGGGGTGAGGGAGGTGCAGAGCATATCCCAAAATGGAGAGACTTTGGGGTATCAAACTATGTTCAATCACTCTTTACCTCCCTCACACCTAATAAGGCCACATTATCCTGCAGAAAACCTCTCAGAAATTCTTCACAGCTACTGATCTTTTATTATATCTGTTGTAATTTGCTAGCTTACTGAGTTGGGGATGCAGGGGAGGTTGGGTTGACATTGAAGTGAGGCTCATTCAGCTGGTGTGAACTATAACAATTATACCAATTGGTAAAGTGTGATAGCAGTTGGTAAACAGATGCTGTTTTAAGCCCCCATCTGCCCCAGTTACTCAGAACCTCTCTCACTATTCGACAACTAAAGGACTCCTGGCTGGCACAGATGAGATCTCTATGACCAGCTATATCATTTGTATTAGTCCTGAGGGGATGTAGTGCATTTCCTCAGGGATCAACACGACAGCCATTGTCTGTTCTAACCGGTCAGTGATTATGCCTTACCGATTATTAAATATTGTGGTTGCATAAGTGGAGGAAATACTCAGAGCTGTGTAGCCCTTTGTGCTTGTTATTGTATGTTCCTTACCCTAGCCAGGCTACAGCATTACCCCCAAAATACTGATTCCCTCTGATCGATGAGGGGATGCTGCTTACTGCACTTTTCTTGCCTCAAAGTGTAATGGGGCCATTAGTGATCTTCCCAGAGTAATGTCGAAATTGAAAGTGTCACAATGCAAAACATCACCCTCTCAGTCTAAGCTTCATCAAAGGCTCACTCACTTTTGACACCTAAAATTCTGTTTGTTTATAGCATGATCTAACTAGTATTCTCTAGGATTCACACAGATTTCTGTTGAAACATCAGTCCACCTCTCACTTCTGTGTTATCTTCGCAGTTCGATTTGGTGAACATAGTCAACGACACTTTCTAATTCTCCATTATGTTCAGAACTAACATAAGATGGATCTCAGGGGATTAAACTTTATGTCTGTTTCAATATACTACTCAAGCAATTATTTTCTCTTTACCCCTAATTTTACATTTTTTAAAAATATATCCATACTCTATTTTTGAAATCAACTGTTTTCCATCCTTAAATAAGTCACTTTTATAGTATAAGTAAATAGAAATATAATTTAAAATATTTAAAATTGAACTAAGAAAGAAAATGTTTTCATTAATCTCAGTCCCTAATCATTTGCACTTCTTTATTTTTATAGATTTACACAATGAGTTCATTTTTGTCACAAAGCACTTTTGTTATGCAAAGCTCCAAATTCATGGATGCTTTAAATGACTATGAAAATAAAACAGCTTTACTATCCATCTTAATAGCTCTAATAAACTACAAAAGTCTCTCTACTTATTCTCATACTGACTTGGGCCAAGGATAAAATGAGTGTTACTAATCCAACAGAAGTATGAAATCAGCGTGTGCACACTTGTTCCAGATGGGCAATGATGTTTTCTAGTGGAAATAGGAGATGAGAAAAACATATTGAAATTTCCAAACCTACTGAATCTAGATCACTACATTTAACACCTTCTAAATATTTAAAGAAGTGTAGTATATGAAGAAGGAATTGTTGGTATCAGTAACTCATCCTTCACTAATCTGTCATCCTTGGACCACAGTTGGAACTAGGTTTTTACTCTCAGGATAGATGTGGTCAATAATGAGTGTCGGGACTCATTTATGCTTGATTATGATTAACTCCTCTTGGCTCCATCTTCAGTCACCTATATAAGGGTATCTAATGAGATACTCTCAGGTCTCTAGGTGTAATTCAAATGAGCAGGATGAAAAACCACAGGAGTCTAAACCCATGATACCCAGGCTTAGTCTTTTTATAAAGTTTATTTTTGGCATTTGACTTTCTTAATAGTGTTTATATTGGCCAGAATACTTAAATCCTTGTCTCCAAAATAAATATAATCACAAATGTTTTTTAAAAAAAAACCAACTAAGAAACACTATTTAATTAAACTTTTATTGTCCCTAATTGTCATTATTAAAGAAGGATAAATACACTGAAACCAAGGACCAATAGAAACATCCTTTTGATAGTCGATAATTTCCACAGGTACTATGGTGACTACAAACACTATTTCCAGCTGATATCACTCTGCCAAACTTCTGAATTTTAAATTTCACATCAAACTGGATATGTCCACCTGGATTTCCACTAAAAGCTCACAATTAACATTTCCAAAACAAAAATGACCTTTCCTTTCTCTGAACAAATTTCTGCCTCCATAGTCTCACCATTGACAACCATGTTCAACCACTCACATAAATTAGAAAGGTGAGCATCATTCTAGAACTTTGTTTCCCCATTTCATCCAATTAACTTTACACTCCTATTGGTTTTTACTGCCTAGAAATGTCTCGCATACGTTTTCTCCTTTCATTCCTTCTGCTACAACACTAGTTTGTACTTTCATACCTTTCTGGACTTCCATAAAATTACTCTCGTCTCTTTTACCCTTCTACCTCTTTTCTACTCTCCAAACACTACCATAGCAATCAATCTATTTACACCTCAAATCTCTTCCTCCATTATTTCTCATTTTTTATATCAGTGTGTACCCCCAGTCACAGAATACTGAAGTTCTGGAGTTGACTGGTGTTCAATAAACAGCAAATACATACAAAAGGACAAATGTGTTTGTGAAATGCTGAATATTAGATTTCTTTTATGTATAATCACAATACATATTAGCATATTGAAACTTTGGAAAGTCCTGCAGTGAGGACACCTATTTAATTTATTTTCTCCAGCCTGAGAATTTCCCAAACATCTATGAAAAGAGAAACTCCTTTTAATGAATTCCTATCAGCATCTTGTAGAGTTTATAGAGAACATTTGGGAAATCTCTAGCCTGCATGATCAATTCCAAGTTTCTTAACAACAAATTCAAGGCACTCCATGTTATGGTGCCCACATATTTCTCTAATCTAATGCCATCCCCTGCCATTGACTGCTCCAAGCAAGATGGAAATAATTGGTGTCCACCATGCTATCTGGTGCTATTTTTAGTTCTTTACTCTTTCTTGGGCTATATCTCCCAGTACCTGGAATACTCTTTACTTCCTCATTAACTCATCAACTCACACTCAACATTAAAAACATTTCCTGATTCATCACAGGTAAGAGACTTGCCCTCACATTGTTTTTCTATAATTCCAAGTGCACATTTCTATCTTCATGCTTTTTTTATATCATTTTCTCTAAAATCTGAGTTACTTAAGGGTAGAAACTGCCTTATTAATCTTATCCACAATGACTTATACAGTGGCTGGACATAATAATCACCAAATAATTACTAATGAATGAGATGATTATATATTTAAAATAATATAAACAAGAAAAGAAGATATTACCTGCCAGTTTATTTCTACGTTCCATCTGAGCATTTCTTTTATTGAATTAAATAATTTACTAACTGTGAAGCCCAATTCTAGGCTGTTAGGTCATCTCTGATTAGAGTTTGTGATACAGTATCAGAGACACACATGAAAACAGCCAACTCTGCTTCAAAGGCAAATAAAATGTGTGTTATAATGGGGGCAAAAATCCAATAGCTAGGAGCTTAATAAAAAGGAAGCACGTAATTTTTTCACTTGCTTCAGAGAAGTAATTTTTTAGTTGAGATTTAAATAGCAAGTATATTTTACATACTCAGGGAATGATGTGTGTGAATGAAATTATGGAGGCATGAGAATGTGTGTCAGGTTTGAGCAGCTCACTATGCCTCAATCATAGAATCTATAAAGAATGCAGTGGGATAAGAGGCTGCAAAGTTCCAGATGATCTGAATGCTATTCTTAGAAGACGATCAAGGTTGTCACATTCGTGGAGTAGAATACATCAGTTTAGAACAATTTCTCACTTTTTTTCTTACTGTAAAGCAATTTATGTATGGGATAAATTTTTAAAAGGCACTGTGTTTGAGAGTACCCTATATGTAATAACTGTATTATTTATTCAATTATTTATAAAAAAAACTTAGAAAAGACAAAGGAAAAAAGAAATGAACAAAACCAGAATAATATACCATCAAAGAGAAGACCAAAGCTTCCATGAAAACTTCATTTTATTTAATAATTAAAATATTTGCTCTCCTAAGGGGGTCAGCTTACAAGAGACCTGAAAAAAGAAATTCTCTTTACCAAAAATGACATATCCAGAGATTTAAGAGAGATTAAACTTGAAAAGGGAATGCAGTGTGGGGTTGCTGAAGATTTGAGTAACTAAAAAAGAGTTGCACATTTTGAAAGTCATATTAAAAAAGAAGTGGGGGAGAAAAAAAAAAGAAAAAGTTTGCTCTGTTGAAATATTGAGGTTAGCTGTGGACAGGAAAGGAATAAAAGACATGAGCTAGTTTCCAGACATGTATTTAGAACATAAGCTTGAATTCAGATTTTTAATGATCTTTTGGATCTAATTTGTACCTGCACTAGGGTAAGCAGATGTGAGTAATTTGGAGGGGTATCTTTGTCGAGATAACAAGTGGAAGTTGTCCTAAGAAGCAGGGCAAGGAAATCAGAATTAAGTCCTCAGCCAAAACTGTCTATAATGGAGCTGGAAAGGAGGTATCAAAAGGTTGCAATTCCAGGTAGTGGTCAGAATCTCCTCCAGAAGTGTTAGGTAGACAGCTAGGGACCTCTGAGCCCTCCTGGGGACAAGGTGGGCTAATACCGTACCTGGGGAAACACGGAACACACTATGGCTGTGTCAGTCAGAACTTAGGACACCAACTGCAAAAGAATGCAGAGGACACTCTAGCCCATGGGCCAAGCAACATAGGTATGATAGAGTCTGGAAAGTGACCTAGAACAATCAGCTTTCAGAGATGCTCATGAGAGATACACATGTGTAGTAAGACTCAGGTCATATAACTCCCAACTGTCCAATCAAAGTGGTTCCATGGTGACATCTAAGCCATGAGGAGGGTCCAATCCAAACACTGTAAAATAAGACCATAACCAAAGCTTTTTTTTTTCTCATGACAAGGGGTCCATTCATCGTCTGCGGTGAATGTGTCTTGATCTCACTCTGTAAACCTATATCTTGTTGTTGCTCTGTAATCTTATCTTTCTCTCCTCAATGAACCTCATTTTGGTGCTTACCTTGCTTTCGGTGTGTCCGGTCATTCTTTGACCAAGAGCATATCAAGAACTGACATTTCAGACTGAGACCCAACACAAGGTGTTTTTTGTTGTTGTTCCACAAACCCCCAATCAGGTATTATTGTAAGATAGCAGAAAGCCAGAGTTGTGGAGAAAAAAATTGGGAAAAAAATTGCATAATAAAAGACCTTTGTGACTCTATGCAGGTCTCACCAGGTAAAATTGAGACCTTTAGTGATTACCCAATAATTTAAGCAAATAATAATGTCTTCTCTTTACTCTCGGATTTTGATAAGAAAGACTTAGAAAGAAGTCAAAGATCCATTTTCACTTTGCCTTGTTAGACAATATGCACTGGAAAAATTAACTATTTCTTAGAAATATAAGTAATAATTCATATATATGTATTAATATTATATTGTTATAAATATATTTTCTTCTTAATGAGAATTAGGTTTTTTGAAATGAAATTATGGCCATAAATATCACGTATATTTAACATATTTATAGATTTGTTGACCTTTTTGTTCTCAAGCCACTGTAATTAATTCTCCTTGTCATGTCTTCAGATGTATCTCCTAGGGGGAAAAAAAAAACTTGCAGGTATTAAACAACTACAAGTTATGGTTGCATTAATTTAAGAGCGTCTTGGGCAGATAGAGGAAAAATGCCTAATGGTAAAAGGCACTGATTGCTGTAATCGGTTACCAGGACTGGATTTACCGTTGTATGTAGGAAAATTCAGAGTTTATTTATATGTTGGGCTTATAAAGACCGAATATGTAAACCACATAATGACGATGCATACAAGAGAAAAGGGCTGAGAAATATAAAGCTAACCAGTTTTTGCTTTCATTAAAAATATGTTGAACAGACACTATCAGAAAGTCTTATGAGAAGATTTGTTTACTAGGGCAACTTCTCATGACAGGATCAGTTTTAGCCTTTGTTCCTGGTTTCCTAATTTTCTCTCATTGCCATGTAATTTTATTGTGTAAGTTTTATAGCGCCTATGCCTCCAGTACCTTGCCCTTCAGACACTATTTCGATCTGTGTTCTGCTTGACTGGATCTGCATGGTCAGATACCTCCCTGTCAGATAGTCAGTGGAGATTCTGGTTTTATTGCCCATAACAAATAAAAGTTATCTCCACTCTTTAAAGCTTATCTGTGACTCTGAGACACTACAAGTTCAACAGCACTCAGATGACAGCAGGCTACAGCACCAATAAGTAGATGAGACAATGAGATTGTAACCATTTGTTTAAAGGATTTAGGACCTCTTTATAGCCATAGCAAGCTACTATTAATGCTTTATTGTCTTCCCTTAGAAGGACAGATAAGTCAAAAGATAATCTTAAGGTGTGTTTATGAGTAGATAACACTGGAGGATCATTAAACAAAGGTTTCTGGGAGTTGAAAAGTCAGGGAACCCCAGTTCTGAATATAAAATCAATGATTGTTTGGGGATTTGTTCATTAAAAGCCAGCAAAACAATTTGTTAAAATGTACAAATCATTATCACTAAAATCAAATAACTTTAGAATATTTCAGTAACTGCTTCTGAAGTAACTTGTATACTATACATAGTATTTTCCACCAAATATAATTTTGCAAATAATGATGTTTGTTAGTGCAATCTTCTTAGGTGGCATAGAAGAGGAAGCTTCTAATTGTGAAATATCATGATTTTGAAGCACAGTAGGGAAAATTTATCCCACAAAACAGGAGATAAATAAATATGAGGGTGAATCTGAGGTCTGGAGCTAAACTATTGGCCATAGTTCTCAACAGTTTAAAATATATAGAAAACTGTAACTCAAAAGTTTCATATTGAAAATTCATTGCCTTGCTTCTGAGTTAGGAATAGAGTTTTTGCTTGTGATAATTATTAACATGTCTTTGTTTACTATATGCCAAATCCTGATTACTACTTTACATTGATCATCTGATTTAATCCTCATAATAGCTTCTGAGTGGAGAGAATTTACTATTATCATCCACGTTTTACAGATTAGATAAATCAAGTTTATGCTATTTACCTAAAATTATACATTATTTGGAGCCAGTGGATCTAGAATCTGAATACAAACAGCTTTGAACTTAAAGAAAGCTTCGGTAGCAATATATTTGAGCATATGAAATAGACAGACTTAAAGTATAGTCATAACTGGTTCAGCAGAAATGAATTTTATAGGAACCTTGAACACATTTCCTACAAATTTAACTTTGCCAAATGAGGGAAAATAAAAAAATAAAATTCTCTGTCATGATATGTTTAATATAATACCAACTATAAGAACCATGGGGACATTATAGAATACCTATTTAGAATAGTTGACTTAAAAAAAAATAAATTTAATATGTTTTCCTTAAAAGGGTAATAAAGGAAAATGATGTAAAGTAGACCTCCATGGCTTGCATAACCTCATATTTTCTTCCACTGCAGTGTCAGACATACTGATACTCTAAATAAACATAGTTTTGTCATGTCCATGAGCATGTGTGTGTGCATGTGTGTGTATAAGTATATACATACGCACATACAAACACATTTCCACTACAAAAAGTCCCTGCTTATTATGCACACAGTGAATCCCAAAACAAATAATAAATAATTACTCCTACCAAGAAAGCAGTTGTGAATCTCAAATTAAGAACTTCATTGGAAAAGTCCATGGAGTCTTAAGAGCTTAATCTTAGTCATAGCTCAAATGTAGCTGTTTTAAATTAAGTGTTAAGCAAAAAATTATTTTCACTTGTGGAGGCCAGGGGAAACGTCCTCTTTCCCCGGAAAGTTCGCTGAAAGATCAACTCACAATTAAGGAAGATTAAGAAGAGAAAGAGGCTTATTTATCTTGCACACGGGGGAGAATCACAGAGTGATTACTCAATATCCCAATGAGGTCCAGAAATTTGTATAACCTTCTTTCAGAGGAGAGGGGGGTTTAGGAATATAGGCAATTCTGTTTAGGGGCAATAAACGGTTGCTAGGGAGGATGGATGGATGGGGGGAAAGAGATTGCTTGTAAGTGATTCTCTTTGCAATTAAATTAACCTGAGAGACAGGTATTATTATTATATAATATTTAAAATGATTTGGGCCAGGTCTAGTTACATTCTTGATCTTCTTTCTTTCAATATAATGAGATAACAGGGAAGGAAGAGAAGTCGATTATTCCTGATTGGTCCGACTGGTTTATGCAGGTAGAGGGAAAGCCCCTTCCAATGCCTATTGATCTCTAAGGGCCTTTAATTCAAAATATTTTTTATACAAGCAGTCATATTTTGGGGTGAAATTTCCTTAACTCCTTCATACTCTTGAAGAAAATGTCCAGGTAGCTATAAAATATTAATAAAGAAGCAACATTGTTCTTACATATAAGTATGTACATAAGATCTCCAAACAACTCAGATAAATGCCTTTCTTCATCAGTAATACTTTTAAACCAGGTACCTATCTGCCAATATTTATTTATTATATGCCCCAGATAGACATATTATTTCTTTAGTCTAGGCCTCTACGAATCTTTTGACAGAGTTCCATTTGCTGTGAATTGATTAGAACTGATACACAAAATTTAACCTACCTATTAGCTTGGGTTTAAATATGTTAATTCACAAATCTGATTCACAAATCTTTCCTAGATTAATGTGAACTACTTGTGTTCATAAATGTCAAATATGGATTTAATAGAACATCTATCAAGCTCATGGTTTTAATTGAGCAATTGTTTAAAGATTACTCAGTAAAAACATGCTATTAACCTCATGCTTAATAAAGAAAAGTCAGAAATAATCTTACTGAGCTCCATTCTCCTTCCCAGTGATAAAGTGAGTTATAATAGACTAGTTTTTCACCTGTAAAACATGAGGCCAGGGAAAGACTTGGAAAATAAACCCATGTCCATATGAATCATGGAAGTTTCACTAGTTTTCACAATGAAATGCTTCAACAGCTTTAATTCCTTCTTTAATAATATAATTAATCTAAGTATACTGTAAAAATATGCCCATAGAATGATTTCTTCCATTTTAGAATATACATTGGACATTATAATGTA
This sequence comes from Indri indri, assembly GCA_004363605.1. Lineage (NCBI taxonomy): Eukaryota > Metazoa > Chordata > Mammalia > Primates > Indriidae > Indri > Indri indri. The sequence goes on from RJWJ010000715.1 coordinate 46,568, forward strand.
TAAAAATTTGTTAAATATTAATAGATAACTGTTTTCCTCAAGATACCTTAAAATCGAGATAATGTTTTATTGCTTAGTTAAAATTCCATCAATTTTAATAAGCCAAGAAGTAATGTTTTATCCTTAAATTGTAATAAGTTCATCATCTTTGGATACTCTGACATCTCTATATCCTGTAGTTGCATTTATGATGAAACTCTGGTCCCTCAAGTTTTATTGTAGTGAAGGAGCTCAGAAAATTTGACCCCAAAATATGACTTTTTGCTGTAAAGAATATCTTGAATTAAAGGCCCTTAGAGATCAACAGGCCTTGGAAGTGCTTTCCCTTTATCTGCATAAAACCAGACTGACCCATTAAGAAGGACAACTATCTTTCTTTCCTCTCCCAGTTATCCCAATATGTTCCAAGAATGAAGATCAAGAATTCAACCAGAAGCTGGGCCTGTAGTCTTAGGTGCTTGGTAGGCTGAAGGAGAATTACTTGAGCACAGGAATTCAAGGCTGCAGTGAGCTGTGATCTCACCACTGCACTCCAGCCTGGGCTACAGAGCAAGACCCTGTCTCTAAAATAAATAAATAAATAAATAAATAAATACAAGAAAAAAATTAGAAAAAAAAAAGAATTCAACCAGACCTATCTTAACCTATTTTAAAGATAATAGCTGTCTCTCAGGTTAATTAAATTTCCACAGAGAACCATTTACAAGTCAATCTCTTTCCCCTCCATCCATTCGTTCTCCCAAGTATCTATTCATCCTCCCTAGTAACCATTTATCGCCCCTAACACAATTACCTATATTCCTCATCTCCCTCTCCTATCTATTAATAAAATAAAGGTATATAAACTTCTGGACCCCACTGGGATATTGGGTGATCACTCTGTTACTCTTCCCATGTGCAGGGTAAATAAATTTGTAATCTCTTTCTCTTATTAATCTGCCGTATTGTGAGTTGATCTTTCAGTGATAAAGGGATAAAGGAAAAGTTTTTCTTTCTCCCCCACAGTAGCTAGTACAGGAGAGCAATTCACAGTTTTTTTTGTCTTAACTTCATTGGTTTTATGTAGGTTTTTTTAATTATTTATATTATTTTGAAATGTAAAATCATGCTAAACTATTTATGACGTACCATTTTATAGAACTGAATGACTAATCAATTTTGTGGCTGGAAGAGATAAAATAAATAAATAATTTTCAACCATTTCTCACCGATCATCTAGGGCTATTTAGAATCTTTTAGGGTACAACAAGCAGAGGAAAGGGAGAAGGTCAAGAGTGCAAAAGGAATTTAAATGGGGAGGGGAGCTCTGTGTCATCCCTCAACCAGGGCAGTTCTATACATTTATGTAAATAAGTGTGTGCACGGGGGGGGGGGGGGGGGGGAATTCCTTAGGATTTCTACCAAAAGAGAATTTTTGAAATTTTCTGACACATATCCAGAATCACATGATCTTTTCCAGCGATTAAGAGAATACTGATTATAAGCCTCAGTTTTCAAGTCCTAGGATACAAGTTAACCAAATTCTCTCCATTCATTCATTATACTATAAAGGTTTATAAGCCATGGTTTATACGGAAACACCCTATGCCTAAACACACACACATACTTGTGAGAATAGGAAATTCTCTATACATTTATTAAGGGTCAATATTCACAATGTCAAAGATAAATGAAATGAGAGACAAAGTACATTAGGTATTTGGCAACTCTATTAATACTTTCATTGATTAAATTTCTAGATCACATAAATTTGCATTAGTTTATTTGTTAAAACATTAAGCAATTATTTTCAGAATATTTGCATGGATTTCCAGAATAGAGAATATAAAATTTTATTATGTGAGTCAAATACTTAGTGTGAGACGATATGAACTATTCATATTTTATCCATCAAAAAACACTCTATATTATAATAACAATTAAACTTTTAAAACAATTGTTTTTGCAAAGAACAAATCTCAACTAAATTGAAGGAAAAAAGAATGTGTTATGTCCCAAGGAGCCAGGAAGTGTGTGTTGCTTTCACAAGCATGACTTCACCTAACTCTCACAGCAGCCTTCAACTGAGTAGCAGAGGTTTAGAAATGCTTTTATCACACAGACTGTGATCCTTGGATCTAGAGTGCAATCCAGTCTTGCCTAGCTCCAAATCTCACCCACTTCCAGTCTACTTCACTGCCTGTGATGGTGACAGGAGGAATCAGTCAAACCCTAAAGAAGACTTCTATATCCTACCTAATATGCAAAAATGTTTAATTGTGTACCACAGTGTTAGAATAAGACAGTTTGGCAACTTTTAATTGGCCATTATATTAATAAATGAAATGGGTGAAAACATTTCAGAAAACTGTTAATATGAACAGAGTATCATAAGAATTTTTATTTCATAGAGCAGAGAACAATGATACTCTACAGAAAAACACCTTGAAGGAAATATAGGAAAGCAATAATCATAATGAATATTTATTTTTACCTTAAAAACGCTCTAATTATTTTCTCTATTAAGAGCAGATGAGACTCACTTTTGGACATTCCACTTAAGCAATGAGTAGGAACTTTTCCTGAAAAGTTTATGGAACCATTATTCTCTCTCTTCCCAATAATATGCCACTGTGGACTGACAGTTCACACAGAACCACACAAAAGGCAATTAATTCATCAGCAGAGGTAATTTGTCTGCCACGTAGCATTTGACTTTCAGTAGTTGCTGTCTACCAGGTTTACCCTTTACAAATGGGATAGGGCAATAAGCTGGCCATGTGCCCCGGTCACGGGACATCATTTAGTTCAGTATCTTAAGAGTATGTCGTTAGAGAAGTAGATAAAGAGTAAGCAGTTAAATTACATTCTCTTGAATAAAACAGACTGAAATATTGTATTAAACAAAAGGTATAATTCACTATGTAGTCTTTGTGCATTTGCAACTCGCCCATGAGAGTTGATAGATAGATAAATACAGCTAGCTAGACAGACAGATGTGCCACCTTCCTACCCTCTCCCCTCTCAACTATCAAAATCAAGAAGTCCCGACTCATGCTACTATCCCCGTTCGGGAAGTGAGGACAACAATAGCACCCACTTCCTAGTGTGTTGCTAGGATTAATTGTAAAACACTTAGAATAGTACCTAGCTTATAGTAAACACTCGATGCGTTTAGCTATAAAGATCGGTGTTGTTACCATAGTGGTGGTTATAATTAGAAAGATCAGTTGTTAGAATAGCACCCTCTGCTTCAATTACTGTGTATTTCACTCATAACCACAATCACTATATAAAATGATGAATTGATTTCATCTCCTTCCATTGCCACCCTTGTCAGTGAACTCTTTGAAGCAAAGATTGTGCCTTTCTCATCTGTTTAACCTCCAGCCTAGCAGCTCCAAAATAATTTTACTACTCCCCTGATTTCTACATTCATGTATCTATTTGACTTTGGGGGATTTTCCTATGTGTATTGTGTGTGTGCATGCTTATGCATGAGACAGAGAGAGAGAGAAAGCTGGCTGTGCATTTTGAAGGAAGTTTGTTATGTAGTATCTGGCACTTCTAAGTGTTTTTAAGTGGGAGAATTTTTCAGAATATTTTGTTAGTGCTAACCCTATTTTCTCAAATTTCAGTATAGAGCCAGGTCTTATAATAGCGTTTGGAGCCTGTACTGTGCTTGCATTGAAGATATCTCAACACCAGATAAGAATCTAGCTGATAGCTTCTTTATGTAATTTCCAGCTGTGAGGAAGGAGGGCTATGAAGCCCTTTTGGAGGCATAGCCTCCAGCAATAGCCTCAAACTCACTTTTAGCTTTCATATCCAAGAACCAGGAGATCCATGTCAGCCCATGTCAATGCTTGGCATTTCTGGACCATTTTACAATAGCTTAAATTATTCCCCATCCCCCCCCCCCCCCCCCCCCCCTTTTTTTGAGATGAGCTGTAACTCTTTGGTATTCTGTTTGTGCATTTTATGTCTCACTTCTAAGTGTTTGAGGCAGAGTAGGCTATTGAAATGTGAATTTTCTGTTACATCTTCACTGGACGTCAGATATATTTTTTAGAAAGAGCATTCTGGCAGCAGTGATGCACGGGGTATCACAATGAAGGGAGGAAAGCCCCCTGAGCTCACCAAGTGGGTTCTTGGCTTGGCACTGGGGAAGAACTCCAGAACTAGCCAACTAGCGACAGAAAGTTTATTGAGAGTGAGGGACAGACAACAGATCCTACTCCATAGACAGAATAGGGGTCCGTTCCTAAGCAGAAGGGGGACTCCTTATGGGGCAATGGTAATGTTTTTTAAATGTACAGGAATCTCGTATGTGACCAGCATTGTCTTGAGGTCAGGCCATAAAAGGTTAATCATAAATTACTGTCACAGAGAGTTAAGAATAAACAGTTTGTAAGGCATCTGGCTCGGTAATTCATCCATCCTCCAGTGGTCCCAGGCCAACAATTCACTGGTGACTTCCTTGTTCAGGGTGGTTCAGAGTAGCTGTACTCAGGTTCTCTACACTTTCAATTTCTGCCTTATCCCTACATTAGTGGGAGGAAGACTACATTGCAGGGGGTGATACATTAAACTAGTTAGAGAATTGTTGCCATAATTTACATATGATTATACAGAGCCTGTAAGGCAAAGAACTGACTGCGGTAATAGAAAAATGGGGATTGATTCAAGAGACTTCTAAGACAAAGGAAAAATTGAATTTAAAACTAGATATTGAAGAAAACAAGGAAGAAAATCTAGACTTTTAATAATATTTATTGAGTACCTACCATGTTCACATTGTCTAAGTCAAACTTTAAAATAGATTGTCTTTTTTATTATAGTACTATGAGCAATCCCATAAAGTACGTTCTTGGGCAAAATTGCAAAGCTGGAGTGTGCACACCTAGGATTCAAACATAGGTGTATGATTCCAGCATCATCATTATTAATCTCAATATTATACTAGTCTCTAGTGTAGAAAAGATATCCACAAGAAGAGACGGTTATGGTGTCAATGACTTTACCTTTCCAGACTGAAGAAAAAAGCATGAAATTGGATAGTGACAAAAAAGGAAAACATTTCTTTACATGAATGATCTGCAGCCTGCTCTAGCAAAAAGAGTGAAGAAACATAATTTGAGTCACAGCTCATCCGAGTATGATTTTTGTGAAGTCTCTTACTCTTTCTTTGTTCTTTCTTTATCCAAAAGAGAAGCAGCACCAAACTTGATTGCTAAATTTCTTGCATTCTCTGAATGTTTTCTCTAATAATAGATATTTTTTGAATACATACTCATACAAACAGAAAAGAATAGTGCCCCTAAAACTATAGTCAATAATCTCAGGCTCATTGAAGATTCAGAAATGCTATTCCAATATAGTCTAATTACCTAAAACAGAAATAGAAACAAGGTAGAAAAATAAACATAAACAATTTGGAAAAATGACCTCACCATTCATGACTGTTTTCCGAGTGATTTGCCTAAAATACAGGATTTTTTTTTCCTTAACAAAATAAATTCTTAAGTATAAAACACAAAAGGCATATTTATTGTAAGTTGCCTTCAGTTTCTGTCCTTCTTCCTACTCATTTATTGCAGTTATAACTAAGGTGGGAGAGCAAACACTTCCCAGCAATTTATGTCAATGGGAAAGACATAAACTTCCACGTAACATATTTACTCAATGTAATAACCATTATAATTATAAGCTACTTCCTAAAAGTGATTTTATATACTGTTTTCTATATTTTGACCCTCAGGTAAAAATATATTGTATTTAACTAGAATATTTCATTCCATGAAAAAATTATTTATTAAACACCTTTATGTACTGGGCAGACCTGGTTGCCGACAGGGGTAATTAAGTAAATAACAGGTTCTTCTGTCTATCAGAAGAATAAGTTTTCTTCTAAGAAGGAGTAGTCCAGAAAGGCATTTAGAATAACAGGGATTTGAGTTCAGCCTTAGAGCACAGGAGATTTCAACCAGTGGAGCAGGTGGAGGAGAACATTGCGCCTGAGTATAAAGGTACAGGTGGAATTGAGGGTCCATGTTGATTTGTTTGAACTGGTAATGGTAACTGTGCCAGCTGACCTGGAATACAGGTCACTCAGACTTCAGTAGTGTAGATGAGAGTGGAAATGCAGAGTGGTTAGATAATGTGGCAGGTCCCTTATCAGGCAGGCAGAATTTGTCAAAATAGCATTTCTTTTAACTTTGAGATCAGTTGCTTGCAATCTATATCACATCTGAAAGCCCTATTTTCTCTGATTTCTGCCTTTAGAAGAAAACTTTCTATTTAAACTTATATTTTTTTCTCCAGTATTTACATTTTTCTGGAAGTTTCTCAATTTTTCTTAGAGGGTAGGTAACATTTCTTTTTCTTTTTCTTTTTTGTACTTCTATTTGTATGTAAGTGGATTGATTCCCCACTTTTCACAGAAATGATAGGAATTAACATATCGGAAGATAAATTAAGTATAAACAGTAATCATCCTCTGTACTTGCTCTGCTCTTGTCATTTCTCATCTTGATTGCCACAAAGCTGGCTTCACCTAATTTAGCTAAAATGAAGAATTTTAATAAGATGTGAGTTATTGTGCAGCAGCTATTTGAAAAACAATGCCATTAATTTAGCTACTGCTATGAAGAATTCTTTCACAATAAAATCAAAACTCCAAATATTCCCAATTCTTTGTGCTTAATGAAGCATGAGGGGGTTTTGCCATTTCCTTGCAAAGATTAAGCAATATCATAAAGCAAATTTATTTAGTAAGAAAATGTGATGCATTAGAGTTTTGCTAATGGCTGTGTATTTATCTCATGAAAGACAGTTGGAAAGGTAATTATAACATGCAAATTAGTTTCCATTGGGCTGCATATTAAAATTAATATATTAATGTACAGTATCTCAAGCTGAAACCTGTGCTTAGGTTTCCAGGTAAGTGAGTTACCCGAGGCTTTTGTATTAGGTTTGTGTTCTTTCTACTCATCATTCCATTGTGCTATTTTATTTAAAGTCTTTTAATTCTGTTGTCTAAAATCTTTCTTTTTTTTTGTTTTGATTTCCAGTTAGTCTATTAGAGAAGTTCTCTGCACCCCCCCCAAGTTTTGTTTTTTTCCTAATGTATTCATCTGTTTCATTACTATAGTTTTCTTAATTCATCAATATGTCCAATATTGTTACAAAAACAGGAAATAAAGCATTCTCAGAAAGATCAATGATATGAAATATATCAATATGATGTAGTTTAAAATTATTTCATTTTTGTGATTCATTAATGTTTGCCATGATGCTCTTGGGCTATTCTGAGAAAGAAAATACACCTATGATTGAAGGAATCAGATTACTTTAACTCTGTCTTCATTTTCTCCTTAGAACCAAGAGGCATTGATTTCATCTCTGTTTGAAACATCGAGCTAACTCATATACACCGTGCTGTGTTCTTTGATGTTGTTACTAGGAATTCACTCAATAGGATTGTTTTCATAATACAATCCTTCTCCTGGATTTTTCTGTGTATGTCCATGGTCTATCCTGGTGTGAGAACAGATTGCTATTTGTGTTATTAGAAAATGGTGCAAGTGTCTTATTTCTGAGAGGGGTTTGGAATATTCCTTCACTTTACTGTACTCTTCATGCTTGCTTACTGGTGGCCTTCACTTCCTGTAGCCTCTTCTCTACCAATATTCCTCGTTATACACAATTGCCTCATCATCCAGCTCTTCAGGACCTTTGCAGGGAATCTGAGGTTTTTTTGGTTTTGATTTGTATTTGATGTGAGTGTGAAAATGTCCAACTGTGTTAAATATAAAGAATACTCTTGCATTTAGCACCTCAATTTATTGAATCTTAATATTTTTCTACATATGTATTAAAGTTTTTAGAAATTAGTAAAATATTGCAGATAAGATTGAATCCCTTAGATACCGCATCTAACTACTATTCTTATACTTTCATGATAATAGTTATTCTGACATAACTGTTATCTTGACCATTTTTTAATTTTCCGACTACTTTTTATTATTAATATTTTACTACATATGCAAGTATCCACAATCAGTAATTTTCTCACTTGTGTTAAAAATGGTACATATCTTTTGATTTGCTTTACTCATTCAATATTATGTTTTTGAGTTTATGCACATTGACACATGTAGCTTCATCCACTGATTTTATCATATTCCGATGAGTGAATATACCAATAATATATTTATTAATACTTATCTTTGTAGAAATTCACCTTTTTTCCAATTATTTTTCAGTATTACCAAAATGCTGCCTTAGTACAAATCTCTTCTACAGGTCAATATTAAATAATTCTGATTTCTGAACCCCATCTCCAGAGATTCTGTATTAATTCAGAGCTATATGGGAAGGATGGTTCTTTGCAGTAAACATTTTCTCTGTATAAAAGAGAGTGGAGGGATTTCTTTAACCATTGCTTTTTTCTTGGGTCACTGGGCTCTGGCAAAGTTCAGTATTGTCAAGAAAAAAGACCTGCTAGCACTACATTAACTGAATATGGTGACAATCCCCTACAGGGAACCATGGCCAGTTATAGTGCATGTGTGTGCATGTGTGTTGGGGTAGGGGTAAGGTTCGGCAGGCTCTATTTATCCCACTAATTTTCTTATAGAAGTTTACCTAGAAAAAGATAACCACCATAATTGCATAGGAAAAGTTACCAGAAGAAATAGACTTACTAAGGGAAGAAAGTGGATCAATGTCATGAAATAGTAGATTATACTGGATACCATATTGTGTGACATGATTCTCACCCTTCAGGACCAAAGCATCTAGACACCCAGTTATTGGGAGAGTTGCTTTTTGATATATCACAGCTAAATCCTTTTCCAGAAATTGCTCTTGAGCAAAAATTGCTGCTTCACTCAAGTTTATACCTCTTTCTGGAGGTAGCTCTCATCCAGTGACTTTTTGACATGGTGGATATAAAGGAACCTTGCCTAAATATGGCTTCTCAAGGGCTGACCTAGTTGCAGAGCTCCCTGTGAGATTAGCTGAGTCCTCCATTGCATCTGCGTCTGCACTGTGGTTCTACTTCTCCCTCCCCAATCCTGCTTCTGTCACGACCTTACAGGTGTATTTCCAAAATCACACCCCAATAAACCAACTTTAAAAATCTGTCTCAAGGGCTAATTCACAGGGAATCCACTTACAATAGACCCCCCTCAAGTTTCCAAATTCAACAATTTATTGAAAAGAAATACTCATTGATAAAGTACTATAAAGTAACCCTTACAGTAATTGTAAGGATTTTATTTAGACTACTGGTTACTCCTAGTTGGAATGGACAGTGATATGATTTACAATTGGATTTTAGCAAGGTTTAGGTTCTTCTTTCAGCGGGTTCCAGTGGAAGGGAAAAGGAGCAAGGGAGTTGAGAGTGTAATCAAAATAGTGGATACAGGTCATTGAACCTAATCTGGATAATGAGGGAGTTGATGTCATGATGAGCATGACAGAAAGTGAAGGTAGGGAGATTGGAATAGGAGGTCACAATGGGGTCAAAGCATTGTCAGATTCAGGGTAAGGATTTGAGGTACAAAAATAAGAGACAGTGTCTTATCTTGTGAGTATAAAGTTTTAAACTGAACTAGGTAAGCATACAGCCATTAATAATCACAGGAACTAGAGTATAACCTTTGTATGGGTGGCCAAGCTGAAAGGAAGAATAAGATCACTAGAAATGAGGGATTTGAGGAACTGATGGTTGAGAAGCTTGAAGAATGGTCATTAGGAATGTTTGTATCACTACAAATTACAAAAGAGGTATTGCCTTTAAGAGAAATACTAACATCTTCAAGATTAGGGCTATTGACCTGACTAGCAGTATATTACCAACACAAGAAGCGGTATTGGTGGTAAAGTCTGAGGACGTAAATTTTCAAAGAGCTATCGTGTGGATTAGGAATGGGTGACCAACAATACATTAAAAGTTGCAAAGGGGAGTAAGGAGGATGCTACCCTAACTTCCAAGATAAGTGACTAATGGAAAACCATACTTTAAAAAACATCAAGGAAATAGTGTCTTAAGAGGGCAGACAGATTTTACACAGAGAAAGGAGGTGAAAGGAACCTCCAAAAAAGAGACTAGAGAAAAGATTTTGATAATGACAGATCTTGAGTTCCAGACAGAGGTGCTTACAATGCAGAAGTAATGAGAGAATGTGTATCAGGCGAAGAGATGTACAGAAATGAATGAATAAGAGTTCAAGAGATATGTGATGGCCTTGAACCTAGAAGTCTTGACTTGGTGGTGACTGAATTAAATAGGAACGTAAGACATCAATGGATTCATATTTTGCCCACTTCTTGGATAGAAGGAGAATAATTAGTTTTATTATTGCCTCCCTTTGAAAACTGGACTTTTTGACAAATTGTGGTCACAAGGTAGGAAGTATGTGGGTGGCAGTAACTAGCCAGGAACATCTGAAATTTTCTTGCCATCCTTTTTAATTCTGCCAATGATGGCATTGCAGTGAGGGGAGAAGCATATTGCTAGGAGCAGGCTGTGCTCTGTGGATGCCCTGTACATTCCTGCTGATAAATACCATCATTATCATCATTTTGGTAGCAAGGAGCCACAGCAGGAAGGATAATATCAATGCATTAATAGATTAAAGAAGAAATATCATGTGGTCATTTCAATAGAAGCTGAAAAATAATTCATGATTTCAAAAACATATTATCATCAAACTAGAAATAGAAGAAACCTTTTTTGACTTCATACGAGATCAAAAACTTGCAGTCAGTAATATATTTTACGGTGATAACTTGGAAGGACTTAATTAAGAATTGAGATGGATACGTCAATGAATGCTACCATTACTTCTGCTCACTGTAACAGGGAGACACTCGCCAGGGAAGTATGACGAAAGGCATATGGATAAGAAGAAACAAAAATATCATTAATGTTATATATACTTCATGCAATTAATATATGCATGAGGTTATATTTGTTACAAATACGTAAGTATAACATGGATAGGAACAAAAATGTCCATCCAATCCAGAATTATGGTTACCATGAGGGAGAGAAGGGAAAGGGATTAGGAATGGTGACACAGGCAGCTTCAAAAGTATCTATAATATTTTACTAAAATTAAAAAGAAATCTAAAGCATATATTGTAAAATTTTATAGTTTGAAAATTCTATTAAATATATGGTAAATACATGGACATTTATTGTTTTAATCATTATAATTTTACTTTGAATCTTTTATAAATATAGGTGTATATATTTATAAAATCTCATCATGCCACTGCACTTTAAGAATCTTTCCTGAATAGAAAACGATCTAATCTTCTTAGCACAGTGTAAAATATCATCCGAGTTCTGTCCACGGCAGTCTAAAAACCTGTTAAATGCAATTCAAGATTCAGTAAAAAGCATCCTCTCTTTCAAGAACTCTAACCTAGCCATACCATTCTGGGTAAGGTTTTCTTACTTTGTACTGTGTTAGCATTCAGGGCTCATGTCTATCATAGCATGTATTGTGCTGGATTATGGTTTTCTTACTCCTTTGTGTGTCTCATCAGGCAGATTATAAATTATTTGAAGGCAGGGACTGTATCCTTTATCTTTGTATACCCAACTCTCAGGCATACAATAGCACACATTATTGATAAGAAATGAATGGCTTTTTAATGAATAGAGACCTACTTAAGAAGCCACATTCACTAGAAGCCAAAATTGAGCAATGACAATGATATTATTTAAAAAGAAAAATAAATCTCTTCATTGCTCTAAAAATCCAAAAACAAAGTTATGTTACCTCCAACAGAGGTTAACTCTCCTTTCCAAAATTTAGCCATTGTAAAATGTTCATTTTTCTGCTCAGATCCCTTACCTGTGCATGGTCAAACATTTCAGAATCCCTATGACTGTTATTTTATTTGAAAAATCATTTGTAACATACATAGACTCATTCATCTGCAACTGTTATAGCAGAAAGGTGAACATTTTAATATAATTAATTTTCCACGTGATGTACTAAGAAGCAGCCTGCAATGAGAGATATGTTTCTATAATACTGTGATTTTCCTAAACTGGTATGTTTATATTAGCATTTTGTTACATTAATATGCTCACAATATTTCTCAAAATCAGTTTAAATTTCTCTACATTTCTTCTACACAAAAAATCTAATGACTTACAGCATTGTTACCTAATGTACTTGCATCAATGAAACAAAAATACCCATTGCACCTGATATCTAAAACTCAAAATGTGTCGTTCCTTGTACTTTTTATCCATTTATGACTCACAGAGCACCCAGAATAGTCTGTATGGCTAGGCTTAAAATTTTAAAGTCAAACAACCTGGGCTCAGTTAAACCGTGTGATCTTCAGCAGGTCATTTAGTGTGTCTAGTCAATTTCTGTATCTCCAACTGGGCAAAATAATACTTTTGTCATGTTCTTCTGGTGCAAACAGTATTATTATTGCTTTTTTCAGCTCAGGAAGTACATTGACATGCACTATAACTTGCCCTATCTGATCGCCATTCCATGATTCACAAAGCTTAACCTGTAAAGGTTTATGAGATTATTGGTACCACAGGACAGTCGCCCAGGGGCCAACGCATGCAGTGGACACTCATTCCATTTCTGCTGTTGATATTGCTAACATAAATAAAAAAAAGAAACCTTTAGAAAAAGTAGCAAATATATCCGTGATGATATATTAGAAACATACAATATTAATCAAAAGGCAGAAAAATTATTTTAAAATTTTTATTGATGCTAAAAAATGACCTAGTGATTTGGCTCAATTTTCAATTGGTACTAATGTAAATAAAACATTCATTCCATCTGTTGGTATACATTTTGTATATAAAATAGACATTATTAAGTGATTAGAGCTCTAATATCTCCTTTGGGAGAGTTGACTGGTGTGAAAATATTACCTATTATTAAAGCATTATCATTTATAAACATACTTCGGCACCAATACGCATGATGATTTTGAATAATCACAGGAGGTTCAACTGATCATTCATTTGGCACAATCCATTTTGTAACCAAAAGCTTATATTTGCAAGAAAATTGGCTGAGACTAAACGGAAATTTTAATTGAAATTAACTAAATCAAAGGGGTCAATTGCGGATCAAAACTGATTGCCTAGGCCTCATTAGTACTAAAGTCTAATCAAATGAATTGGTTAGCCTCAAGTCACCACCCACCAAATTATTGCCTTATGGAATATTTTTACATACCACGGATGCTACTTTCAAATGATGCCATGTGAAACCAAATATAGACAATCAGGAGGCTTTTTTTGCACATGATTACAAACATCTGGACAATCCAAACTACTTAAAAAAAGTGGTAATGAAATGTTTGATATTTTTGGTAATTAGTTGTATCTAAAATAAAAGATGATTTGATGCTTTTAGGAGGTAAGCAATTGTTGGTTTCAAGTATTGATTTGTCATTTTTAATATCTGCTATTTGTGTCTGGCAGCCCCTTACTAAACAAATTTCTAAAAAGACATTTTAAAATTCATTCATCATTCAAGTGAAATAGATTATTTTATCATTTTCGAACTGTTTAGACACTGTATACATGTAATATTGGGACCGTATCTTTTAATAATTGAATATGAAAAAACTTACTCCAATTCTTGTGAAATTTTTAATAGAGTGTATTTTTTAAGAGTAGAAAGCGAAATGGGAGGTAGAAGTTCATAAGTATGAATGAGGAAGCTCATTCCTATATAAATTTGCTTTGCTTTCTGAGAATATTTCATAACTTTGGTAAAATTTACAATGTGTGGACAAAGGAGAAAACTAAGTGTTTCTCATGACCAAGGAGAAGAGGGAAATCGAAGGGGCGGCAAGTGGTGATAAGAGTGAGCTAGCGCAGTCAAAGCATGCGAGTCGCGAAGCCAGTCAGTAAACTTGGTATAAATGAAGAAAGGAAAGAGACTGAAGTATCTCGAGGTAAACAAATGAGATAGTAGAAATATATCTAGAAAACTGAAGGCATTCTAATCAGACAATAGAAATGAAACAGCAAAATGAAGCCAAAGATAATTGGAGATTCTTTAATTTTATAAGATTTTTTAAGGAAAATAATTGTTTTAGAGAATAAAGGTAAAATAAAAATGGGGAAAAATTTTAAAACAATACTATTTAAATTCATCTTTTCAATAAATATCGAATAACTACTTTGTGCAGGCGTTACGGTAAGCTTTGGATGCAAAGATAAGAATATATGTTTGCTGAGGGAACAAATAATTGTAACCTAGTGGCATAGTTGCTTCATGACGGTACGTCTAATGGACAGTAATAGAGCTTAGGAGAAAAAGTGGCTAAGTTTGCTAATGAGACAACAGAGGAGGTAACATTCATTCTGAGACTGGAAACGTAAGTAAGCATTTATAAAATAAAGTGAGTTACAATCTGATCAGAAGGAAAAGTGTATGAGATGTTATAAGTCCCTTAAAGGACTCTAGCTTATTACTGCAGCGCTAAGGACGTAGATTAAAGCAGGCGCTGGATCAGCACCAGTCTTATGTGCCTGAGAAGAAGTTCTAAATTTTATGCTGGAGGTGAAATGAAGCAACTGGGTAATTTTGAGTTAGGGAGTGACTTAATCAAATTTGCCATAAAATATTACTTGAAAGTATGAAGGAAGAATGAGTTATGGAAATATTAAATGCAGGGACATTATTAAAAAGATAATTGAAACGTTACAGGTGAGGAATTATAAAAGCCTTAACTGGGGCAATGGTAATGGACTAGGAGAAGCAGAGATAAATATTTAAGGCATAAAGTGAATAGGACTTAGTGATTCTGATTCTTCTATTATGTATTTATGAATTTCAGTTATGCCCAAGATTCCTTTGCCCTCAGTATACCCCAGCTGCTTTGCCCATTTACTCTGATCCCAGAAGTAATTATTATCATCCTCTATGTGAACCATGATGTGAAAAAAACTTTGGAAAGTACTGATTATTCTTATTCATGCTTTCTGAAAAGATTTCCAATAATAAAAATGTTGTAGCCCCTAATAGATTTATTTTCCATTAAAAAGAAAATTGATTATTTTTAATTATGACAAGGACAGCATTACTTCAACACTATGGGTTTCTGTTATCTCTGTACAAGGCAGAAGAAAGAGATATCAAAGTGCTGCCTCCCGGCTTACAAATTAGACATCTGTTTTGAACTCATGATGCCCTACGTTGCCATGAACACACAACTATGCATTAAGGATTGCCTTTGGGAAGATAGTAGCAAGGAGAAGAGAAGCCCCTTCGTTTACAGAATTTAAACATAGTGGGAGAGACAAATGTGACTCAAGTATTCACAGGAATAAGCGCATAGAGTGCTGTCAAGGAACAATGCAGGGCACCATCAGGCCATTTAATGAAAAGATTCTGGTACAGGATCTGGTGAACAGGAGGGAGCTGAAAGGCACTGTTCAGAAACAGAGTGAGATAGATGACTATTTTACCTGAAGAAGTGTATGCAATATCATTGAGGTCCTTCAGATATTGACAAAAGACTATGTGGTTGGAACCAAGAGAGAATGGGACAGACCCATGCCATGGGGTTTGGAGGAAGCAGAGGGAAGGCAGGCTGTAACAAGCCTGTTAGGATTCTGAGTTTATGCTTAGGTGATGGAAGGGCCTTGAAGAGTGTTGAGCAGTGGAGTGATTTGCTAAATCATAATGTTTTCAAAGTCTTAATTTCACAAGTGTGACTTGGACTGTCCTACATAGACAGAAATAATTTTAATATCAAAAATTATATTGATCCGATGTATCCATGATACAAAAGAAGAAAGAAATACATTGTAAGATATGAAACAGCAATAGTTAGCACCAACTGGCCTTGACTGCCTTCCCCTTTTGTCTAATTTTAGAATAGTAGAAATTGGTAATTGAGTGTAATTGTAGAGAGCAAGGGGGAAAATATAACCTCAAACCTTTCCTCCATGATCTTCCTGCTTAATTTGGAAACCCAGGATAGCTTTCTCAGTTCTGAGTGAGCACTCTTTTTAATATATACAAGAATATAAATAAAAAGATTTATATACCTATGGAAATATATGTTTATTTATTGAGAGAGAATAAAACAGTAAAGATCACAAATATGAATATTCACAGGCTTAGAAACAGTAAAGTTTGAGGTGAGAGAGGGTCTAAAGTTTTTAAGTAATTTATTGTTTTAACCAGCTTTGTGCTGTGTTTGAGTGTGTGTGTGTGTGCACGTGTGTGTGACTATAACTACAAGAAAACAAATGAGTGGCTGTATTTTTGGTTCAGTCCTAGCTCTCAAACAAAGCAATCAGCCACGCTCCCCATTTTGTGCTTTTATCGTGAGGCATGATACATGACTCATCAACCTCTAAGGATACGGTTTATTCTGTTTCTTTGTTAACGCGTTGTTTGGAGCTAGGAATAAGAGCTTGTATTTCATAATTATAGGCTGAATTTCTGGACTTTTCACTGAGTATAGCAAGCATTAAACTTTAATTGGAGAATAATGTGAATGACTGGTAAGCTCCTGATTTTTATATTTTACTTCACTTTCTTATTCATTTCCTGAGGCTCCTGTCTGACTCTTAGAGTCCAAATCTAAGTTTGCCAATGAACGTTCAATTTTTTGGCATACTATAAAGAAATCAGAAGCAAGAAGAAATGGTCAATGAATAAAACGTGATATATTTTTGTGCTTTATAATAATAATGGGTAAATTATAATGGAGGTCTATAATAATTTCATTTCAAAATAACAAATTAATTATATGACAAGATACCAAAGTATCCAAACTGAAATGTAGATTAGAGAAATAAATTGCAAAGATATGGAAATTACCACTTAAACTAATTTTTAAACTATAGAGTTCATTATCTCCCAATAATAATATTTTCTATAACACACGTTATTAGGTTCTCATATAACATACCCTTTTTTACTTATATTTTATAACACTTTTGCAGTGAAGTATCTCTCCCTTGCCTTGGACTGACAATCCATCTGCTACATTCATGAAATTAAGTTTTACTATACTCTCCCCATATTTTTATCCTATTCTTACTTATAACTGGGCTAAAACTTCTGGCTTTTCAGATGGCTATATCTTCCCATGTAGATAATTTTTCTGCATCAATATGACGGATTGATTAAACAGATGGGCCATGTTTAGAAGATTGTATTATTTTGAAAGGGACAACCACTTCTTTAGACACCAATGGGACATTAATGGCATTTGTTAAACTTTTCTTGATATTATTTTCCACTATAAATTTGCATTTATTTTGTTTATTTCAGTTGCAAGTTTCTTTGTAAGTCAGTCATGCATAAAATCTTTCCCAGTTGTTAGAAATCAATGTTTGCCTATTTTTCCATATATATCCAAAATGGTGTTAAGAAGTATGAACATTATTTGGTTATTTTTCTCTAGATCTCTTTTTATTATCTGTTTGTCTTCTCTCGGTGTTCAAATCATCAACCAATTTAGTATCATTTGTGATTTGAATTAATGTGCCATGTACCTCCATGTCCAGACCAAAAATGAAAGTATTAAAATTCTCCTGGGATACTTGAAACTGAATGCAATTTAATACCAATAAAGCAAGACCATGATGTTTTTCAGAAAGCGATTGACAGAATATTTCTACTTAGGGGAAGTGCAGCTGCATATTGATCATAAAGGGAGATTTAGAACTTCCTTTAAAAGAATTCCTTAAAGCCTTCACTTAATCTACTGTATAGCTGCAG
This sequence comes from Indri indri, assembly GCA_004363605.1. Taxonomy (NCBI): domain Eukaryota; kingdom Metazoa; phylum Chordata; class Mammalia; order Primates; family Indriidae; genus Indri; species Indri indri. Next base: position 64,309 of record RJWJ010000715.1, read on the forward strand.
TAAAGAAAGATAACAGTATGGTGGGTGAAATTATTTTTTTTTAAAGCACTTAAATTGAAAAGGAAATAACTACAGGAGATAATCTTCCATTTTATCACCATGAAATTGTAGAGACAGTAATGAGCATAACAAGTGTGAAATATCCTTAACGTATTGACATGAGAAGTACTGCAGAGTGTGAATTCCTGTTTAGAATTTCCACAATTTAAAAGATAAACTATATCCCCACTATAGCTGTATTCCTTAGAATGTCTGATTTTATTACACTACACGTGGGTAGGCAGATTTCAAGTTTCAATATGCGTGTCCTATATGTATTTCCACATTCAGAGACGTTTATGAGATCTCAGAAATGCCCTCCAAAAGGTATGGAATAAAGATCCTGAAGTGGCAACACCCATTCATATGGCTGGAAATCCCACCTGGCAATGTTGCTTGCAATTGTGACATACTTTATATTCTTCCAGCAAAATCTCATTGCATTCATGGGTTTTATAGGTATTGCAGTAATATAAATTTTCACTGTTTCATTCTTGCTTTGGAGGCAATGAAGGGGAAGAAGGTTGGACTATATGGAACTAAAGAAGCATGACCTTGATTCACTGCCCTTCTGAAGCACATTTATCAGCCTCGTATGGTCAACTATAGCATATTGAGCTTTAAGCACTGAAGCACTCTGAAGACACTGGTGTATTATTTGACATTTAAAACAAAAATCTGTACTTTCTTGGGACATATGAATACATTCACTTTTTTATATGAATGAATTAGATATTGTTTAGATGCTTATAGGCTTATATGCTGTGTCACTTCTCTGTTAGGATCTAAAATTTCTTTTCTCCTATAAATCTCTGCCTGTTGTCATCTGCACTTTCTCTATTTCACTAGCTTAATTATTGATGCAAACTATGGACTGCAATGCATTGTGTGTGTGTGTGTGTGTGTGTGTGTGTGTGTGTGTGTGTGTGTACTTCCTTCTGAGTGTGGAAGATTTGGAAAAATGTATTTCCAAAATGGTCTTTCCTCTTACCTGCTTTATAGTAAATAATTCTAAAGGACACTGTGTAGCTAGTAAATAGTAGAAGAGTGCCTTAATTATTTCCAAAAGTAGAGGTGATCATTCATCTAAAAGCATGCAAGCGCGTGGAATTTGCCAAGCTAATAACTAGAGCATCCAAGACTTGAAGGCAATAGAAACTTCCTCTTCACCTTTCTGAAGGGTAATCAGGACAATTTTGAGGGGGCTCATTGGATGGTGTAGTTATTTACAGAGTATTCTATCCTTAAAGAAAAAAACATTTTAAAGTGGGCTTGATTTTATGCATAATTTAACTCCCTTCCTGGAAATATTTGTCTTTATCTAAAGAGATTAATTGCAGGAAAAATCTTAAGGTCCCAGTACCTCTAGGAAACACTTTATCTAATAGCCGTGATTGGACAAAATCAATATTAAAAAAATAGTATTTTCAACTATTAAGAAAAACACTACCTGTTTAAAGTAATTAGAGTAATTTAAACAATCCAATAAACTGTTGGGGAATTATGAATGCAGAAATGTATAGAAACAGGGGACATTTCCTCCATCAAACATGTTAAAGGCAATTTGAGAGCTTGTTTGATAGTTTGTTGATCGAAAAAAATCTCAAGCCCCAAAAAAGTCATGAATAGCAAATAAAATTAAATTGTCCTTCTCTAGTTCCTCTTGATACAAAGACACTTTTACTTGAATATAAAAGTAGAACAGATGTTGTACAAAAAAGAACTAGACACAAAGCGTATCTCCTATATACACCACATACTTTGGTTTAATTTTCTCTATGCTTGATGAAATAACCAATTTGCTTAAGAGTTATTAAAATTACAAACAATATTATTTTTGGATTTTGCAACATTCAAATTATTTTGAATACTATTTAAGAAACATACTTGTCAGAATTCTGGGCAGCTCATAAATACTCCATAACCCCTGCAGTCAGTACCCTATTATCTTTGTCATGTGTTCTTCAACACACACGTACATATACAGATACACAAAGAGGACAAAATTTATATTAGAAAGCATAGCACTAAATTTCAATAGACTCTTATCACCCAACATATGTAGCTATCCAACATTAATCTAAAGCTATTGATTTAGTATTGCCAGCAACATATACATTTAAAATTTTAAATTGTTTTAAAATCTAAACACCTGTACCCCTATAAACAACAAACAATAAAAAAAAAGAAAAAACATTTACGTAAAAAATAAATAAATAAATAAATAAATAAATAAATACCAGAAAAAAAAAATCTCTCGTATTTATGCTTTTCTTGAAGTTATCAAATTGTAATGATGTGGCAAAGCATAAAAACTCTGTACAATGAAAATGGAAATGTTCATATTTGGCTTTGCGATGGTTAATTTTATGTGTCAACTTGACTGGGCCAGGGAATGCCTCGGTATTTTATCAAATATTTTTCTGAGTGTGTCTGTGAGGGTGTTTTGGGGTAAGATTAGCATTTGGATTGGTAGACTGAGTAAAGCAGACTGCCTTTTCTAATGAGGGTGGCTTTCGTCCAACCAATTGAATTCCTGAATACAACAAAAAGGCTGACTCTCTAGAGAACAAGAAGAAACTTCCCTCTGTCTGACTGTCTTTGAACTGGGACATTTGTCTTCTAACTTCGAACTCAGACTTGGACTGGAACTTCCATCATCAGCTCTCCTGCTTCTGAGGGCTTTGGACTCAGACTGGACTCTACCACCAGCTCTCCCAGGTTTCCAGCTCACTGACTGCAAATACTGGGACTTCTCAGTCTCCATAACTGTGAGAGCCAATTCCTTATAAATCACTTTATTTCCTGTTGGTTCTGTTTGTCTGGAGAAGCCAGACTAATACAGGCTTCCTCCATAGGAACCATCTATCTGTCCTTTAAAATATTTGTTTAAAATATTGATGAAATAAATAATTGCTCTACCTTCAAATGTAAACGATTTTTCTGTTTAAGCCTGGTATCCCACAATTTAATTAAGCAGATAAAATATTTAGGAATCATAAGTTCAGAGAGTATAGAAAAAGAAAATTTTAGATATTATTTTTAAAGTCTATTAAAGAAAAACAAATGTAAAATGATTATAAGAAAGGAAAAATGATGATATAAGGAAATGAATACTTTAATGCTTTCCAAATGATTAGACAAGAGTGTGCTCAAGTTATAAGTTTAACCATTGTTGGCAATGGCTATCTCAGTAGCTTCAGGTAAATGCTACTTTTTCTAACCAGAAAAATATAATTTGTGTGAGCACCAAAGAGCAAGCTGAATATAATAATCGTTTTAATGATGTTTACAACCACAAATCAAAGGAAACAATTTTTTTTAATTTCCCATAATATTGCAGGAGTACACATGTTTTGGTTACATAAAGGAAAGAATTCTTGATTTCTTTTAACAATGGAGATCCCTAAATGTCCCAGGATACAACACTCAGAGTAATAATCTGGAGAACTCATCAATTTGATCCAGGGTGGAAAAGTTTAATTTGTAATGAATATCGATATTCCAAGTATATGTATTTCCAATCAAAGTATAGAAAATCCCTCTTTATAGCATGATAAATAAAATTTAAAAGTTATAGCAAAATCCATGGTCACAATATTGTTTTAGTTCTGGGAAGTGACCGTAGATGCAGTTTGGAGCCACATGGTGTTAGTGGTCCATTGTGGCTAATATATAAAAACAAAACAGGACTCTGGATTTAGAGAATTTCTAGAATGTGTGAGGAATTCAAAGAATTTCTATTTCATTGGCACTTGGTTCCTAAGCTCAATGGGGCTTTTTAATAATTGCAGTAGAATACACACAAAGTAAAATTTGTCATCGTAACCATTTCTAAGCACAACACTATAGTTCCATAGTGTTAAAATACACCCACAGTGTTGTACAGTCAATCTCCAGAATTCTTTCCTTCTTGCAAAACTGAAACTCTGCCATGAAACAACATCCCATTCTCCCCTTTCCTGGTCCCTGTCAACCACCTTTCTACTTTATGTCTCTAGGAATTTTACTATGCTAAGTACCTTCTATAAGTGGAATCATACAGCATTTATTTTTTTGTTACTGACTTATTTACCAGGCATAAGTTGATCCATGTTGTAGCATGTGTCTGGATGGTTTTTCCTTCCTTTTTAAGCTTGAATGACGTTCCATTGTATGCCTATACTACGTTGTATCTATCCATGCATGAGTCACTGGACACTTGTGTTGCTTTTACCTTTTGGATATTGTGAATAAGGCTGCTATGAGCATAGTTGTACAATATCTCTTTGAAAACCTGCTTTCAATTCTTTTGAGTGTATACCTAGAGGTAGAATTGCTGGTTCATATGGTAATTCTATTTCTTTTCTTTTTCTTTTTCTTTTTTTTAAGGAAAGAGGGATATTGGGCTAGAAAATTTCTGTGTTTGAGTGGATTCTCTGCTTTGTAATACATGTATTTGCTCTTTCTCCACCTGGCCTTTCCCTCTTCTCCATATCCAGTACCCGAAGTAAGCAAAGGATGGGTGAGAATTAGAAGACAGAACTTAGTCACATGTTACCTGAATTCATGGTCATACCCAAGTTTTACTATACTATGAAATTATGTGCCATTCTTGATAAATAAAGATTATACCAGGGTTTGGGGTATCCAAGTCACGGCACCAAAATGTCGGGGTTTGGGGTCGATAATTTTGTCCATTTTTGGACAAAAATGTGTGCTCTTGGGCAAAGAATGACCAGACACACTGAAAGCAAGGTAAGCATGAGACAAGGTTTATTAAGGAAAGAAAGATAAGATTACAGAGCAAGAGCAAGATATAGGTTTGCAGAGTGAGAGCAAGATACATTCACCACAGATGACGAATGGACGGACCCCTTGTCATGACAAAAAGGCCTTGGTTTGGTCTGGGTCTGGTTTTATGGTACCTGGACTGGCTCTTTCTCATGGTTCAAGCATCACCATGGAACCACTGGGATGGATAGTTGGGAATTATAACCTGAGTCTTATTACACATGTGAATCTATCATAAGCTTCTCTGAAAGCAAGTTGTTTTAGGTCACTTTCCAGTGACCACTTTTCTATGCCGCTTGGCCCATGGGCTAGAGAGTCCTCTCCATTCTTTTGCACTTGGCTTGCTAGGTTCTGATTGGCAGATTCATAGGGTGTCCCGTCCCCTGCCAAGTGTGGCAGTCCCCGCCCCCTGCCCCTCACCCACCCTTCCTTGTCCTCAGGAGGAACTGGAGGTCCCTAGCTGTCTACCTAACAATAACACTGATAACCTCTCATATTTAAAACAGGCAATTAGGGCTCACTAAAAGTGCATGTATTTACCTTCATTCATATATCTCTCTCACATCCAGGTTTTCTTGTGGCACTGGCGTGAATAAAAAACCTATGCTATCCACAGAATCATAAATGTTAAAAATAAATCTGTACTCCCTGTGGAAAAAATGTTGGTTATGAAGTAAAGATGACATGATGCAGAAAATTCTGATTTTTTTTTTTTAACTTTTGCATTTAGCCCATGCAATGGGCATGTGTTGTTTTTTGACTATAGACATTTCCAAAAACTTTCCTAACATTTTAATTTCCTTTTGTAAAATTACCCATTTTCCTTTGGGTATAGTCTGATGGAATTGCTACTTAAGTTCTCTGCCTTACATCGACCTTGGGGAAGGTGAGTGACCTAACTTAGACCTATCATACTCACAGTCCCAAATTAAGAAGGAAGAGACAATTGGAAATTGTCTATCCCATCAATAGCACAGGGACCAAAATATAACTAGTATGAGGAGGTTTTCCCTGACATAATGATGACTAATTCCCCAAACTTTTCTCCAATTGAAAAAGGGGCAACCCTTTTCTGTATCTGTCCCCATATACGTATGTGGGGAAAGTATAATGCTGTAAGCAATTCTATTCCAGATGCCACTCTAGCTACATAGAGATTAATGACACCCAGTTCTGCTTCCATGTTACTTGCTCTAAATACATTGTAATATCTCTATCACAATGTTCATGAGATCTTCTTAATACAGCGTCTTGTTGTTTTAATCTGGTTTCTTTGTTTCCATATTATACGCACTATCACAAAAGCATCTTGGCTTATGAGTGTCCATGAAGAATGTTTATCTATAATATTCATGGTGGGGAAATGGTTTCTTTCTTTGACTATGTAGGATTTTATATAGGAATATATATTATGTAAATTTTATATATATAAAATACAGATTATAAATTATTTTATTATTATATATTTTCAACATAGATGTTATATATAATGTTATAATAATATATCTATATATAATACAGAGAGATTTTATATAGGGTGATAGAAGTTTTCCTCATTCCCTCTTCATAGGGTGATACAACTTTCATCCTTCAAATATACAGGACTATATAAATGTAACTACATAAAGATACAGATAATTCCGGTAAGTTTAACCAATATATTAATTCACTGATGCATGCATTTACTCATTAAACCAACAATTATTGGGTACCTACCATGTCTCAGACATCATGTTATGTACTAGAGACAAAAAAGTATACAGCAAAGATGCCCTGACCTGACTTGATCATTTTTTAATTAAATTTTTTGAATTTCTGTGTTGTTTATGGAAACTTAGAATGATGCAGATTGAGTATATCCAATATTTTAACTGTTTATGTCACTCTGAAATCATTCCAGTGATACTTCTGATATATTTGAGGATGATAGTTATTTGTTTCTTTCTACATTACAGTGAACTGATAATTGGGATAGAATGAAAAGGAAATTGTTTCTTTAGCACATTCTGCATGAAAACAAGATGGGCATCCAGAAAGAGAACAATATTGGCAAGATTTCTAAAAGTTCAAGTAATAATGCACTTTGATAAATGACTCATAATGTTAATATATAATCAGTATTTTAAATCAGGTATATTAGTAATATATGGTATTAAGCACTTAATAAATGGTTGTTAAAATGAATAGATGGATGGAAGTAAGAAGAGACTAATGATTGTTTAAATAGAAATGGATAAATAAATGTTTGATACATGCAATGAGAAGTATAAAATATAATTTCGCCTGTTGACATGTCCATCCTTAAGTAACATATGAGAATAAAGGCATACCAGAGGCACAATGGCTCACTCCTATAATCTCAGCTTCTTGGGAGGCTGAGGCATGAGGATTGCTTGAGCCTAGGAGTTTGAGACCAGCCTGGGGAACATAGAAAGACCCTTATCTCAAAAAAATAAAAAATAAAATAAAAAAATAAAAAAGAAAGAAAAGAAAAAAGAAATACCAGGATTGTTGGTTGGTTAGAATAGAAAGTGGGTATGATAGACATACTTAGATCATAGAACATGTATAGAGTTAGATTTAGGTGAAGGAATTTGCATGAGTTAATAAATCCATGTGAGTAATAATTAGGTAAAGAGCTCTGAAATATCTACAGTATGCAGGGCTAAGATAAAATCTACTGTTCTTATTTATTATTACTCAGTAAGCATGTGTTATTATTATGTAAACATGCATTATTTTGTAAATCTGTTTATTATTCAATAAACATGTATTTAGTGTCTGTTACGTGCCCAAGACTGTGGGGGGCAGAATTATGCAATATAACATAGTTTCTTCCATTGACATGTGCAAAGACTTATCTTGCATTCAACAAGTATTTATTGTACATTTGCTATTATGTGGCAGGCTGTCACAGGGAAAACTGCCTCATAGATTCTAAATTCTAAGTGGTGGGTTGGAGGGAGATGGTCTTTCTAGAGTAAAAGATTAAAACAAAGACAAAAATAACAGAGCGGGTAGGAAAAACAGAGCTACGATTATAATGGGATTATCCTAAATGTTAGTTTGAGTTACATTAGGTTTCTGTTAGGTTTCATTAAATAGGACTGTGGTGTAATTGAGGACTAACTTAATTTGCTAGAGGTAACTCAAAGTCATGAAAATCTGAAACCTATCATGGAAATAAGATTGAATTAGATATTCATAAAGAGAGATTCTTGTGAGTTGAATAGATCCTATAAACTAGCTTGCATTCTACAAGCACAATATGAAAACTGGTTTAGTGGTTGATGTCTATAAAAACAGCCAGTCCCTCTCAGTTCATCAGCTTCCAAAAGCAATGTAATAAGGTGACTCAGAAACCCAATCCCTCAATATGTCTTTCTAAGCCCAACTTAAATTTGTGTGTAAATTCGACCTTTTCACACCTTTCCCTATTCCAGGAAAAGGAGGAAGAATATTGGCTGAAAAAAGTCCTAATAAATGAGGAGTGGGTTACTTAAGGATATCATCTTATTTTTTGTTTTATTGAATCATTTTACATTGAAGACAAGTAAGGCTTTCTGTTGTGTGTTCTCGCTTACACCAATTCTCTAGAAACAAAAAGCTTTTTCTTTTCAGGAAAAATCAAATTCTAGTTTTGATTTTCTGCTTCTTTGTTTGCTATTTCTTTTTAATTTTGATTGCATTGATCTTTAGAACTGAGACTCATTAAAAACCATAAAGGAAGATACTATAGAATGTCCCCAAATTCCAATCTCTAGATAGCTAAATGTTACTTTAATATTAACCATGGTGTTTCTGAATTATTGCTGTAATATTTCAGCAACAGGATAGAAGCTGTCAAGGTCAGAACAGCCTCATAAGGGAGATGTACAAAATGAAAGCATTAGATCTAAAAAGCACAGTTGTAGCTGCTCTCAGGAATCTTTTTATTAAAGTAATCGACCAAATGATACCATATAGAACTGTGAGACCCCAGAAAACGCTATGTGGCAAGTGTGTTCAAAGATGAAAAGTGAGTTTTCGTTTCTATTTCCTTTATATTTTAGCATATAAAACACCTTGGTACCTTTCATTCCAAGTAAAGCATGTATTTAATATACATAAAGCTTAATGAAAGTGGTTTTTTCTACAGAAAGATTGATTTAAATTGCTTTCAATCATCTTTTCAGCTCACTGCACAGAGTAACGTTATTTGTGATCTGCCTGATGCTCTGTGGGAACAGCAGACTGCACATATGGTGGTGAGTGCCCCCTCCTCAGGGTGTGCTTCCCACCCTTTTCCATTTTGCTTTAATTGGGAGGTCCTGGTGAGTGACTGGGTATACAGCACGTGCTCATCACTCTCTTCTTTCTCACCAGGAAGCAGAATGTTTTATTTTGCAGCTCTTTCATATATACAGTTGTTCAATCCGTGGTCGAATTTCAGATCATGAGATAAATCTCTAACTCTTTTTCTCATCATCACACTTAGTTTTTTAAATTTTTTTTATTTTAGCATATTATGGGGGTACAAGTGTTTAGGTTACATATGTTGTCTTTGCCCCGCCCTAGTCAGAGCTTCAAGCGTGTCCATCCCCCAGACAGTGCTCACCGCACTCATTAGGTGTGCAGTTTTAAAAGGTCCAAACAAACAAAGAAAAAAAGCAAAACTCTTAGCAACAGACATTCAAGGTAACTCCACAAAGCCACCAGCATTCGTATGGCATTCCGGTTTTTTAAGAGCCTGTTATCTACATTTTCTGTTGCTCCTCCCACTACGCCTGTGAAGTAGTTTACTGTTACTTTCATTTGGTATCTGAAAACTCTGAAATGCAAAGAAATCACATACCTGATGGTAATCGAGTTAACAGGTATTAGATTCAGAACCCAAATCAAAACACTGTTAGTTTATACTCCCTAATATTTTCACTGGACATACACATTCTCCAAACTGTCACCATTGTACCATAATCCTAAACAGAACCAGGTAAGTCAGAGCCTGCAAGAGCTTTGCAATGACGAAAAGTGAAACATTCCACTGCGTTTTTTTTCTTTTTAAGAATACATTGAATATAAGCTTAAAAACTGGGTTTTTTGCTAAACTTTATCATCTCTGGTAAAGTATTCTATCTACCTATATGTTCATATTTTATTTCTGTGAAGTTATATTAATACTTGTGTATTAATTTTATGGCTTTGTAGTTTTCTTAATACTATTTCTTGCAGTCAGATTAATACTAGGAAAGCAAACAGCTGTCAAATCACATTGCTTATTTTCCTCTCTGTTTGCACTACACTTGAAATAAAGTCTGTTGACTGACTTTCATTAAAATCTTTTTGGAATCCAAAAATAACATTTTAATATTATTAATTCTAAGTATCTTTCCATGATTTCTTAATTTAACACATATAACTAGATGCATCAAAATCCTGTTTTAATGAAATTACTGGACCATAAAATGATTGTTCTGTTTCTCTCCATCATTTAACCAACAATGATATTTGCAGTATTTTTCTATGTAATTAAATGCATCTATGAATCTTTAATGCCATCTAAAAATAAAATATCCATAAAATTGTTGAATTGACAGTAATATAAATGTGAGGCATGAATGTGCTTAGGTATTCTGAGCTGCAAAGACTCTTTTGGGAAATATTAATATTTTGCCACTATGGGATTTTTAACTCTTAACCAAATATAGAGCAAATTATTCCAGTTGAAATTACTTTCAGAGACTTCTAATTTGTCACCACATTTCAAAAATTCTTGACTTGAAGATTATTCCAGATGATCAACAGTATGTAAGAGCAAACCCATCTTTACTTTAAAATAATCATGAATTTACTTGAAGAGGAATTTCAAATGATAAGCATTATTAATTTGAATAATAGTTAAATCTCTAAGCAAGATTACAAGGCCAAGCAAAATGTTGGTATTAGCACAGAATCAGTAATCAGTGAAGATTCCTAACCTCCAAATGTTGTTTTTTTTTTGTTTGTTTCATTTTGTTTTGTTTTGTTTTGGGGTGTGTGTATGTATGTATGTGTCTTTTGAGGAAAACCAAGATAATTTCTACGGCAGACGAGGCCAGGGACATCAGTATTCTTTCACATACATTCATCTGTATAGCCATGGCTTCTTAGACCAATTATTTTTCCCCCATAAAATTTGATTAAAACTGAGCAGAACATTTACATTTAAAACATTTAGGTAGTTTTCATTAACATAATACACAAGGAAAGGCATAGTGTTTTTATCACATTGACTTAACGTCAAATACCATCCCTGCCATCTTTAATTTTTTGATTGCAGGCAAACAATTTAAACTCTGTTAAGCTCTGTTTATTCTTTCTTAAAACAAAGAATATAGAAAAATATGCCTCCCAGATTTTATAGATTTTAAGGGTAAGACAGTGTGTCCAAAGCATCTAAAGTTTCTAGCATATAATAAATGATAATAAGTAATAGGTATTATTTTGAATATCCTTATTCCATATAAGTATGTGGATCACTTGCTTACAGCATAGAAATTTATTAAGCAATTAGGTTTGCTTAATTTGTTTGACAGATTGTTTTAATCATTCACTCATTTAATAAGCATTTATTGAACATTTATTATATGTCACCACTGTACTGGGGATTCAAACATAAAGTAAAAATCTTTGCCTCATGAAGTTCACAGTGTTATTAGAATCATAGGAGCTCCCATTTATTGAAAGTGTATAATATAAAAAGAATTGCATTGAACACTTTGAAGACGTATTATTTAATAAGCTGTTCTCAAAGTCAGTATTTGAACCTCTGTTATACTGTGACTTTTAAGCTCAAGTTCTTAATTAGTATAACATGCTACTATGGGAAAAGAAAACACATTTTGATACAGGGCAACAAGAGTAATAATTGATTTGCTTAATAAAAATATACACTTTTTCTCATTTAATTTTAAACTGCATATTGATTTTATTAATAGCAGACAAAAACAAGTGGGTTTTATTTCTCTTTTTTTCAAAAATGAATGATATTTTGGCAAAACCAAATTATTAAGATAATGTGTAAATCTCTTTACAAATCTGAAAACACTATGTTTCTCTTTCTTTGGAATCATAATTCCTCTAAATACTCTTTGAAAAGATGGAAAAATGTCAATGTTTTCAAACTTAGGACTTTTGATCTCCTGGGGGAGTCCCAATCATTATTGACATTTTATATATTGTTTGTTAGTTTTGATCTGCCATTTAATCGATATTGAATGATAAATTCTTAATTAAACTATTTTCAATATAAACAGAGTGTTTAAGAAATAGAAGCGTTTTTCAAGCCAACTGGTCTGCTTCAAATTTCTATGTAATGGATGCATTGTTAATATAGAAAGATAAACCTTGTGAATGCTCTTATTTTCAGCTGTAAAAATGTATTCGATGGATACTTTGAAAATCTGCTGTACAAAATTCACTCAGTTAATAAACTTTCCTAATTTCCCCCATAGAACGTTAATTTATATTTTTTTTGTCTACTTATGGTGCTACTTGGGAAATATATCCTATTCTTAATTTTTTTAATCATTCTACAGAATTCAACCATTTTATCTAAACAGATCACGAAAATCAAATAGTGATCAAGAGTCCAACTAAACTCACAAATATCTTTGTATTAGTTCATGGATCTGAAGTTTAAAAATTACTGTAAACAAATGGCTTAAAAAATGGACATTTACCCTCTCACAATTCTGAGGGATAGAAGTCTAAAATCAACTTGGCTGCAGAACCATGATGTCACTGAAGGCTCTACACAAAATATCTTTACTGCATGCTCCCTCCAGATTTCTCTAGCTGTAGGCATTCCTTGGCCTGTGGCAGCTTAACTCCAATTTCTGTGTCTTCACATTACCATCTTCGCTGTGTGTCCTTCCTCTTCTTAATGACTTCTCTCTAGTCATTAAACTTAAAGAGTCCACCCTAAAGTTAGTATGTCATCCATAATAATTGTATGTTCAAAGACCATTTTGATATAAGTTCACATTCTGAAGTTCTAAGTGGACATACATTTTGTGGGGACACTATCCAACCCACTGGAATTCATCATTTGTAATTTATTGGAAATATCAGAAATTATCTATTGAAAATGCAGGCATAGACATTCATTCATTTATTAACAAACTAGGGCATATCTAATACAGAATTTATCTTTAAGTAAAGGTGGATGCCTTGAAATTTATTCTGAATGTTTATTATTACAAGTGATAGATAAAATGAATGCAGAGTTCTAAATTCATAAATAAACTTACAATCTAACAGCTTAGTAAGGAATCCAAGCATCTAAAAGCTAATAACATAATACTACTTAGTTATAAGTGTGATAAGTAGAACAAGGCAGAAGAACAAGTACTATGAACACATACATCAAGTTCATATATCAGGTGGACTTGACCCAGTTTTGGGAATTGAATTCCTTGAGGAAGTAATATCTAAATAGAGATTAAGGGATGACTAAGAATTAACTAATTAAAGGAAGTTTATCTATGCCTCCATTCTATTTTCTGAATAATCTGTAGTATAAAATCAGTAATTCCAATTTACTGACGAGCATATTAATTATATTCCTTTCACTTATTCACTCTTATATTATAATCTAATATCCCCAAAGGAGAAACAGATGTATTACCCTATGAGTAAACCCCACAACCTCATTTTGCATTGCATTTTAGTATTCAGATGTAGCTGGACAGAAACAGCAGGAAAGCTTTAAGGTGAGAAAAACCCTGATTTGACTGATTAATTCTGAACCTCTAAACTCTTCTGAAAAATCTTGTTTTATAAAGATAAAGTTATAAGTAAAACTCATCTGTTGTAGTACTAGGCAATTGTCTGTGACAGGTTTCAGATAACTTCCATTTGTAGGGAAAAGAGTATAAATAGTATATTGTCCTAACATTGTTATCTGTCATCTGTTCTGCATGAATGGAACTGCTGCTGAATTAAATATGTGTGTGTGTGTGTGTGTGTGTGTGTGTGTGTGTGTGTGTGTGTGTGTGTGTGTCTTCATCCAGTAAGGCTTTTATCACCTATAATGTGCAATAGGACCCTTGGGATATGATTCCTTCTTCATTTTCTCCTATTTCCTGGAACACCTTTGGTAATTCTGATAAAACGGGGATGTCCTGGAATACAACCGAAAGTCTCTACAAATTTGTTTCCTAAGGTAAAAAAGAGGGTAGAACTGAAAATCTTACTGACCGTAACATCCAGGCTAATTAACAATATTAAAAATAAGACAAAATATCTTCATAAAGTTTTCCCATGTGGAAACGTGTCTACTTTCTGATAATATGGTTGACTGCTTTCTATGAATCATTTCCACAGAATATCCTAGGAACACAGAGATGAAAGGGAGAATTTAATAAATAAGCCTCTGTCATAAACAAGCAAGTCCATAAGAGACAAAGAAGTTTATAAGAGCAAGGTGTCAATTTAATTTAATTTAATTTAATCAAATTTAGTCAAATCTAATCATATTCATCTCTACTGTACCAAATAAAACTTTCTCTTAGCTAAAGACTGCGCCTTTTCGGGCCTCTTATCAATTAAATAGTCGATTGAAGTCCTAATTCCAGTATAATTCAATCATAACACTTGATTAAAAAGACTGCAGAAAACTTCCTGTTGGTTTAGCAGAGTTTTGCATGCATCAAGTGGGAAATAATGGACATAATTCTGTGGAATGCACGATAATACTGTTATCTTTCTACATTCAATATTAAAAACCAATTCAAAACAGATGTTTGATTATATTCCGTCCAACTCTTAACTGGACAAATTTTACTCCTTTATTTTAGAGTATAATAATCCATCTGCCTGGAGTTGGGTGTACATTTGCTAAATACACCAAACTTCTTACCTGCAGATTGAAAAATTCATTTAAATTCTGATCGCCAAATATAAACTGAGCACTACACGCTCAGACAAGCACTGAGCTCGGCTCCACAGGTACATGAGTAAATCTGTCCTTTCCTGTAGCGCCATCTGTAACTTAGACAAAACAATTATGGAGAACGTTTCCATACAGCGTTACAATTGATATAAAAACAGCTAATATTTATTGGTTTCCCACTCTATGCTTGGAACTCTTCTGAGAGTTCTTCATGTACTAACTCATTTAATCCTGACAATAAACCTATGACCTATATACTGTCATTGTGGAAAGAGTAACATGGCACATTTAAGTAATTTGCCAAATGCCACAGAACTAAAATGTGGGAAAACACAAGCTGTTTTGTGATTCAGCCAAATTACTAATTAATTTGTTATCCATTGGCCGACATAAAATGTATTGTTCCTTCTCTTTGTGCTTTATATCTTCATTCCTTCTACCTTCTAAAGGACCTTGTTAATCATTCTTTGTTTCTTTCATATAAAACCTCCCTTTTAACTGCACCCTTCCTATTAACATTTGTACATATTCAAATTGCCCTAGCTTATAACAAACAATACTAAATACAGGAATACGTCAATGCCATAGCTCAGGATGTTATTTTTTCTTCCCTATAATTTCTTCCTAGGAAATTTCACACTTTTCCAGGGATTTCTGTTAACATCGATGTAACAATAACTTTAAATTTACATCTTCAGTCCCTAACTCCTGATACCATGCCTCATCTATCCACAGCTAGCAGGCCCCCTACTGCGGTGAATGGTATCTTTATCCATTCTGTAAGTCAGAAACCTACAGGTTACCTTACCTTCCAAACCTCTCTTTGACTCCGTCACTGTCCTACAACTTTTACCTGCTAATTCTCAAATGTATCCACTTATCTCAAATCACATGACCCTAGATCAAGCTATGTTTTATTTTCCCTACATAGAAAAATTTTTCAAAAAAAAATTTCCCTTCTTTCCCTTTTGCCATGCTATAATTCATTCCCCATTCTGTAACCAGGGTGATTATTTCAAAACAAAAATATAAGTAGGACAGTTCCTGATGTAACTCATTTCAATAGCTTCAAATACCTCCTACGATAAAAAATCCATAGCCTGGCCACCAACGTTTTGCATGGTCTGGTGCCTTTTCCACAACACATCCCTATTTTAACTTCAAACAACAAATTTGGCTTCATTTCCTCCAGGAAACTATAATCCGAGCTGTCAGAGTAATTAGATCCCTGTGTACATTTCTTTTTGTAATCATGATCAGTTCTTTTGACAAATTTATACATTTTACTGTTATCACAGTGTGTCTCTCTAACTAGAAATGAAGCTTATAAAGTCAGCTAAAATGTCTTTTTTAAAATATCCATCTCCCCATCATTTAACATGTAAATAGCACTTGGGAGATGCTTGATAAACATTTGCTATACAAATGAATGGGGGAAAAAATGAAGCCTTTTATTTTCCAGTGCCTTGATAGATTTTCCATCATAAATCTTATGAGTTCTAGGTTATCTTTCAGTTTAAAGTAAGTTTTTAGGAAGAATTGTTATTTATTTAGCTAAGATGTTAACATGCGGGTCTTAGAAAAGAACAGCTGTTCCAAAGTATGAAATATAACTCAGAAAAACTGAAGAGAGTTTGTCAAGGAATTTAGTCTATTATGCCTTCACTTTCTTGGCTTGAGAACAAAATTATTCTTACCCAAAACTTGCTAGCACTAACATTTAATGGGCACAATGCTTGTGACAGTCCTTCTCAGAAAATGAACACAAAGAAAATGAAAAAGAGTGATTGACAGCAATGTAAATATAATAGAGCGGAAAATAAACTTGGAAAGCACATGTCTGGATAACTATATGACACTAAAAGCCATTAAAGGTGACAATACCTTCATCATTTGCCTGTCCCGTCTTTTATGCAAAACATACTTACGCTAGACCTCTCGCCAAATGGCACAGCTTGGGGGTGGGTTTTCAATGCATGTTGGATTGGCATTATATTTTATTCATTTTTGCACTGACAGTGGCAGCAGTATCTAACAATATAAAGACCAGATAATCTGCCTGTATGATATTCAGGTCACTTCTACCAGGTTCTTTCTATTCTAGACAACTGTGATGTTATCTGTGTAAAAGTAGGAATTGGGGACAAGAGGTGAGGTGATGGAGGAGGAGCTTCATTACTTTTCTAGAACCAACTTTTTAGGTCTTTGTTAAGTACCTGAAAAGAGAATCTGTAACAATCATGCAAAGAGTGACTATGACTATATAGCACTTTTTGGATCATAGGTCATCCAGGCAAAGAAATCTAACAGAAGGAAAAGAGCACATGCAATTGAATTACTTTCTATGATGCCCTCTTTCTCCTCCACCTATTATATATTTTTCTTCATAGTGTTTGACTATAAACCCTGACCATCCTGTTCGTAATGTGAAGTCAAGTTACCCCAGAGATGGAGCTCTGCCAGATATGGGATTTTCAATCCTGTCCATGCTATTTATTGTTTTTTTCTTTTACTACCTCTACTGCTAGAACTTGTCTGTTTTCAGAGAAGGTAAATGCAAACTATTATTCTCAGTGCATTCCATAATGTCAAGTGGATTTGGGAAACCGATAGTCAGAGTTGTAGAAAGCTTTGACATAAACATATCTTCAGTGCTGAAAATTAACCAAAACTATTGCAGACTTTTAGACCTACACACTTTCCAACCACAATAGGGGAAAAATTCAAATGACTGCATGAAAGGGCTTCCCCCACAGTTGGGTTGCTGTCTAAAACATGGAAAATCAAAGCTGTTTTAGGAGTTTTCTGTTCTTTTTCACAATAGTCTTTTGATCATGAATTCCACGACAGATTGATCAAGCCGATACAGAAAGACATCTTTAGGATCTCTTGTGAATGAAATATCTTTTGAGTCCATATATTATTAAAAGTTTTCCTACCTACTAAATACAAACAAGACCATGTAAAATGAGAATTATTAAATATGCCTAAATGAATAAAGTTAAAACAATGAAAACACTCTCAGTAAAAGTTCACTGTTCCCTGGGATGGGAAATGTAGTTTGAGTCATAGGCTGTTAACACTGAGGCAGGTAAGGAAAGTAGTGTTTCTGGCTATTCAAATTAAGCATATAAGCTGCTGAATATATGAAGTGCAAAAGTATCTTAGCAGCCAAAAGAGAGTAACTAAACAAGGGAATGGCCTAATATCCACTGTGAATGCATTACCAGTGTGGTTTGCAGAAGGTTGGGGAAACAAAGGGATATACAAAGTGGGAACAATGCCTGCAGGATCAGCAGAAAAAAATCAATAACAAATTTGGTGTGTGTACTATGGGAGAAAACATCTCTCCGTTGTGTTATTAGAATGGGAATAGGTTAAACTGGGGGCCCAGGACTTTGTTTGGGTGTGATAGATGGCATGCTCTCAGCAAGTTTATTTAGTTTCTAAGATTAAACTCATCTGCAGTTCTTGGGAAGAAAGAATGGAACAGTTAAGATTTTATAGTGTTCTTAAGCCTGCCTTCCTTTTTTAGGGCTATTTTTTTCTCTGAAATATCTAATAAAATATTATCACATATTAAATCTTACAAACAAATACACTCACATACATGTGACTTGTGCATAAAAACTAACATAGAACAGTTTATGTGCATTGATGTTTGGAAAAGTAAATCTGTAGCCCCCACAAAAGCAGATGGATACATGATATTCATTATGTCACAGAAATAGGGTGTTAGATTCTCAAACAAATAATACAAATTAAATCAATATAACTAATTGGATGCTGCAGTGAAATAAAAATGCAAAGTAATCAGCATCTTAAATCATAATAAATCTTCCAAGATATAGTTCCAGAGCTATTGAGAGGGAATATATCATGATTCTTGGTTGTCTATAAATCACTAAACAAAAGAGAATGGGAAGCATAAGAAACACTTTATATTTCCACTCACTCCTATTTTTCACTATTTTATCAGGAGGTTCAAATGGATTTTTACATATCATCACCTTTAATCTTACCATGAGTAGACAGTGTTACATAAACTGATAAATTCCTGTTTTCTTCAAAAAGCCCACTGCTACTTAAGTACTGTATATATTGTAAGTTGAGCACAAATCAGCCGACATTCAATAAATGATACAGTTTTATTAATTCCTCTATATAAAAGAGAATAAATTACATAATATGTGCAAGTTAATACAGTGGAAAAAGTTTATGCTATTTAACAATTAACTTACATTTTCGTGTGATAAAATGCATGTAGAAAATAAAGCACAGTCCCGTACAAAACAACATCACTCTAAGTATTTCAAGAGAGGTGCCAACGTGTTACCTAAAACACAAAAAACAAAGACTAGAAGAGCTCTTGTTTACAAGACTGGGGTAAAATCTTGTATCTTGAGTTTGTTTATTTAATTTTTATTACATTTTTTGTTCATTAAATTTATATTTATTGGAATATTACTCTGTACTAAACATAGGTGTTTGAAATTTTTTTCTCAAGAGTTTAGAATCTGCTGGAAAAATATGCAAGTAAATAGGTGATATAATAAAATATGCTATGAGAGATAGAAACACAAGTTACTATGGAGCAGTTAGGATGTTCCAGATAGATATATGACACCACATGTGCACCATCCCTGAGTCACAAGACAGGGTACAATTCCAAGGAAATTACTGGTAAAGTGAAAGCAGATGTGGCAAGAGATGAGACTAGGCAAGTAGAAAGGAGCCAGTTAAGGGAGAGCTGTTTATTTTACGCCAGAGACATGGACTTCAATCTGCAGGCTTTGAGAGCCAATGAAGGATTTGAAGCAGAGAAATGACACCATGAGATTTATATTTGTGAAAATAAATTCTGGTAACTGTACAAAATAGATAGATATCAGACAAGCCTCAAGTAATGGATAGCAGGAAGAAAGTTGCTTTAGAAATTCACGGAAAGTTATAATACCCTGAATAAGGAAGCAAAACATATTTGAGAAGGAAACCAAATCAAGAGATATAAGAAAATAGAATCCATAGTAAGGGACATGAAAGGATCAATCATGATGTGTAGGGTTCTGGTCTTGGCCATTGTATGGATGGTTGCAAGATTCCAAAAGGTGAGAACACCAGAGAAAATACAGATGAAGGTGAAATAGCAAGGTCATTTGAGGACATATTAGTTAGAAGTCTATGTAGGACATTCAATTATAGATAGTCTGTAGTTGAACATATAAACCCAAAGCTCAGAAAAGAGGTCTTGGCTGGAGATGCACATTTAAAAATCATAAGTGTATAGCTACTAATTGAAACCATAGGCAAAAATAATGTCATCTGGAAAGAACATAAAAGACCAGGGGGAAAGAACATTTTGAAAGTGAAACATTGCAAAACTTGGATGTTTTGAGATCTGTAAAAAGAAAAATCCATAAGTGTTATGAGAAATGAAAATAAGTAAAACAAGAACAAGTAGAATTATTGCTATGAGATCTCAGTGACCAGAAAGTATGAAGTAAACAATTTGTAGAAGCATCAATCTGTAAGGATATATGATTTTCTTTAGCAAAATTTAATATCCTGAGAAGAGGAAATATTAATAGATGGCTTGATTGAGCAAATTATACAAATTTTTATGATGTTTATGCCAACAATCATATAAGTGAGAAAGAAAAACAATTCAAACAACCAAATAAAGCAAGGAAACTGCAATTAAAATGTTGATGTCATTCACCACTGATGCTGGGATTCATAGGAAATAAACTGAAGCAATGGGAATGAGAGAAAAGGGAGGGAGGAATTGAATACCCAAAGATACGATAAAGATAAAATACTGTGTAGTAAAAGTAATGAAGTGAAAAGCAGGAATGAATGGAGGCTGTGATCAGAGATTAGTATTTGGAAATTATTTTATTAGAGGTAGTAAAATTATAAGTGATGATAAAATCCAGACTGAGGCCAAGGGAATGGTTTTCTAAAGTAGAGTGGAATTTGAGAGAAGTGAAATCCAGGAAGTCAAGCATTTGTGAGAATGAGGTGCCCAGTGGGCTGGCCACACATTCTTGGCTGTCATTGTAGAAGCTGTCAGGATTTGGAACGAAAAAAAAAAAAATACTGAGGGCCATACATCAAAGGGCCACTGCAGATAGGCATATTAAAGGATTATTGAGGCAAAACTTCAAAGATAGAAGAGTTTTTGCATGAGTTAAACAGCAATGCTGGGGAAGTAGCAATGAGAACTAAGAAAATGTAGTTCCGTCTACAACACCATGGTAAATGGAGTGGGGATGAATGAAAGACATTGTCTGCAGGACAGACTGGTAGGCACAGGAGAGAGTCATATTATAGCTGAGTCCAAATGTTGAAAAAAAAAATATTTGGATGAGAATTTAAGCATGTAGTTTAAAATCCTAGTCAGACATGAAAATGTAATCAATGGGGAGGAAATGCAAAGTGAGGGATGATATATAAGTGGAAACTTGGCCGAGCAACCTGAATTTTATACGTAGTTATGAACAGAAAATTATGAAGTATGAAAAGCATTATTCATAAATTGTGGCAACAATTGGGCTGAAGACAGTAGTGAAGTCCAAATAAAATGTGACTACATTTACAAGTTTTTACCGTAGCACAAAACACTGGAGAGAAATTGAACATTTTGAGCCACAAAGTGGCATAAGCAGATTTATGGTTTAAAACCTTGTTCTGACTTCAGTGAGAATAGTTTGGGGGCAAATGATATTTGAGGTAGGGAGAGCAATTGGGAGGTTACTGTAGCAAACCAAAGGAGGGATGATGATGGAGAGATTTAGAATCACTGAATGTGATAAAGAAAAGTGGGTCAATATAAGAGATACTTCAGGAAGATTGCTTGACAGGTTGTCTGCCAAACTCACTGAGTAGTTTGTCAGAAATAACAACAAAAGTGATGGCATATGAAAAATAATGAGGTAGATGACACCGATGCAAAGTTTGCTTCAAAGTAAGTTACATTGGTTTTATCCCTGCATTACCATTCTCACTCACTTAACTCTCCCCCTGTGTCACCAAGTCTAGAAACATAAAAATCGTGTTTGCCAAAATGTTTTGCTTACAGAGTTCTAGGTTACACAGCAACGGTAAAAGTAATGGTTTGAGATGTAAAGCTGAAAGGAAGAACAAATATTTCCCTTCCTTTAGAGGCTTCAAGGAAATGGGAGAAAAGACTACATACATGTATGATATTCTGGACAGTTTCTTGGAAAACTCCTCTGATTCTCAAGCTTTGGTACTCTAATAGTTTGAGATCATCAACAGAAATTTTTCACAGCGCTTATACTTTCTAGTTGCGTAAAATCCAGCAGGGGTTGTCCCTGGGCTATGTTCTGCCGGTCCTTCAGATCTGAGCATCTAGTTCACCTCTGAACATAAATGGTTCAGAGATGAGGGATGAATTGGTTAGCTGATTGGTTTTAAGTGAAAACAGTAATAACATTATTGCTAAGGTAAATGGGATACTAGTAGACTCCAGCATGCCTGTAGTGGCCGGAAAAATGTTGCTTACAGGTATGGCATTAGGAGACCACAAGGGTTATTGAAATAGAACTTAGTGAAAATAAGTTCTGTAAGCACTGGGGGGTGGCTAACTGATCATAATTAGCTTATGAAAAAATTGACAAATTTAGGACTTTAATTTTGGGGCTCAAGGAAAAGCCAAAACAAACAAACAAACACCCAAAAAGCTTCTATTATTGCTTTCAAAGAATCTCTATTCCACTGTAACCTCAGCATCAGTGTTAGAAAAAAATCAGAACAAAATCAACCTTTCATTGTCCAAAATTATGGTTAGTGGATATTCACAGACTCTGTAGAGCTATTACATGAAACTTAGATAATAGAATGGGACAAAAATAGTGACACATAAATTTGAAATTGGTGACGTTTAGTAAATTGTGCATATCTCCCACCTCTGAGTTTCAGTTTTTTCATCTCTACCAGCAGAATCAACTCCTTCTTACCTGTTGGAGATCGAATTCCTATTGCTGGAAGGCTCTGTGATGAGAAAATTACCTCTAAAAGAGTAGCCAAATCTCCTCAAGACCCATTCCCACCAAATGTCAGTACCTGTATGTTCATAAAAATTATCTAATCCTAGTTCATTTAAAGAAACAAGTTTCACTCTGGCTTATTCTGGAAGTAGAGAACATATAGACCAAAAGAATTATAATAATTTTGCCAATTTATATCAAAAGAAAATTGTAGAATATGTGTAAGAGTGGATTTTGAAGGTGTTATAGCAGAGAAGAAGAATAAAAATAGAAAGCAGAGACATTGATGAACAGGACATATCTCTTGTTCACCAGGTAAAAGTTTATCCTGCTGATTGGATCAAGTTAGAAGGATATAGCAAATACCCTGCCTGACTTAATAGGAAACATGCCATAGTTATACTCACAAAAATTCAGAATTGAGAGGCATGCCACCCTGATAATTTTTTCCATCATCTAAGGCTTGTCAAAATGTCACTTCCAAGATGAAGGAAAACTTGCTGCACTTTACACCCTATACCAATAAAAAAAAAGACACAAGACACTTGTTGGGCTTCTGAGGGTTCTGCAGCCAACATGTTCCATATTTGAGCATGCTACTTCCAAACGTTTACCAAGAATCCCAAAGCCATAGGATTTGAGTGAGGATCAGAGTAAGCAAATACTCTATAGGTGGTAGAGACTTTAGTCCAAGATGCTCAGCCATTTGGAACTTGTGAAGCAGAAGATGCAAAGATTCTCAAAGCATCTATCAACCCAACAGGATGGAATATGCAGTTACCATTTGTCTAAAGCAAAGCAAGGCCCTCTGCCACAAATGACTATTTTGACTTTGAGAACCAACTCCTGGCTTGCTATTCTATTTGTACATAGTAACTCATTTTATGTTTGTTCTTCTGTTCTTCCCACATTATTTTATATGAGGCAAAATGTGTAGTACATTTTACTTAGATTTGTAATTTCTTCTTTAAGTTACAGAATGTAAAGGTAGTTTGTAAATAAACTGAAAGTGTAATAATTATTACACAGAGATGGATGCAGTGATTTCTGGGAGTCTGTATATCTTATTTTTAGGGGTGTAGGTACTTTTACATTTTCATTTGTATAAGACTATCAGACCAAGAAAGAAAGAACATAATGAAAAATTTAACATTGTATTAGAGAGTGTCTTAGTCTGTTTAAGCTGCTATAACATGATACCATAAACGGTATGGCTTATAAAGAATGAAAATTTAATTTTTCCAGTTCTGGAGTCTGGCAAGTCCAAGATCAAGTTGTCAGCAGAGTCCATGTCTTGTGAGGGTGTGATTTATAGTCCATAGATGGTACCTCCTTGCTGCATCCTTACATGGTGGAAGGGACATATGAGGTCCCTTGGGCCTCTTTTGTAAGACACTAATCTCCTTCATGAGAGCTCCACCCTCATGACCTAATCACTTCCCTAATTCCCCAACTCAAAATATCATAACTTTGAAGATTAAGTTTCTAAGTATGAATTTAGGGGGAACACAAACATTTAGACCATAGTAGAGATATACCTGTCATTGCTTTTATTTAAGAGTTTAAGTGTAAATAGAAATATTTTTTAGATACTAGGAATCCAAGGGGGAGGACTGAATCACATATGGTTTGTTGATATTTAACACTATCCCCTTCATTCTAAACTCTCTCTGTATCACAGGCATTAGAAATACTAAAAACTACAATTTGCAGATTCTCATCACCAGAATTCCAGTTTAGATTTTGATAATAACCAGTATTTGTATGAAATCTCACAGGTAGAAAACAGAAGTCATTTTTCTCTTCTCATCGTAGTTGATACAATAGATGCAACTTTCAGAGGTACACTGAATATTTTCTTCAAATCACCTTGTTCAGTTCAACAGACAGCTGAGCTCATAGACGGTTTGTACTTTCTGATTTCCCTAAATCCAGCAGTGTTTCTCCCTAACCTTTATTCGCCCAGCTCTTCCAATGGGTTTGTAAGAATCTAGTTCACTGTATTAAATCCTATCTACTAAAATATCTAAGGTCACTGTAATAAATCCTATCTACTAAAATATCTAGATTCTCACATATAAAAATTACCCATATAATATAGTAATATGGAAGTTAAAAGTAACTAGAGATCACTTTTAACTAAGAAGGAAAAAGCTGAAGTTTAGCCTAACAATGTGATACATACTTCTGACCTAAGCCTTAATAATTATGATTTACTATGCTTATTCAATAAAAACACAGAACAAGTAGATCATATACTCACATTTTGTTATATGATGAACATTCCCTTAGGGAAAATGTCTCCAAATAACTTTTTTCTCTTCTTTAGATGTATATAATTTTCTAACTCCACGTTTGTTCTGAACTTAAATGAAATGATAATGAGCCAAGTAGGCAAGCAAGAATCAAACTATTTTTGAGCAACTGTTATAAACACTTTAAAACTGCAATGGCCAGGCATCAATTGTCAAAAATCACTCAAAATAATCCTTCTGAAACTCAGTTTCCTTATAAGCAAAATGAAGGTAAAAGTACCTCACAGAGAAGGTCTAGGAAATAAATGAAAGAAAATATTTTAACATTGTTAACAGTAATTTACAGTTCAATTGTTAGTTACTGTTTTTGTTATCACTATAATGTGAACTTACAATACCTTTCTAATATTTTAATCACTATTTAAACAGATGTGCCTTATTACATAGTGATTTCCTCACTATCAATATAAGTAAAAGAAAAATGAAGATTTATTTAGCATTCTTTCTGTGAAGACTCTTATAAAAGAAATTCTACTAGTACCACTGTTAGAAAATAAGAGATTTGTGAAAATGTATTCTAAATTTGTTTCCCAGCTGTTAACATCTCACCACAGCCACTAAAGATGCCAATAAATGCTTTTCTGATCTCTTATTCTGTCCACTTGACTCTCATAAAGGCCAGTGAAATAAACCAGCCAAATATGGCTAGTGAGTAAGCTTAATTTCAATAAATACATTACATTAACAATCATTATTGCTGAACTCTACATTTCTCTAATCTATTTATCCTCTTCATTAGCTTTCTACATTTTCTACTGTCTCTTGAAATTTTGACACCATTTTTGTCATTCTTGAAAGCTTGGATCTCATTTAACTTTAAAAAATAAAAATCTGAGAATTTCCACAGCCTCCCCCATATCTATACTCCTAAGAGAGGCCTCCTTAATTTCCGTACTAAATACCATCTTTTTTGGTAGGTCACAGTCTGAAATATTGGTTCTTGGCCAAAGAATAACCAGACACACCAAAAGCACTAAAATGACATTTATTGAAGAGAGAAAGATAGGATTATAGTACAAGAACAAGTTATAGGTTTACAGAGCAAGATACATGTGCCACAGATGATGACTGGACCCATTGTCGTAGCAAGAGAGCTTGGTTATGGTCTGGGTCTTGTTTTATAGTGGCCGGATAGGGACCTCGCCATGGTTCAGACGTCATGATGGAACCTCTTTAATGGACAGTTGGGAGTTATATGGCCTGAGACACTATGCATGCAGATCTCCCATGAGCCTCTCTGAAAGCCAGTTGGTTCTAAGTCCCTTTCCAGATGCTGTGGTACCTATGCGGCTTGGCCCATGGGCTAGAGAGTCCTCTGCATTCTCTTGCAGTTGGCGCACTAAGTTCTGACTGGCAGATTTGTGGGCTGTTCCCTCCTCCCCCAGGTATGGCAGTTGCTCAGGGAAGGATTAAGGTCCATTTTTGTCCCTAGGAGACCCGGAAACCCTTACTATCTACCTAAAAGTTTGACTTTTTTTAACGGCTAGAGTCCAGTAATTTTCCTTTGAACTGTCTATAAAATTAATTTATCTTTCCCTATTGCATCATTCATGTCAATTTACAAACATGTTCTTTTTTCTTCTATGTTAAAAAACACTTTCAATCCTAATTCATCTACGGTTACTATATTACTTCTTTGCTCCTCATAAACTCTTCATGAAATTGGCAATGCTAGCTATTTTCAAGTCCTCTTTTCTCATTCTGTCTTTAAACTCCTTCAGTGGATGTTTGAATTCAGCAATTCCATCAAAAGGTATTTAGCCATATCACTGATGCCTTAATTTTATCAAATCTAAGAATTAATTCTCAGTTCCCATCCAACTTAGATATGCCTCACCAGTCCTTCATTCCATAACACATTACTTAGATTCTATGGCTTTGTCTTCTGTAAGTTTTCTTCCTATCACGTTGACCTTTTTCTTTTCTTTTTTTTTAGTTCAATTTTATTTTTAAAACTTCTCAATATTAGACCTTAGCCTTGGACTATGTATGAGTTCTCTAGGGCTGTTGCAACAAAGTACCACAAACCAGATATTAGGCCACAAAATAGATCTCAATATTGAGTTAAAAAAACTGAAATCATATAAATTATCTCCTCTAAAAACAATGGAATGAAGTTAGAAATCAATAACAGAAAGGAAATTTGGAAATCGACAAGTATGTGAAAATTAAACAACATATTCTTAAACAATAAATAGGTCCAAAATAAATCACAGGGGAAATTTGAAAATAATTTGAGGCAAATTAAGAACAAATTCAAACTAAATTCAAAGCTAGCAGAAGGAAAGAAATAATAAAGATTAGCAAAAAGTAAATGCAATGGAGAATAGAAAAACAACAGAGAGACGTCAATGAAAACAAAAATTGGTTCATTGAAAAGATTATTAAAATTGTCTTTATTCAGACTGACCAAGAAAAAGGGAGAAGATTAAAATTACTTAATTAGAAATGAAAGTGGTAATATTGCTATTAATACAAGGCTTATCAACTTTAATGAATTTTAGGAGAACACTATGTACAACAGTGTTCCAATAAATAAGGATAATATAGATAAAATGCACCAAATTTAGAAACACGCAAACTCAGAAAGCTGATTCAAGAAAATAATTTTAAAAATCTGAACATATCTATAAGAAATAAAGACAATGAATCAGTAATCAAACACCTTCCAACATAGGAAAATCCAGGACTAGATCACTTCACTAGTGAATTCTACTAAACATTTAGGAAGAATTAACACCAATTCTTCTCAAATAGTTTAAAAAAAAGTAGAAGAGAAAAAAACACTTCCCTGCTTAAGTGATATAGGGTCTCTTTATGCAATGATGAACAACATATCTGGAACAACATTTTAAATGCACTTAATGTCACTGAATTATATACATTAAATTAGTTGAAATGATAATTACTATGTTATGTGTATTTTACCACAATAAAAAATACCCTAGAGTTTTAAATTCTAATGATTGTGTTTTTATTTCTAAAATTTATATTTAGACATTTTTTCAATTGTGAATAATCAATTTTATGCAATCTTCTTTTCCATATTTTAGATTCCCTCTTTTATTTTTTAACCCATTAAGTGCACATATTTTCCATTCTAGAGATGATAATTCTTATATCTAAAATATTTTAAATTTGATTTGGTTGCATATTGTATCAACTGTCATTTATAATGCCTTGCTACTTTGCTTTATGAATGTTTTTATTATGAATTCATATTTATAAAAACTGTATTTGTGGTAAATACACGTGATCAAGATTGAAGGTTTGTTCCTTCAGAGAGTATTTGCATATGTTTCTGTTTGGTACTTAGAACATTGGTAATGCATGAGAATTTCATGGGATGACATTAAACCATATTCCTCCTTTTGGGGTTTTCAGACCACGAAGGTAATATGATATTGGACCATGAAACCACATGAGAACCAGCTTGTGGTTAAGAATTCTGAAATTCAAAGCTAAGACAGCAAGCTTTTGAACAGTCTGTCTTTGCAAATGATTACCTTTCTGTTTTATTTATATTTCCAGGTCACTGTTACATTGAGATTGTTACCCTTATTTCCCAGCTTTATTTGTGGTTCCTGATCTGATCTTTCACTTTGTGTGGGCCTTGGGCACACATGTGTTATTAAAATCAAAGCTCTATATTAAGGGCTCTGCACGTTTTCCCAGGGAAGCCAGGGACTTCATTTCACTTATTACTGTAGATTTATGCTTTCTATTTGCTTTCTGCCTCTGAAGATTACTTTTACTTTATTGCCAGATCAGACATGAATTTCAAACTCTTTTTTAAAAAAATTACGTATCATATTTTTCTACATTTTAGCAGTAGGATGATTTGGGGTATCTCTTTTTCAGTGCACTGGAGATGATACATTCATACTGTTTTTGTCCAGAGATAGAGGAAAAACTCAGGGTCTAATACTGTTGTCATTGTCTAGATTAGCCTAATGATGAAACAAATCCACCAATTCTTCTTATCAATCTATCTCTGGTGATCATGAGTGCTTTCACCAAGTATTTCCAGCTCTTCAATTTTTACACCCAGGGTAGGATTGCTTTCCATCAGTTTGAAGTTAAGGTTAGCTATGGAACTTTATTTGGCTGTTGAAATGTGAGTAAAAGTAAAATGTGGCATTTCTGTCCAGCAAACTTAACAGACTGAGTAATTCAATGCACACCACTCTTACTACTGCACAGGTAAGTCAGGCCTAGGTCAAGATAAAACCTTTGTTGATCTGGACCCCTGAGGGATTGACCAGTGACAACGAACCCACCCCTCACACCCTGCCCCTGACTGTTGACTGCACTGGAAATGCAGGCTGTAAAAGGAATAAAGTTTTGTTATCTTGAGCCACTGAGATTCAGGGCAGTTGTTTGTTATGATAGACGGCATAGCTTAGTCAGTACTGTTGGCTACACTGTCAAATATTATTACAATACTTTTTAAGCTCAGTCCGATGTCCACTATTTCAGGATGTCTTCCCTAATATTGCTGATAAAATAATTATTCCCTTCTCTGCACTATACTAATAAGAATAGCAATAAAAATGACCAAATTTACCATTAGTGAGTTGTATTAAGCTTTTTACTCACATTAACTCATGTACTATTACCCTAGAATTATGAAGATGGTGTATTATTATCTCTGTATTATCAGTGGGGAATATAAGACTTAAAGAAATTAAGGAACAACCATATTGCTCATGCGACATTCATTATATTTGACTGAGATTACAATTACTGGTATACACATGTTATCTCAACTAAAATTAGCACACCTATTAACTTCATATCCACCAGCACCAGCCTAGTGGACTGCACATTGTAGGTGTTCAATTTCGTTTTTTTTTCTAATTATAAAAAATAACACTAAAAATTCAAAAATAAAGGAAAATATAAATAATAAAACAACAAATGTTGTTATGTTTACCACTCTGAGAAAGTCTTGATAGGGAGTTTTGATTTTTTCTTCTGTTTTTTTTTCCCCCATGGATGTAATTGGCAGATTGTTGACACAATATTCTGCGTGCAAATTTGTAGATTAAGTTTCATATTTAAATTAATATGATAAGTACTTCTCCATGTCCTTAACGACTATTTTAGTGACAAAATAAAATGCAATTACATAGGTAAATCTTTAATTTATTTTACATTTTCCATAATTGATTTCGTTGATTTCATCTATTCTTTAATTCAAAAATATTGAGCTCCTTTTACAAGGAGTGCCAGGCACTCTTACAGACACTGGATACAAAAGGGCAAAAAAAATTTTTTTTTACCTTCATGGAATTTGTTTTCTAACGGGAGGAAACAGATAGTCAATCAATATACTTTCTAATGTAATTACTAGGGAGAAAAATAAAGTGAAATCAAGGTATGGAGAATGATGGATCATTCTATATTTATGTAAGAGTGGTCACAGATGCTATTTTGAAAATATAGTAATGTTGCATGAGGTGATGGGTTAGGTCATCTGGTTATTTGAGAGAAAAGCATGCCAGGCAGATGGAACAGCAAGTGCAAAGTAAGGTCCTGAGGCAGGTACTTAGCAGGCTCTAGGACCACCAGTCAGGATGGCTGGAGGAATCCCTTGAGTAAGGAGGAGATTGTTAGGGATCAGACAAAGGAAGCAGCCGGGACCTGTATCTTATATACCATAGTAGTATTTGAATTATACACTGAATTTACAGGAAAGTGATTTGAGTATTTTGAGCATAAAAATGATACGATGACATGTGTTTTAGAAGGATTTCTCTGGTTGCTCTATGGAGAATATGGAGGGTATCAAAAGTGTAAGTAGAGATACCAGCTAGAGGCTCTTACAGGGTTCAGGCAGGAGCAGATGGTGGCTGAGAGAAGAGTGGTTTAAGTGGTAAGATGTAGATGATCTGATTCTTTGGCATGTATTTTGAAGGTAGAGCAAATATGATTTCCTGATGGATTGCATGTCGAGAATGAGAGAAGGAGTTAAGGCTGGCCCCTATTCTTTCTTTGGCTTTGATTTATAATATACAATAAGGTCTCCAACTTATCTGTAATAAACAGCACCTCAATGAATGTCTTATGCATAATTGTCTATGTTTTTTAGATATGTCTGTCTCCTTTCCTTAAAATATCTCCCTAGAAGAGGAATTACCTGTCACTGGAGAATTTTTAACAAATTACTTGTCAGACCATTGACACACAATTGCTTTAGTGGCAGAATTTCTTTGGTAACATTTACTTTTTGTTGTATATTTATTTGTTTTTTATATACTTTCTCCTTCTTGATCAGTTTAATTAGATATTGTTAACTCGTATGCTTTTCCATTTAACCAACATATTTAAATATTTTTGTACTAGACCATAAAACCTATTTTCATCTAGTGTTCTATCTGCTTTGACACGTGTAGATGAACAACAGACAAAATTTGTTGTTCCTAAATTTTCTACCTTTTATTTTACTTGATGAGGCTTGAAGAATTTCTCTCTATCGTTGCCACCACTAAATTTCCTAAAAATGTTAGCTATTATCATAATTATATTTATCCCCTTCAAACTACTTTCCTAAGTTTATTTGGAAGTCCTTTTTCTAACTTTTTGAGTGGGATGTTTCATTTATTCGTTCATTCTCATATGTACGTTCATGGGCATGTGAATGTGGATGTGCAAACGTAAATCTGTAAAGTTCTGGGTTTGCAACTATTACAATTTTAGGCAAATTTAAAACATGTTTATCTGGTTTGAGTTGGTCTTTGGAAATAAAAAAATAATAAAATAAATAATAAATCATGTTCACATATATTAATATTATTTAGATCCTCTCTTCTTTTCAAATCATATATAATCGTATTTTTATTTCCTCATTGATTCATTCATTTAGAATAATATTTTTAAATTTCCAGGCAGCAAAGTTGTTTTGTAATTTTCTTATTAACTAGTGGTTTTACTGTAAATTGAGAGATGGGGCTTATACAGTTTCATAGGTATATTCTCTGTGTCAATCTTATCTATTATATTATCCAAACACTCTGTTAGCCATAGTGACCTGAGTCCAGTGTGAAATATATATGAAACCTAATTCTCTATCACACACTCATTGCTGATTCAGGCCCATAAGTTAATGGCTACAAGGGATACTTAAGGCACATGAGTCCTACCTACTTATTTTAAACTCAGATCTTGGTCTCCTAGCTGGCAAATCATTCTGGTATTCACGGATTTATGAGAAGTCCTTTTATAATTATGAGAAAAAAAATTTAAGTTCTCTCTCGCATGCTCATTCTTGGGATCCATCTTGGATTCACCTTGACCTTAATATATGGAGAAAGGGTCTGGAGGAAAGGGAACAAGTTTAAATAAATGAATGGGAACCTCTTCCCTTTACTACACATTAAGATCAAAGAGAAAAGAAGGCAAGGCCAACCAAAAAGGTGGTACAAAGCAGAAAAGACAAGAGATGTGTGACACGAGAGTTCCGCATGTAGAAAAATGCCACGATTTTGTTTTTTTCCAGTGAAGTTTACATCACCCAGGGCCATTGCTCAGCAGTTTGTCCTTGATCTGAATTAGGAATTCCTATTCACAAGAGTGGAGTGAAAACCTCAATGGTTGTTTTCATTTGCGCTGCCATGACAAAATAGCACAGACTGGGTGATTTATTTAAAAAACCCAGAAATTTATTTCCTCACAGTTATGGAGGCTGTGATCCAAGATCAAGGTACCAGCACCTAGGGAGGACCTTTTTACTGAGTCCTCAAATGGCAGAAGGCAGAAGGGCAAGCGACCAGACACTGCATGAAGTCTCTTTTATACAGGCCTTAGTCCCATTCATAAAGAAGACCTCATGGTAGAACAAATTCTTAAAGGTCTCACCTCCCAATATTATCACATTGGCAATACCTGAATTTTGAAGTGGACACATTCTCATCATAGGCATGATGATCACGGAGAACAGAAAGCTTCGAACATCTTCTATATGTTTGCTGCAATAGGAGACTTCCTCCAGTTGAATTCTTTTGCTCTCTTCTTTCTTGGAAAATGTCTGTTTCATTGAGTGGCATTTCTCCATATTGTTTGAGAGGGCACTATCTACTAACTTACGATACCACTGCAAAGGATGCCAGATGGTGTTATCTGTTAACACATTCTGGAAGGTACCTGCTTGTTGAACATTTCCACTCAGGAAAGAACAGCTACTGTACAAGCTTATCTATGTGCTATTACTCTTGGGATGAGGCCCAGGGAATGGTGGGTGTCTGCTTTGTATTCCTACCAACTCTGGGAGGAGTCTCTGTTACTTTGGCTTGCTGTATGTAGAAGGCATTCACTCTTAAACAATGTCCTGTGGCTAAGTTGGATTTCTGCTTCATGCGTCCACTAACTCCCTGGGTTATAACATGATCTCTACTTACAGTGAAAGGAATAACTAATTATGCCTGCAAGACTATTGAAAGGATTTCCAGAACAGATGGTATTTGAAGCTAGCTTTTATAGGATGAATTTTAACCTGTTATAAGGAGAAGAGCAAAGAAAAAATTTTCAGGGTGTAAGAAAAATATCTGCAAAAGCTGAATTCAAAACTAGATATTTTCATACACAATGCTGTCTCTTGAATGCTAAATTTATAAGACTTTCCAAAGAAGATTTTGTATGCCATGTCAAAGAGTTTTTTATCTTATAACACGGTGATGTCAAATCAAGGTTACACAATCAGATTTTTTTAGGATGATAATTTCGGCACCCTAGCCATTAGAATAATCACCACGCCTTCTGCCAAATTCCCTATGCCTCCCCCAACTCCACAGCATTCATCAGACTGGTAACAGCATTCACCTCGCTAAAAGTGTGTTTTAGAAATGTTTTTTGCTCCTTCTGTAAAAGGATTGAGTCACCAACTGATTCATTAATGAAGATAAACAGCAAACTCCCTAAATATTCTGGCCTTTCCGGCCCAGTGCCTACTCACACTCTCAGGCCTGGTTCTTAGCCAGGTGACTGGGGTTTCTTTCCAACTTTATTCTTCCCAGTCCTACTTTGGAAGATTTTTGTCAGTGACCATATTCTGTCTGAAAATCCCACCAATTCTCTCCTGCATTCTGTCAAACTCTGAAGCCAGTATTTTTTTTTTTTTTCTCTATAAAGGGGCCAGATACTATATATTTTAGGTTTAGTAGGCCACACGGTCTCTTTTATAACTACTCCTCCCGGCCATGGTAGTGCAAAAGCAGCCACTGACAAAAACTAAAAGATGAGCATGGCTGTGTTTCCAATAAAATTTTGTTTATAAAAATCTTATTTATAAAACAGCAAGATTTGGCCCAATGACTACAGTTTGCTGATCTCTGTCTTAAACCTCACTCACCTTGAATCTCAAGGTCCCCTTGGACTCCAGTGAATTTATTGAACTCAATTTCTTGGGCTTGATCCCTACATACTGACTTCATTCTTGAGAAACTTATCTGCATTCCATTATATCATGCTCACACACACACAGAAAAATATCCCACTTGCTATTTATGTACTACATCAGCATGGCTAACTTTGCTCCCCAAACTGTGCAGCTAATCCTAATTTCCACATGACATTGAGAGCAGTCGATGTTGCAAGAGCTTGGGCAACTGATTATGAGGGCCAGAAGAATTATAAAGGTGATGGAAATTGATAGATAATATCATCTACTACTTGTAAGTGTTTACCATGTGTCAGATGCTAATTATTTACATATAAAAACACATGTAGTCCTCACAGTAATGTTATGAGTTATTATCCTAAGAAAAGAAGGAACTGAAACAGATAGATGTAGTAAGTGACCTGCCAAAGACCAACAGCTGGTAAGAAATGGAGCCATCATACAAACCCAAGCAGTCTGGCTCCAGAAGCAACATTCTTAACTACTACACTTTCCTGAGAGGTGTTGCCAGCCTGAGAAATGCTCTGACAGGGGAGGACAGGCACTCAGTAACCAATTAGATGCAATGAGAATGGGAGAAGAAACTAAGAATACATTAGAAATAATTTAACCAGGAGATTAGTTAGGTAATACAGGAGAATGTTTGTCAACTATGGCAATTTTTCAATTATTTTCTAAGCAGGTTTGTAAGAATTTCAAAGTAGATTTCTCAAAAATAAAAGTAATCACTTGGCCAAGCCAGAAATACCTGTTTAAAATCATTTTAGTCTATTAATGCCTTTCAAAAACTTATGTACATGTGACTCATTTAGGGACCTTATTGGTATGCAAATTATGATTAACAGGTCAGGGATAGGGACTGAGGTTTTGCTTTTTTTACAAGCTCCCAGGCAGGACTGGATTCATGAGTGTGTGTCCTGTGCAGTCGCATAAGAATCCCACACTTGAAATAATACTCTGCTGACAGCACTTCAGTGTTCTTAGTAACTTATGAACAAGGGGCCCTGTGTTTTCATTTTACATTAGTCCTCACAATTTACGTAGCTTTTCCTGCTCTCGGGTAGTGCTGCTGATGGAGGTCTGTGAACTACATTTTGAGTTTCAAAGTATCTACTATGGGAGTTTGCAAACTATGTTCACTGGGCAAATTCTGCCAGCTGCCTGTTTTTGTAAACATTGTTTTATTGGAAAACAGCCACCTTACTTGTTTACGTATTGCCTATGATGGTTTTTATGCTACAACATGAGTTGAGTAGCTGTGACTAACAAATATGATATGGCCCTCAAAGCCTAAAATACTTACCACTGGTCCTTTACAGAAACAGTTTGCTGACTCCTAGTCTATTAGATAATATTAGAAGCCATAGGATCAATAATAGCATGTCAAGCAAATTGTTTTCCCAATACTTAGGATACTATTGCCTTACATTGCTTAAGTATTTCTTTTCAGATAAAGCACTTTTAATATACATAAACTCAGTTCCCCTTATAACCCCCCTTTGAGGTAGATGCGATATCTGTAATCACATATGTTGAAAACTAGGGTTCAGAGAGCTTAACGTTCTTGTTCAGGATCATGGAACAGTAGACTAATGAGGCTGTGCTGTTTCCATTTTTTCACACACTATACACAGGCTTCCTCTATTTCTCTATAATGATCTTCTCAGATAATTTTTTTCTCTAAGTAGAAACTGTAGCTACTTCTAACTTTTTCCTACATTGACACCATTTTTATATAGTAATTCAGTGGGTATCAAGCTGCATTCCTCATAGCACTGGGAGCTCCAGGAGCTACTTCAGAGGACTCTGAAAATGGGCAAGTTACAGAGCATAGACCAGCAGGTCCAGAATACTTTACTTGACTTTCCATATTTGACCTCTATGTTACATTTAATCAGAAGAAATATTTCCATACAAAATTTGTCTTTAAATAGAGCTCTAATAATTATTATTTGTTGTAGTTTGGCTGTTTGTTCCCTCCAAACCTCATGTTAAAATATGATCCCCAATGTTGGAAGTGGGTCCTAATGGAAGGTGTTTGGGTCATGGGGTGGACCCCTCAGATTAATGCCCACCCTCAGGGATGAGTGAGTTATCACTCTATTAGCTCCCGTGAGACCTGGTTGTTAAAAAGAGCCTGGAACCCCCACTTCCTCCATTGCCATGCGATCTCTGCACACACTGGCCCCCCTTCCTCAACTGCATTGAGTGGAAGCAGCCTGAGGTGCTTCTTGAATCTTCAGAATCGTGAGCCAAATAAACCTTTTCTCTTTATAAATTACCCAGTCTCAAGCCTTCCTTTATAGCACCACCAAATGGACTAACACATTATCTCTTTTTCTTTTGTTGCTTAAAGCACCCTAAATTTCATGGAGACATCTTTTCTTCCCTCTTCCCCACTCCAAACAACGTAACACAGCACTCTGTTATAAGTTAGGACACCATTATCTTTAACAAGGTTGATTATCTGTGAATCATATAACTCAGCATGACTACATCAAAGCGTTATGCAAATTGTGTCTATTATTTCTTACTTTTGTATATGAAGGGAGGATTGTTTAGGTAGGAGTAACGGTGAACATCTATTAGACATTATATCCTATTATACCACAGCAATAATTGAGACAATGGTTGAAATTCTCACAAATATATGGCAAAAAGGTATATTTTAAAAATGATGGTGAATTCTAAAATAAAAAAAATTAAAAATATATGAACATTACATGTTGTTAAAGCTATTAGCTAGCAATAGCATAGGACTAAATATTATTATAGAAAGTAACATATCTGGCTTCAATAAAGACAATGGAGTCATTCACTCTTTCTGTAAGAATCACATAGCCAAGACATAAATGACCATTTCCTATTACTACTTCAAAGCTATCTTGATATTAGAGATTGAAATGTGTCTTGAGCCTTTTTATCTCACAGTGTAGGTTTATCATAGATTGTTTTAATAATTTCCTCAAAAAATTTTAAAACAAATCTACTGCCTGCTGAAACTGACATTCAGGCCAATACTCTCACCTAGTTTGTGGTCTCCAGTTCACTAGAATTGGGCCCTATTTGCATTTATTCTTTCATGAACCTCAATGCTTAGAACATTTTCAGACTAGAATCGTTGTTAACCTCATAAATCAAAGTATTACTTACCAACTACCCAGTCTATACCCAATAAACAGACAAGTATTAGTTAAAAATAGGGAAACTCCAAAAACATTTATCGAATGGGAAGTGGGATAAGGTCAAATGACCTTTAATCAATGAGGTAAAGTTGAACCCACAATACAGATTCTTAATCCTGCTATTCAGGATCGTGTGTATGTATCTGTGTTTGTGTGAGCAGGGTGTCACTCTATCTGACTTTTCTTTCGGGAATTTTGGATCCCTAAAAGATAATGTAAGACCTATATGCCTTCTTAAACAGAGCACATTCAAAAGACAATAATCTTTAAAAATTAGAATTTGGATTACATTAAAATGTAATTTTTTTATTGATCAGAGTCCAAAAAGCAATCCATAGGTTGGTTTATATTGCTAAACACATAACCAACAAAGGACTCAGGTTCAGACTGTAGTAAAAACTCCTATAAATCAAAAATAAAAAGATAATTCAGTGGAAAAATGGGCAGGAAACTTAAATAGGCCCCTCATAAATCAGAGTATACAAACGGACAACAGATATAGGAATCGCTTCATCGATCATTAGGAAAATACCAGTTAAAATCCCAATAAGACATGTACCAAAAGGGTAAATTTTTTAAAAAAAAAGAATGAAATTTTACCTTACCAAGTGTTAGTAATGATGTGTGCCAACAAGAACTCTTAAACCCTGCAGGTCAGTCTAAATTGAATAACCACTCTAGAAAACTCTTTGGCATTATCCATTAAAATTATTGATATGGATTGACAATACTACCACTAGTTATAAACGCAACATAATGTTATATACTCAGAGATATGCGTAAGAATTTTCATGGCAGCTTTATCTATGAAGGCCAAAATTAGAAACAATCACAATACCCATCAACCATAAAATAAATAAATAATGGTATATTTATATAATAACATTTTATGAAGCAATACAAATCAATGAATTGCTGCCACATGGAATAATATGGATAAAATAATAAGCAAAAGAAATCAGAAAATTGAACCAACTTAGACAATTATTCCACTTATATAATGAATAAAGACAGACAAAATCATACTATATTGTTTAACATCAGGAGAGTGGTCACCTTAAGAGGTAGGTAATGATTGTGAGAGTTATGAGAATGGCTTTTTGATGTTGTCAATGTTTTCTTTCTAGACCTAGAGGTGGTTACTTGGGTTTCATTTTATAATAAATCATTGATCTTTGTGTTTTATGCACTTCTCTGTGTGGTATATATCTTTTTTGCAAAAGGGGGAAAATTACAATGATAAGGTATAATCTATATAGTAAAAAAGTTACTTTCACAATTAATTTATTCCAGATGAATGCAAAATTGTGATAATTACAATCTTATCACTGTTCAGCAGAGGTGATTATTTTAATTCCCACTTTAGGAACATAAAAATGTGAAACACCAATTTGATTGAACTAAAAATGCTACAATTAGCTTGCAACCAATTCTTCATATAGATAATTAAAACAATGGTAGAATGCCTTTTACATACACAGAACAGATATTCATACTGATAAAGTTATAAGTTAAATAATTTCAGCTTAAAAAGTAGTGAGACATCACTTGACTTAGAATTTGATATGTACATCTTCAAATAATTAAGAGATAAATCCGACCTTGTTTTTGTTAGAGAAGAAAAAATATCTTCCTTTTACAGAATCTTCAATGAATATTGATAACTGAGTGGATGCATTAAAAATTATAAAAAAGAAGCAAAGATTAATCTTACTTCTGCTCAAATAATATTTTTAATCCAAAAAGTAAAGTAGGAAAAGGTATAAGTGTCACACAATTGTCCTGGTAATAAAAAGTTTAGAGGTGATTTCAAGCAGTGGCTTCTGGTATGTGTCTAGCAACAGGGCAACACTGTATTTCATTTGTACTCTGCTACGGTTTGGGTGTGGTTTGTGCCCCACTAAAACTCATGTTGAAATTTGATTCCCAATGTGGCAGTGTTGGGAGGTGAAGGCCTACTGGGAGGTGTTTGGGCCATGAGGACATATCTTTCATAAATAGATGAATGTTATCTTGAGGGAGTGAGTTCTCATTCTCGAAGAACTGATTAGTTCCATTGAGAATGAGTTGTTATAAATCCAGGATACCTCTCGGGGCTTTGCCTCTTTTCATAAGTTCACTTACTCTTTGACCTTCCACCATGCAATGATGCAGCTCTTAAAGCCCTCACCAGAGCCTGCACCACAACCCTGAACTTCCCAGCTACAGAACTGTGAGCCCAATAACCTTCTTTCTTTTATAAATTTCCCAGCCTCTGGTATTCATTTATAGCAACACAAAATAGACTGAGACATCCTCCATGAAGTAAAATGAGAGACATCTGAAGAATAGGATTAATAAATTTCAACAATGTGTTTGGCAGAGTAATTAACATGTTGGAAATTCAATAACTCCATAGGATTTTTAAAAAAGCTGGAAAGTTATGATCAGACCAAAAAGCTGTCACAAAAGGAGAAATGTATATATTTAGCAAAGGGTAGGTCTAAGGAAAAAGAATCATTATTTAATTGCTGTTCTGAAGAAAGGGAACTATATTTATAGGAGGACAGTCAAACACCAAGCCATCCTACAAGAGCTAATAAAGGGGAATCTAAGTAATTTCCACAAGGAGCACCACAGGAAATCTCACGGGAGTTGGGTAGCAAAGATATGTAGGACCAAGTGGGGAATACCAGGCACAGTTTGGAGATAGTGCTATCAAAATAGGGATGTAATAAAATATACCTTGCACTGTAATTTGCAGAAAAGAAAATTCTGGTCTATTGCCTGATCACCTTGTGTGAATATTATTTTTAGAGTCTCTTATTTTCCCTGAGAGAGAAAAATAAGTATAAACCAGGTGGATTTTCACTGCAAACCCTCAATCTATGGTCAAAATGAAGAGTCAAACATAGAGATCTTAAGTGACAGCTGGAAGACAACAAAATGAAATTTCTCAACATGTGTGCAGTTGTTTTTTTATGACCCTCGAAGTGCCTAAATATGGACACTGTTTATTAGAAATTGTGAAATCAAATTAGAATGATTTGAATTTTAGAAATATTAGTTTGCCTCTAGTTCCCATAATTTCAATCATATAAATCCCCAAATAAGCACAAAACAGAAGAAGTGGAGAGAGGGGAATGGAAGTGACTCTCTGGGTGTGTAATGTGTGCCAAGAACTATGATTATTGTGGGGATGTTATATTTTCCACAAGTGCTTAGTATTTGAACCACATATTACATGCATATAGATGAACTGAAGCTCACAGAAATTTGGTAAATTGCTACAGGTCACTTGATGTTAAATGCTGAAGTAAAAAGTTAAAAACACATCTGTCTGAGATATCCCTTTTACTACTTAAACTTTTTCATTCTGCATCCCTGCATCCCAAAGAATGAGCAAATCTAGACTTTTCATGGTTGACCATTATAGCAATCATTTACAAGACACAAAATACCCTCCCCCTGGCTCTAACATTTTCTGAAATTCCTACTACTGTCATCTCTATTGGCCTCAATTAAAGTGCAAACATTTTCAGATGAAATAGCTATCACAATAATTCCTCAGGCACTGAGTGCCTTAGAAATCCAGGTAGCCTAAGGGAATAGCTCAGAAAAGGATCTAGAAGGCTTTTCCATCTATGTCTATTATTTCCTCGAGACAGTTGTTCAGTCTCTACAGTTACAGCTTTCATAAAGTATAAACATTTTCAAGGACACGAATCTCTTAATTGTGGCTCTGAAAGTAAAAATTTGATAAAACAATTTTGATAAATACTATGATTTGATAAATTAAAACATAAGCCCAAACTACCATTATTTAGGAGTGGATTCCAATTTGTTATTATGGTGAGGGTTCAAAGGGGGTGATCCCTTTCTTCCGCATCAAAAGGGTCTTGGCTGATACATCTATAATAAGGACAGGTTAACAAATTTATTTGATCATAGTTTTACATGATACAGAAGCTTTTAGAATGAAGATCCAAATATACAGGGAAAATTATCAGTTTTTATGCATAGGTTCAATGAAGCATGGATAGCCATGTAGAACTGTGATTGGACAAAAAGTATGATCTAATGCTAATAGACTAAATGGGAAAACTCAGCAAGGCCTGTGTGTTTAGATTCTTCTGGATCTCTCTGTGCAGCACTGTTTCCTCCCATGTATGGGGCAGGACCCTTTATGGAATGGGGGTTTTATGACTGTAATCAAACAAGGTAGGTCAGAGAATTTCTTTATTGCCAATTCTTACAAAAAGAAAAGGGCAAGTGTAGTTTGAGTAATGTTTTTATGGTTTTATAGCTGGCTTTGGAGAAAAGAATAGCCTAAAAAAAAGATAGCTCAAAGAAAGTTTTCTTAAATCTGGAAAACAAAACATAAAAGGAATCAGCAATGTTTCAACCAAAAAGGCATAGAAAAATCATAATACTTCATCAATTCAGTTCCATGTAATTCATTTTTGTTCTGTTTCGTGTTGGGTTAGCAATTTTATAAATCCAGTTTTTTTCACTGGAATTCTAGAATTCTTACCCAGTCCAATAATATGGCTTCAAAGTTGTCAGAACCTTGTATTTGTCAGAGTTTTTTCCACCCTTTCCATGAATCTTCTTGAAGACATACACTTCAGGATTACAATTGCTTGCAAAGAGCTTTCAGGAAAAGCATCAGGATAAAGCAATTAGCTGTGAACAACAAGACCTAAAATAGCCATGGTTAAAGATCTGATGGGAGTTCATTATGATAATGAAATTTGTTTATTTTTTTACGGCATAGAACACTTTAACATAATAACCGAAATTATAACTGGTAACATATTAGGTTTCTAGGAATTTCATATACTTTTGGAACACATATGTCATAAAATATTCATACAAATATAACTCAAAGTGTTAAATACCATTTCTTAATTGACAATGCTGCCCATATAACTTTAACGTATCAAATAAGCCTAATTTGCTTATTATCTTTCTTTTGTGATCTTCTAGGGGCCCTTATGAAATGTCCAAAAGTTAGCCTGAGGTCGAAAAGACTTAATTTTGATTTTAGGAAGTTTGTTAATATAACGTCAAACATTTTAAAACACTTGACCAAAATAGGCTCACAGGTCACTGTGATATAATAGTCATTCATTTAATCAGTGTGATAATTAAAAGACTTTAACAGCAATAAAAAAAAAAAACAAATACAGGAAGCTATATACTTGTAGAAAAACCTTAATATTTTATTATTTAGCTTTCCTAAGTAATCAAAGACCCAATTAAAAATACATGAAGCACAAGAAGTTATTTGATAACACAGAATCTCTTTCTTTCTCTCTCTCTCTCTCTCTCTGTAGTTCACTTCTAAGGTTAAAAAAAATATTTCACTATTTCTTACCAATATTGTATGATGATTGTGTTTAAAAGAGAAGACCACATTTTAGTTTTTTGTCAGTGTACTTTTGATATTGAGTCTCATTATGAAAATGCTTATAATAAATTCATTTGATTTTTATCGCTTTGATCATAAATAAAACACCTGTGATAAGATTTGTCTTTCATCATCCTTTGCAATTTTTGTATCCATTGTTTTATCTATATCATTTCTTCCTTTATTCCTTTACTCCTTTATTCCGAAATAGCCTTTAAAAACCTCTAGACAAAATTACTTTTTCTTTTCTTTTTTTTTTTTTCTTTTGAGACAGGGTCTCCCTCTGTCACCCAGGCTGGAGTGCAGTGGCTGTATCATAGCTCACTGCAGCATTGAATTCCTGGGCTTAAGCAATCCTACCACCATACCCTCCCAAGTAGCTAGAACTACTGGAACATGTTACCATGCCTGGCTAAATTTTCTTATTTTTGTAGAGACAGGGTTTGGTTTGCTATGTTGCCCAGGCTGGTCTCAAACTCCTGGCCTCAAACAATCTTTCTGCCTTGGCCTTTCAAAGTGCTGGGATTATAGGCATGAGCCACCACTCCTGGATACTTTAACAAAAGAAAAAGCCTCATAGTTTATAATTTTCTTATCAAAAACATAGTTATAATTTTCTTAACTCCCCTTTTTTGTATACTTTCTGTGTTCTTTCCCATATATAGTACTTTTCTTTTTTTCTTTTCTTTTTCTGAGACAGTCTCACTCTGTCACCCTGTGTAGAGTGCAGTGAATGGTGTCATCATAGCTCACTGCAACCTCAAACTCCTGGGCCCAAGAGATCCTCCTGCCTCAGCCTCCCAGAGTGCTAGGATTACAGGAGTGAGCCACTGCAACTGGCCTATAGTACTTTTAAATACACATATTTTTAACTCTTAGTAATCTTACTCTCTAGTAAAAACTTAGGAAGTAATTTTGAACTGTTTTATATCAGTATTTGTTGATAAAAACCATTTCGTAATTTTCA
Source organism: Indri indri (assembly GCA_004363605.1). Lineage (NCBI taxonomy): Eukaryota > Metazoa > Chordata > Mammalia > Primates > Indriidae > Indri > Indri indri. Next base: position 108,302 of record RJWJ010000715.1, read on the forward strand.
GAAAGACTTGTTTTTTTCATTTTTATGTTTATTAACGTATCCATATGTATTTAGGCTTTTTATCCCATATAAAAACAAGATGTCATATAAACTTAAATTTATGCTTCATAATTATTGTTTCAATTTAACTTACTTAAAAATGACTCAGACATTTCATAATTATTTATTATTTAATTTAATATAACATGCCTTGAAGATTTTAAATTGCTAAAAAAAGATTTTTGAAACTACCGTAAGTTTATTTATAAATGTTATCCCATTTACATTTATCTAATTTACTTGTTTCTACTAATTATATTTAAATTGTTCATGGAAAACAAAGCTGGCCATTTTTTTAATTTTTTTTTTTTTCATTTTAAAAAGTGAAACCAAGCTAACCCTATATTAACCAGCCTTGCTCTAACTAAAACATCTGAGACATCGAACACCGGACATGGCCAAACTGGGCTTCGTTCTGTCCTGCAGTTGGCAGCCTAGGTACTGTCGACAAATACATGTGCCCAGACTTCACCATGGTTCCCTGTCCAGATCTCAGAATCCAAAGTCTTAAAATCAAAGATATAAGCTCATAGAAAGATGTACGCAAGGTTTTGTGGAACCTAGTAGCTAGCTCCTATAGCTTCAGCTCACTGGTAAATCAGGCAACTATCAAAAATATCACAAAAGCAAAAAAGCTAAAAGTTAAATATTTTTCCCCTCCTTTAAATATCTAGGAGATTATAAGGTTGTTTAATTAGCAGTATGTTATAAAAAAATATGTTTGCATTATAATCAATGCTGACAATTCTAAAGACATTTCTGTTTATATTTTACCAACGATTAAAAAACTAGCTTTATTTACCAAAGGTTATTTTGGATCACATGAACTAAAAGACATTTGACTTAGTTTCTGTATTTTTCCTTTTGATGAAATACTTGATTTAATTGCTTACTATTTATTTTCTTTTTTTCATTACTGTTGTGTTTCAATTACCTTTTTTTTTCTTTATTTCAATAGATTTAGTGGGTTTGCTACATGGATGAATTATATAGTGGTGAAGTCAGGACTTTTAGTTCCCATCACCTGAAAAGTATACATTATACCTGATAGGTTATTTTTGATCCCTCACCCACCTCCAACCATCTCCCTGCTGAGTCTCTAAAGTCTATTATACCACTCTGTATGACCATGTATACCCATCATTTAGCTCCCACTTTAAGTGAGTACATGTAGTATTTGTTTTTCCATCCCTGAGGTATTTCACTTGGGATTATGGCTTCTAGTTCCATCCAATTTTCTGTGAAAGACATTATTTCATTCTTTTTATGGCTGAGTAGTAGTCCATGATGTGTTTTGTGTGTGTGCATGTGTGTGTACATACATACACACACACATATATTTATACATATATATATATATATACACACACACGCACATACACACATTTTCTTTATCTTCTCATCATTTGATGGGCTCTTAGGTTGATTCCATATCTTTGGAATTGTGAATTGTGCTGGTGTACAAGTGCAGGTGTGTTTGATATAATGACTTCTTTTCCTTTGGATAGATACCCAGCGGATGGATTGCTGGATTGAATGGTAGGTCTACTTTCAATTCTTTGAGGAATCTCCATACTGTTTTCCATAGAGGTTGTACTAATTTACATTCCCACCAACAGTGTATAAGCATTCTCTTTCCACCACATCCATGCCAACATCTATTCTGACTTTTTAATAATGGTCATTCTGACACGTGTAAGGTGGTATCTCATTGCAGTATTAATTTGCATTTCCCTGGTGATTAGTGATGTTGAGCATTTTTTCATATGTTTGTTGATCATTTACATATCTTCTTTTGAGAAATATCTGTCAATTCTTTTGCTCACTTTTTAATGAAGTTTTTTTTTTTTTCCTCACTGATTTGTTTGAGTTTCTTGTAAATTCTAGATAACAGTCCTTTGGTGAACATATAGTTTGTGAATATTTTCTCCCATTTTGTAAGTTATCTATTTACTCTGCTGATTATTTCCTTTGTTGTGCAGAAACTTTTTAGTTTAATTAAGTCCCATTTATTGGTTTTTGTTTTTCTTGTATTTGCTTGTGAGGTTTTAGTCGTAATTTTTTTTGCCTAAGCCAAAGTCAAGAAGAGTTTTTCCTAAGTTTATTTTCTTTAAATTAATCATATAGAGATCTTACAAATTTTAGTAAATTATCTGAGGAAAACATATTACACATTCACAATACACACCCATATAGACATTCAAAAATATACAGACAGAAGCCGATTCCACAGCTTTTATTAAGATTTTTTATTTGTCAGTTTTTAATGAGTTTGTCTTCCTTTAAACTATTAACCTTTGATTATCTGTTCCATTGCCCTAGGCAATTGCTAGCCAGGCAATCCCAAATTTGTATTTTCAGAGGAATACTTCTTAGGTGAAACAAAATAGAAAACTTACATCTCAAGACACAAAGAAGGAATGCAAGTTTTTTTTTCTCCCCAAGAAAGAGCTTAGGGCATATTACCTGTTATCAGAGGTCAATTTTGTAGAGGGTGTGGACTAAATTTTAGGTCTGAATTTTTCCAAAATTCATGTGGGTGGACAAAATATCCATTTCTGTTAAAACTGGATTTGTTGCATATTCCTCTAATTTGGCCTTGATGTTTCTCTCTGGAGTGTAGGTATGAAGTCTGTCACTGCCCTGACAGATTTATCAATATAGCTACTTCCTAAAAGAGCCTTGTTTGGGAGGAGAATTAGATTGAGGTGTGTCAGTTAGATGAGAAACAGAGAATAATTTAAAAATGGATGCCCAGGAAATATGAAGCCATTGAAATTTACTACAGTATCTTCTGAGGAAATACACAGATGAGCCTCAGAGAAAATTCAAAAGTTTGTTTAAAATAACTATCTGGATGCCAGAAAGTCATATTTCAGAGCTCAATGTAGTTAGATAGGTGGCTTTTCAATTAGGCTTCTGTTCCTGAACTGGATTACTGAATTCAAGGTGAAGCCTATTAATGAATAGAGCCAACAAAACATGTGTAGCTTCCAACCTAATACTTACACATATAAAAAGCAGGAGCAGCTGGAAGGTGGAGCACCTGTATTTCCAGAAATCACAGATTCCATTTCTGTGTTGAAATCCTGGGTTCTTCAGAGATGAGGCAAAACTGAAGAGGGAAATGCTAAAAGGCTGGCCCAGGCAACACTTCCACAATGTATCTGGCTGTAAGGATACTGCTTCAAGGCTGGTGCGTGACCCCACTCCAGCCAGCCCACTCTGTGACTAGCCCACCAACCAATAAGAGCCCTAACCCTAGGTGGCGAGGGCTCCCACAGCTTCCCCATGTGCTCAAAGCCATGCCCATCATCATCCTGTAGCCCCAGCTCCAAGATCTCTCTACCACCTCAATCAACCACTTTTCTTGTAACAATTTGCCTTTTACAGTCAGTTTCTGTCTGACCCCTGCAGTAAAAAGCATGTATTGCAACCACTGTCAGTTACCTTGAAAATTGCAGCTCTTGTCAGTGACTCCTTAGTTTTCATAAACCCAAAGTTCAAGTTCCCTTTCTATAGCATAAAGTAAACATTGGCACCCCCAAAAGTCATAGATTAGATATCTCAATGCAAAAGAGAGCAGAGTTCCTGAAAGGAACCCATCCACAACTCTTGGACCTTCACGAGGAAAACAGAGGACCCCACACAAGGGAGTCAGTGCCACCTTTCTTGTATTCCTTAAGGGGTTTCAGAGGAGCTAGAAATCCCCTCGACATCCTGTCTTGCGGTAGTCAGAACTTGGATATTTCCATGGGAAAAGCAAGATCCAACAGAGAGAACAGAGACCTTAAAAAAATTATAGCCTAGATATCAGTTTTAAGCCGACTTCTGACCACAGATCTCTTCTAAAAAATCCTTTCAAATCTCTTACCAGATTTCAGTCAGGACAAACAGCAAATACTTCTGGCTTCTTTTTATTTATTTATTTTCTTCTTTTAAACCAAAGATATCTAACAAGTGACTCAGAACCAAAACCAACAAGTCTTTTATGACTTACCCAAAGATGCATGAGCAGTCTCCAAAGAGGTGCAAAATGTAACACCCTCAAGATACAGAGCCACCCCTAAGGTAGATAAAAGAGAAATGAGACTTAGATAACAATTTGAGCACTTGTAACAGTCCATACACTTGTTGCGAAAGAAGTCCAACCCACATATCTGTTTGACTGTATTCTTTTTATGGGGGCATAACCCTTTTGGTTTGCCCCCTGAACATGCAGATATCCCTATAACAAGGCAGGTGAACAAGAGAAAAGCCTAAAAAACTTATTTGATCATAGTTTTACATGACACAGGAGCTTTCAAAATGAAGACCTAAACATAAGAAGGAAAACTATCAATTTTTATGCATAGGTTCAAATGAAAAATGGACAGCCATGTAGAACTGTGGTTGGACAGAAAAGAAGGATCATTTAATGTGAATAACAGGGGGAAGAAACACAGCAAGGCTTGTGTTCTGATTGTTTTTGGCCTCTCTGGGCAGCATTTCTTCCTCCCAGGTATGGGGCAGGGACCTTTCTGGAATGGGGGTCTTATGACCTACAATAAAACAAGGTATGTCAGAGAATTTATGGCCAGTTCTTACACAGAAAAATGAGGGAAAGTTAGAGTAAATTTTTAGGTTTCATGGATGGCTTTGGGGAAAAGGAGTTCTGGTTTCTATGACTTGCTTCGGGGAAGAGGAATTCTGATTTATTTAAACAACAAGAAATAGTGTCACTGATTTTTAACCATATATATCAAAGCCATCTTTGAATCTTTTATTAAAATACAAATATTTAAGCTTCATCATGATCAGGTTCCAGACATACTACCCTGAAATGTGGCACCATGACATTTGAGAAAACAGCAGAAACAAAAAGATCACTCTCACCTTCCCCTTGCTCCTTCTCCCTGAAGAGGTCCATAAAACCTAGCTGACCTTTCTCTGAAGTAGATCATAAGATTCTCATTCCAGAGAGGGGTTTTCTGTATGCCCAGAGGACAGGAATATCATAGGGACACAGAGAAGCAACTAAACAAAGAGGCCTTGCTAAGTTCCCCAGTTTATTACCATTAGGTCATACCCTTTTGACCTCCAATTATACTTCGACACAACCGTCCATAAAAATACGCAATTTTCCCTGTTTCTTTGGGTCCTCATTTCTTAAGGCTCCCATGTCATGTAAAATTTATGTTAAATAAATTCCTATGCTTTGTTCTTGTTAATCTGTCTTTTCGTATGGGAGTGTAGTGTAGCCATAAACCTAGCAAGGAATAAAGAAAGAAATCTTTTCTGCCCTGTAACCAACAGAAATAGTAATTTAAAAATTCTCCTCTTGTGTCATCTACCTGTGAAGACGTCCTTGACCCCTAAATCCTCTGTCATTGAAATTAAGACTCATAAGCTGATAAATCTTTTTGTCCACCTCTGTTCTGTATCCCCAGTGCTTGGGACCATACCCAGAAGAGTTCCTCAATAAATAGTTGGTTGAGAGCGTGAATAATTAGTTAATTAATTAATAATTAATTCCCATAGTACTTATATCAGCTCATAGTCATCGAGGGTTATTTACAACTTTGTCTTCCCTGTAATTGTAGGTTCCTTGAGGGCCCAACATGTTCCACTCACTTTCATACCCTAATTAGCCAAAGTAACAGGTATGTGCATAATCCATGTTAGTAAAGCATACATTCCTACATGCTTATTGGGGAAGAACACATATAATGTCTGACATGTAGAGAATGGACTGGTGGAGCCAGAGATTGCAGTTTCTCAAAGTACTAAAGATATAATTAAAATAGTACATGAAATAAATTATGCATGCATGAAATATATTAACCAAGGAGGGGTGGAGAAGGAAATAGTTTGTGATTCTTTTGGTGTTTGTAGATAAATGAGGAAGAATGCATTAACAAATATTTAAGACTATTTACAGTTTTCTAACATAGGTAACATGATTACCATTAAACAAAATAGGAGATACAAGAGGAAATTCTAGTTTGTAGCAGAAAATACAAAACTAAGTGGAGTTTTAAACGGAACTGGGATATGCAGGTAATTAGATGTAGGTAGTTGAATAAATGGGACCTAAATACATTTCTCGAAAAAGAGGATTGGGTTGCATATATGGTTTGGGGACATGATAGTTGGTGTTACCACAAAGCATATGAAGGAGCTCAGGAAATTCTACCCCAAAATATGACTCCTTGGTGTAGACAATTTTGAATTAAAGGCCCTTAGTGATCAACAGGCCTTTGAAGGGACTTTCCCTCTGTCTGGATAAACCAGTGGGACACATCGAGAACAATCCACTTCCCTTTCTTTCCCTGTTACTTACCATATTGCAGGAAAGAAGATTGAGAATGCAATGAGACCTGGCCCAAACCATTTTAAATATAATACCTGTCTCTCAAGTTAATTGCAAAGAGAATCACTTACAAGTCAATCTGTTTCCCCCATCCATTCATCCTCCCTAGAGACTATTTATTGCCCCTAAACAGAATTACCTATATTCCTCACCCCCCTCTCTAAAAGGAAGGTATAAAAATTTTTGGATCCCATTGGAGTATTAGGTAATCACTCTGTGATTCTCCCTGAGTGCCTGGTAAATTAACGTCTTTCTCGTATTAATCTGCCTTAATTGTGAGTTGATCTTTCAGCAAACTTTCAGGGAAAGTAGAAGTTTCCCCTTACTCTCTCCCCCACCTCCCACACATACACACAAGCTAAGGTCAAAATGCTGGGAACTATTTGAGTGGAAGGAATATGATGGCAGAGTAACACAATATAAAATTTTAGACACAGAGTACACAAGGACTGTAGAAAATGGAACAGTGAAAAACGCTTAAGAAATTAGTTTCAAGAAAGGAAGCTTGTCAGCAAGCTAAAGGAAGAAAGCAAGTCAGTAGTTGCTAGATTTGACAATTAGATCATTTTAATGACCTTAAGCTTTGAAAGAAGAAATAAAATCTTAATTCAGTTAAACATAACCATGTTTGGAGTGTTTCACAAAGTAGGTTAAGTTCTGTAAATACAAAAAGAAATAAGACACCATTCCTGCCCTGGAAACATTGACGTCAGAAAACCTGTAGAAGGTATGTGAGAAGAATGTGAGGAAAGCAATTTGAAGTAGTAATTTGCTGCTTTTGCCTCTAAAAGATAGATTGATTTGTTGATAATTGAGATTCAAAAAATTAAATTTTGAAGTTTGAACATTGTTTATATCCTAAGAGATAAATTTAAAATGGTTGTTTCTGATTTAATTTGTAAAATAAAACTGCATTTCAAATTAGTTTTACAATCTGCTTGAGAGTATATTTTAAGACAAAGTTGTCTACAATCTACCTAACAAAGAATTTTAAAGTATTGAGAATTTCTAAACTATATATACACATGGAAACTAAAGTACTGTATGTATGAGAATTTTTAAAATATCATTGACAGTAAAGTATTAGATAAGCAAGGAAACAAAGCTGAACAAATATTTCATGGGCTTTTCTGAAATGAGAAAGTTGATTTCTAAGTTTATAATATAAACTTGACAAAATAGCATCTTTGATTTTATATAGGCAAATGACAAAAGGTCATTTCTAATTCCATTCCCACAGGCATGGTAAATCCTGAAATACTCAGAAAATAAACATATTTATGAACATAACATGTTCCTACTATTAACCAGAATTTTTATTAGTAAATACGTTACTACAATTTTGAAAAAAATTAAACCAGGATTAAAATTTTAAGAAAAACATAAGGAATGTTAACTATTAGCTAACACAGTTTTCCATTACAAAAGTAGAACTATTCTAAGGAATCTAACTGTAGATTAGCAAGTACATGTATACATAATGTCCTGTAATATGACTAACTAGTTGAAGTTTCTAAGATCAAATCACCTTTGCCTTTTTTTTGTAAAGTAACTCAATCATGAAGAGACTGCACTGCAATAGATATTACAACTTAATATCTGCACACCTTATGATCTAGAATTCCCACTCCTAGGTGAATACTCAGCAGATTCGTGTTCTTAGATCCACCAAAAGACACGTCCAAGAATGTTCAGAGCAATGCTATTCACAATAGCCAAAAATTGTGTACAATCTAAATATTCACCAATAGTGGAATAGATAAAGAAATTGTGGTATATTTATACAATGGAATATTAAAAATCAATGAGAATAAATAACTTATTAATACAACCACATACATGAATGTATCTTTTAACCATTTTACTGAGTGATAGAACACAGGCACAACAGAATACATACTGAGTGATTCTATTTATGTGGCATTCATATGGAGGAAAAAGGAATCTATAGTAATCAAGTAAGAATATTAATTACTATTAGGGAGAGTGATGACTAGAAGAAGACACAAGAGGGCTTCTGGGCTGCTGGTAATATGCTCTGTCTTGATCTTGGAACTGTTTAGAGTATGTTTGCTTTGGGAAAATTCATCAAGCTGTGCACTTATTATGTATGCACTTTTTATGTATGTAATTCTTTACTAAAAAGTTTACATTAAAAATGACGTGTTTGGGGAACTAAGAAAAAAATGTATATTGGCAAGTCCCTCAGGAAGGAGCCTAGTTCTATTAATAACTGAAATGCTATGTAGCTCTTTAGCTATGCTATGACTAAATCTTCACCATCAGTGTGGGGTGGAGGAAGTAAATTCAACAACTGTCTACATATTTGTTTGGCTAATTTCAGGGAATTTTTCAAGATGGTGTATGTGTATAACCGCAGCCAATGTCTGTTGACAGGGATGTTTAGGAAGAAGATAATTTTAGGTGTTTTAGATGAACAGATTGTGAATCCAAATGAGGTTTGTTGGATATTTATTCAAAGCTCCCCAGAACATATGAAAACCATGTTTTCTGACCTTCTAAGGAATAGATAGACTTAATTTTATTTATTCTCTTCCATTTTACTCAGCAAGTCATTGTTCTAATAAAACATCAAGTCTAAATTTACTGAGTTAAATTTTGCATGAGTTTTCTCCTACTAGATGACTAGAAATGTCTCACTTAGAAAAAAAGCCATTAAATTGTGTCTGTTGTAAATAAAACAATATCATGTTTTTTAAAATGTGACAGCAAACTATAAACTGAAAAACCAACTGGCTTGCATAGTAGGAGGTGCCATATGGAAATAATGAGTTAGTCAATCTGTCAACAAACATTGGTTGAGCATCTACTTTAAGCCAATTACCATTCTAGCACTGAGAATAGAGTGACAAACAAAACGAATGGGACACCTGCCCTCAAGAGGCTTGCTGTAGAGCAACTATGGGCAGTTAATCAAAAATACTGGTGAAATGAAGAAGGATTAAATGATACAAACAAAATCTGAGTATTTTATTTTATCCTTTGTGCATACAAAAGTAAAACTTTTTTTTTTTACCAGTTTGTATAATGATATAATGGATATAATGTCAAGATCTTTATTATATACTCTTATATTAGAGTTTTGTATTTTACCTTTGTCATTAAAGGCAACCTTAAGATCACTCTGTGATATTCGCTTGCAAAGTGGCCTGAATATAAAATCCCTCTAGCTTTTGGTTATTTTTTCAGTTTTTTCAGTTTTCTTTACTATATCCAATTTAAAAAGAAAATTTTTATTGTGTCTTTTTTATTGATTTTTCCCCCAAAGCATTTAACCTAATTTTCATAGACATGACAATTCTATTTCTTCTCATATTGCTATTTCATTGGTTTATAAAAATAAACAATTAAACAAACTAAATTATTATATTATATAGCAGATATAACTGGCATAAACGGGTTTTGAGAAAAATACAATTAATTCATTATAAGCATATAATTAAAATGGTGGGAGCAGATATTCATGGATATACAATAGTACCCTCCGACCCATGGTTTCACTTTCCATGGTTTCAGTTACTCGTTGTCAACTATGGTCCAAAAATATATAAAGTAAGACATTGAGAGAGAAAGAGAGGAAGAGAAAGATCACAATTACATAACTTCTAATATAGTATATTGTTACGATATTCTATTATTAGTTATTATTCTTAATCTCTTACTGTGGCTAATTTATAAATTAAACTTTATCATAGGTGTGTATATATAGGAAAAAATGGTGTATGTACAGGGTTTGGTACTATCCCCAGTTTTAAGCACTCACAGGAGGTCTTAGAAGTATCTTCCATGGATAAGGGGGGACTATAGCATCAAAATGTTGCATGTGAACCCTGAGCATTCAGCATCCTATAAGCATATTTTGGTTGACAGAATAAAGAGAAGTGGTTAGCCAAGTATGTTGTTTAAGTAAGTGTAGGGGACGAGGGGGAAAGCTTCCCCGTTCTCCCTCTGAAGGTGCACTGAAAATGAACTAACAAAAAGCAGATTAATAGGAGAAAGAAGACATACAGATTTATTTTAGTGTGCATAGCACAGGGGAATCACAGGAGAATGATTGTCCAGTAACCCAATGGGCTGCAGATGCTTACTACCCCTTTTCATAGGGAAAGAAGAAATGAGAAAAAATGTGGTAATATGAGGAAGAGTAAATGATTTTTAGGGGGAAGTGAATGGACGTAATGTTCAGACAATGGATAGCACATATTTTTCTTTGAAAATTGAATGGAACGGAGAAAAGACTGGTTTGGGATGAAGTTCTTCTGAGCTGTAGTGTGTTGTTTAGTTATCGGCCTCTCTTCCTCTGAGATATGAGTTTTAAGTTTCTCTGGTTAATGAAATTTCAAGGAAAGCAATTGTGTTCCTCTTTGGTAAGTTCAGTTTCCATGTAAATCAGGGAACTTCAGAGAACAGCTTCATCTTGTGCTTTGGGATAGACAGAGGATTGAGAGACGGGAGGGGTATCTTGAGGCTGCTTCATGTCAAAGCATTGTATTTTGGAGTAACATTTTCTGATCCCCAACATAAGTGTAGGTTTGAAGAACTACTAAAGCCATGATATCCAAAAAGGGAATCATTAGCCACGTGTGACCCTTGAGCTTTTGAAATGTGGCTTGTCCAAATTAAAATGTGCCATACGTGTAAAACATACACTGGATTTTAGGTACATTTTTGCACATAAAAATGTAAAATACCTCTTTAATCATTTTATACTTATTACATGTTGAAATGATAATATTTTGAATATATTAAGTGAACATTTATATTAAGTTAACATTAATTTTACCTATGTCTTTTACTTTTTTAAAAAGTGAGTAATAAAAAATATAGAATCACGTATGTGGCTCACATTTGTGGTTCTCATATTTCTATTGGACAGTGATATTCTAATATACATATCTATATTTCACTTACATATTTATTAAATATGGATATTTCATTTACAAATAAGAAAAAGGAGGAACAAATGCACTAAGAGATGTGCTGTGGAGAGCCAAGTTAGAAATCCCTGATGGTTCCCACGGCTGTCCTCTTACGATCCATGGTGCCTCCTGCTGGCACATTCTCCGCACTAGTACAACAATTTTCATATGTTCTTCCAATAATATGACAACTCTAAATAGGCATGGTCAACCTGGATCAGTTGAGGAGACTTAAATAAAGGATCAATTTAGAAAAATGTAGGCAGAGCTTAGAGACAGGGATAAAGAAAGATGTAACACACTCTGGTTAGCAGCATCAGGGAGGCTAACTCCCCCTGCTGCTGAAAGGGCAGAGTAGTTTCCAGAACCTAGTGAGGTCACCCAGAGGGATGCAGCTAACTCAAGGTAACTCAGTAAAGCAGTGCCAGGGGAATATATATCCAGTCTACATTCTCCTATCCTCTGATCTTCTGCTAGTGTCTCCCATTGATCAAAGCCAACAGGAAGTCTGCGGGCAAGGGCACCATTAAGCAAGGCAAACGGATCAGCTTCACAGACCACAGAACAGGGTGGGAAGAGGGGAAGGGTCAATCTAAGCAGACAAATAAGCAGCACTTGACTCAGATAAATTATGTGCTTATTCCTAACCATAAACTCTTATGTTGGGATAGATGTACTTCAATGCAATAAAAGACAATCAGAAATGTTATAGCATCTAAATTTCGTGTATACTCAAAGGGAACTAATTTTTTTTTTTTTTTAAGGGAGAGGCAATGAATTCAATGTGACAATAGCTTAAAGCACTCTGCTACAAAAAATTATATATCAATTTTGGTCTCAGATCCACAGCTCAACAAATCTTTTTTAATTTTTTTGCATATGTTAAAGATTAATTTTATAAAGCAGCAAAAATGTTGCCCCAAATGTATAACAGGATTATTGTAAGGATTTCACTGCTTGAAAGGTATAAAACTATGAAGCACTATACAGCATAAGACAGATGTCAGCTTGGGCTAGGAGTCCTTAAGAACAGAAAGTAAGCAATCTAACCTCTGATCTAAACCCAGAGAAATCCAAAGCTCTCCCCAAGGTTGCTGCAAATCCACAGAAGATCAGGTTCTCAACGCCACCCTTCACCACCCCCATCTCTAGACTCTTGCTTCTGCTGAATTATCTTTCTAAATTTCCATTAAAAAAATAAAATCCCTCTCAGAAAGAGATCTGTGAGTGACATAGACTTGATTTTTTATTTGAGGGACAATGTATTCACCCTAGCAACCTTACATATGGCATTGTTATTATAAATTACTTTATAACTTTGGGCACATTATTAACACCTTTATCTCTCAGTGACTTCATCTATGAATATAAGTTGGCTAGAAGACCTTTATAATTTTTTGAGTGTCCTTTTACCTAAAAGTAACAATGTAATGATATAATAACAATATAACAATAACATGATAACAATATAATTATTAGTTTGGTAAAAAATGTTCACTTCCTAGTGATTATGTTGATGTTTTATAGCCACAATAAAACATTAGCTCAATAATTAAATTCTCTTATAATTAATGGAGAAGGTAATTATTGGAGAAGATAAATTAAGAATTTTATAAAAACTCTAATGCAACCTCCAAACCATCCTCCTTACTGAAACCAGACTTTTCTTCTAAATCCCAAATAGGATCATGCCAGCAATTTCCAACTACATGATGCTTCAACAGCTCTTTCACATCCAAGATCACCTTCAGACCCCTAACACACTTTCTTTCTACCTTTCCAGGACTTTCCCTCTCCACTATCTTATACCAAAATCTTCAGCACTCACTCTCCTCTTCCATCATACTCATTTGAGATGCATATTCTCCCACAAACCTCCATGCATCCACTGCTTCCCCAAATTGTCAACATCAAGGCTGGATTGAGATAATTTGTCCAGCGTATATTTTTCTCTAGTCAGTCTAATATAACTCCGTAAGGCTGGGTGCAGTGCTCACAGCTGTAATCCCAGCACTTTGTAAGGCTAAGGCAGAAGGATTGTTTGAGACTGGGAGTTCCAGAACTTTCTGGGCAACATAGCAACACTCCGTCTCTACCACACACACACACAAAAAATCAGCTGGGTGTGGTGGCGTGCACCTGTAGCCTGTAGTCTTAGCTACTTGGGAGGTTGAGGCAGAAAGATCACTTGAGCCAAAGAGTTTGACACGACTGCACTCTAACCTGGGCAACAGAATGAGAACCTGTCTCCAAACACACACAAACAAAATAACTCCATAAAACCAATTATATTATGTTACTATTATTTGTTTACTTGCTTCTCTCTTCACTATACTTTGAGAAATTTCAGGACAGAAATTGTGTCTTATTCATTATATATATATTACTCTTTATATATCCTGTTCTTTGTATCTCTAATACCTGGCAAGTAAATAGAAAAAGTAGACACCGAAAGAAAAAGGAAAAGTCATTTGTAGTAAATATGAAAGTTGGCCAAACTGATTAAAGAGACCAACAAAAGAAGAACAAATCCAAGATAAAATAAAAGAGAAATTGATATCACAGCCGAGCCAGAGAGTTGTAATTTAAGCACAGGGGTATGTTTGTACAACCCAACAAAGTTTTTTAAATTTACGATGACAATCGAGAAAAAAATTACAAGAAGTTCTGAAAAAAATGAAGGTTAGTGTCCTACTAAGTGTAATGCAATATTTCTGTCAAACTCTTCTGTTTTGTCAGAGTGACACAAAGAATGTTTATGTCCAAAGAGTCAGTGGCTGTTTTTTTTGTTGTTGTTGTTTGTTTGTTTGTTTGTTTTAGTGACCATGTACACTAAATCAGTTAAAGCTGATGCTTTCTCCATGCCTACATATTTAAGCTACCCCAAGGGCCAGTTATAAATGTGTAATTGTTCTTGGAGAGTATCATACACCTTAGTCTAGCATCAACAAAGTTAAATGGCAAATTTGCATAGCAAGCTGATATTTAAAGGCCTCTGGCAAAGAAAAATCGTACTAGATGGGTTTAAAACACAATGAATACTTGAAAGACTGAACTCGACTCCCTTGAAACAAAAGGTGAAACAGTTTTTTAGTGCTCAGATGAACTAACAGAAAACTACTAGAGGATGTTGAGTGGGGCTGGGGAAGGGCGATTAGTCAATGTGCTTAGTCCACCAGTGTTTGCTAATTGGCCCTTATGGAATTCAGGCTCCTCCCTCCCACAGAAACTGAAAAAGGGCACTGTGTCCTTCAGTGATTACTTCCCCAAGGGATGGCTCCCAGATCATTGAGAAGGACACTTCTGGGTTGTGGAAGATTTGCATCTCAAAAGGCAAAGAAAAATGTACAATCGAGAGTTCTCTAAAGTGAGTGCTCTAAGAAAAGGGAGGAGGCCGGGGGCCTAAAGTCATAAAGAAACCTATCTGAAGTTTAGTCCTGCAGGTGGATACTTCAAGGCCATGTTGATCACCTCAAGATCATGGCTGTAGTCCCTGGGAACCCCTCCCAAGGAGAGAGGAATGTGAACCACCCACTCCTTGTCAGTTTCTTTGTCTTTGCCCTATCATGTTTCCCATAAAGGACAAGTGCCAGTAGGAAAAAATACAGGATATGCATCTTCCAGTATCTCTACAGATAGCTCCTTTTCTAATTTAGGACATGGTATTGCCTGATGCATGGGTAAAAAAGATGTTTCCTAGAAAGCAATTTTTCCTTCCATCAAGCATGCATACCTTAGTACTCAGCATCACAAACATTGAGTGCCTTCCATAGCTTAATCCCTCACTTAAAATGACTCTAACTCTTAAAACATCCTGGAAATGTATTATGATACCCACTTTCCATATGAGGACGGTGACGTTTAGAAAGTGCTCAGTTCCATTAGAGATATAGATGGTATCAATCATGCTCTTATATTATCAGATATTCTAATCCATTATGAGTTTTTGAAGAAAACTATATTTTAAGTAACAGAACTACTTCCTTTTTTTTTCCTATATTGAAACTGATTTGGTATCAATTTTTTTTTTTTGTTTACAAGTAGACCTAACTGGAGAAAGAAAAAATATATACATATATATATATATATATATATATATATACAAATATATATACACACACATAGTGTTCCCAAATTCCACTGATAGGTAGATGGCTCTCATCTGTTCAATCAAAAGTTGTATTTTCAATAGAAGTTTAAGAAAAGATAAAATATTTAGGAATAAATTTAATGAGCTAAACTGTTATGAGGAAAACCATAAAATACTCTTGAAAGACAGAAAAGTGGACTTGAATAAACGGTAAGACAACCCTTGTGTTTGGTTGGGACATCAGAGCCTTGTCAAGATGTTGGCTCTCTCTAAGTTAATTTACATGCAAGCAATCTCAATGAAAATACCAAGGAGCTTTTTTTATGGAGCTAGAAGAGTTGAACCACAATGATAGCAAAAAACAAAACAAAATAAAATAATACACAACAAAAAAACTGCAAAATAAAAAGAAATCTATTCCCTGTCTCTACCC
The DNA here is from genome assembly GCA_004363605.1 of Indri indri. Taxonomy (NCBI): domain Eukaryota; kingdom Metazoa; phylum Chordata; class Mammalia; order Primates; family Indriidae; genus Indri; species Indri indri. The sequence goes on from RJWJ010000715.1 coordinate 124,156, forward strand.
CATAAAACCAAAAACAAGACATAAAAACAAAATAGAAAGCTGCAATAATTAAAAGAGTGTTTTGGCACAGGAAAAGACAGAGAGACTAATGAAACAGAAAAGAAAGTCCAGAAATAGACCAAACTACTCATAGAAATCTAGTGTATGAGAAAGTTAGAATAACATATCAATGGAGCAAAGTTTGTTTTTTTGTTTGTTATAATAAACAATGTTAGTTTAACTGGCTATTGTGAAAAAATACATTTAAATGAGTCCTTCACAATATATGCAAGAATAAATTCCTAATGGATCGGAGATCTAAATACAAAATATAATGTTAGTAGTATAAGACAATTACAGTGAATTCCTTTTTAAGCTACATATAGGGAAAGGTTTTATAACTATGACTAAAACTCCAGTTGTAATAAAAATAAAGATTGATGCATTTGACAACTTTAAAAAAATTCACACCCAAAAAAACATATCCTAAGCAAAGTTGAAAGACAGATGGCAAAATGGGAGGCAATATTTGTCACATGTCTCACAGGTAAAGTGCTAATACCCGTAACATACAAAAAACTTTTACCAATTGAGAAAGAAACCCCAAGAATCCTATTTTAAAGATTAGCAAAATAAATGAAAAACAGTCCACAACAAATATAAAAACAATCATAAACATAAAAAGGATGTTCAATTTCATTCACAATAATAAAAATATAAAATACAACACACAGATACAATTTCTCACCTATGAGATGGGCAAAATTTTAAATGCTCGACAATGTACATTTTGGCAAGGCTAAGGGGAAAGAACTACTGTCACACATACATTGCTAGTGAGAATACAAGATGATCCAACCTCAGCAGAGGGGAATTTGGCAATATCTAAGAACATTTCATATACATTTACCCTTCAATTCAGCAATTCCACTTCTAGGAAAGCATCCTGAAGATACACCTCCAACATTATTAAAATTCATATGGACAAGTTATTCATTGTAGTATTTATTATAACTGCAAAACATTGGAAGATACCTAATATCCAAGCATGGGAAAATGGTTAAATGAACAATGAAACCTCCACATAATGGTATAATATAATGCTGTTAGAAAAAGAAAAAGAAACAGAAGAAAAAAAAGAGGACCTCTAAAACTGATACGGAGTGATTTCTAGGAGATGCTATTGTTAAGTGCAAAAAACAGAGTACAAAGAATACACATAATGTTATGTCTTTTACGTATGAAAAAAAGGGAAAATTAAAAAAAACCACCCTGCATATATCTGCTTATCTTTTCAAAAAGAAACACAGAAGGTACATCAGTAAACAGCACAGATGGAGAAAGGGTGATGGGATGGAAAGGTTATGGGAGAGTGACCCTTCTCTGAGTATAACTTTTTGTATTGTTCTGACTTTGAGAACATGTTAACATTATACATACAGAAAAAATAAAATTATTACCTTTTAAGGTTCGATTACAGCACTTGGTAGATGGCAACACCTGTCAGCCACAATTACTGGCTGAGTGGTAACACTGTGCAGGAACACCTTTGTATATTGTGAGGTCAATGCAGGGTCTTGCTATGGCCTTAAGAAATCTCTGAATCAGTGGCCAATATATTGTACTGTTTCTTCCTTAGCCAATGTTTAAAGTCTGGGAATCATGGAGTGGAAATGGGAGTGTCATTTCTCATTATCATCCACCATCAAAAGCTGGGCTTTCCATCCAGTAACTATGGGTTCGAAGTCTTGGTTCCCAAGAAAAACCACTTCCATAAGACACCTAACAATCATTCTATTAGACTAGAAGCTGAGATTGCCACGTGTCCAATTTGTCTCCTTATGCTAACAAATCAACTGGAAAAGAAGGGGGTTGTTCATTCTATCTAAAGTGGTTGATCCTGATTATTAAGTGGAAATTGAGTTCATCTTATACAATGAGGATGAGAAGATACATGTCTGGAATGCAGGAGACCCTAGGGCAATTCTTAGTATTTCCATATTCTGTGATTCAAGTCAATGGAAAAGCAGAACAACCCAATACCAACAGGACTTTTTAGCAATGAAGCTTTGACTAACCCCACCAGTGAAAAACCACGACCCACAAAGTCGCTTGCTGAGAACAGAGAAAATATGGAATGGATTGTAGGGAAAGGTAGTTGTAAGTCCCAACGATAGCCATGAGAGTAGCCACAGACAAGGACTATGATAGCCATGAGTTATTTATTGCAAATTTTTATGTATTTGTGCATATATGTTTTTCCTTTCTCTTTTTCAATCCCTTTTCATTGAACATACCATGTGTTAATAGTAGTTTGCCTTCTATTTTAGTATTAAAATTTCAGGATGTCAAAGGGGGAATGTGACTCAGCTAGAAGAGAAATTAATATCACTCAAAGATGGATAAATCCTCCTTTGTGGAGAAGGTTTGAACACTTTTATTGTACATGGGGTAGCTGCATTAACTTAGGCAGAAGCATATATTCTTTTACTACAGTTTGGTAAAAAGTTCATTATGGTTAAAAGAGGTATATATGGATGCCAAGTTAACAAGTCATAGATTATGGTAGATTTATATTGTGTCAAGTTAGCTAAACTGGGACTATATGTTTCAGAATTCTGTTCTGTGCTTAAGTCTGAATTCACATGGGTCACAAAGTCTTTTCCCACCAAACTGGGAAGGCAGGAGTAAAATAGTGGCTATATTCTTTTTATGTTTGGAAGGTCAGCACAGGGCCAGAGATACTCTTGTGGATCATGTCTGCTATCACTTATCTGCCTCTCCCAATTGACAAGGGGGCAGGAACTAGGGTAACACTCCTACAATTTCTGAAGATCTTTTGCTTTAGCTTTTCCAGCTCTTGACCTAGTAGGAGTTTAGCTCCATGATGAAGGCCACCAAGCAGGACAGCCCCACTGTGGAATCTGAAGACTTATGAGATAGTATAGCATGTGGAGCTTGGCTACCTGCCTGATCCTTAAGTCAAAGCTTAAGTCCGCTTACAATACTGAACAAAAGCTTTGAAAATGATGAACACCCAGCTTCAATAAAAGGCAGTTCTTTCTTTAACAGGACGTGGCAACCATTGGAGCAGGAGTCCCTCACCCAGGTCAAAGCCAGCACAAATTGATTACTGCCAAGATGAAGCTCAAAGTTGATTGCTGATAGACTTTTTGCCTCATTTTAATGCTAAAAATCATCATGCCCAAGGGTGGAGATTTAACATGCTAATGATCCATGTGATGTATGAAGAAACATGATCACAGAATGGGCAGCTGCCAACAAAACTACACCTCCACATGCTGTGATTTCAATGCTGGAGTCAAACTTTCTCTACCCTTCAAAAGTGCCCCAGACCTTTGTTTAGAGAGCCAGTCTGGTTGCTCCTTCACCAGCACTATCCCTCTTTCCTTTTAGCAAAAGCTCCCAACCCCCATAAAACCTTGGCTGTATAAATTTTTTTTTCTGTCTCACATCAATCTCTATTGACTTGGGGACCAAGAACCCTGAGGTTGGTAACATTTAGAGGCAGCAAGAGACCCATGTGTGTTCTATTCTAGCCATATGGGTTGCAAATCAGCCTCACAGTTTTAGATTTTCCTTGTTTTCCCCATTTTATATCCACCTCGTCTTTCTTAATAGCCTCCCTGTAGACTTCAGCCTATAGCTCCTCACAGAAATATCAGTCTTCTGTAGACTATTTAACCAGCCCCCACAATTGTGTACGACCCAATCCTAATATGTGGTGGTTCTGCTTCCCTAATCAAAGTATACCGATAGAGTTACCTGCAGGAGTTATAAGAGAACAGGTTGGAAGATATTTAGAAAGGAGTGACGCTTTTCAAAGTATATCTTTTTTGTACAGTTTTTGTGATGGGAGCATGTAAATGTTCTACGTGTTTGAAAAATAAAATTAAGTCAACAAGAATGGGAAGAGGAGAAGAAGTAAAATTAAAAGCAAACAGAAGCAAGTAAACTCAATTCTATTTTAAATTAAAATTATAATAACACTGAAAGGGAAAAAGAAAGCAAAGATTCAAGTTAACTTATGAACACAGTATTTAACAGTACGCTCTCAGTCTTGGGCCATTTTAGAGAGGGCACTTTTTAGCAGATTTGGGTTTTTTGAGGTGGAAATATAGGCTTATCAATTTTGAAATTATTTTAGATATTTTATTACATTGACAAATGCTGAGAGTTAGGATTCTCACTGTGGAAGAAGAATGTGGAAAGGAAGAAGGCAAGAAAAAAACCTGTGATGATAGACTGAAATTGGAAATATTGTTGTAAACTTATGATTTCTAAAATATGCATATGTTCATATGTATGTATGCAGAAGTATGTCTATATGCAGATGTGCATGTAAATATGTTTATTATGAATTATTTCCTAGTTCTGTCTGCTGGAAGGGCCTAGAGAAAAATTCTAAATGAGCATGCATATCAGCAGACTCTTGGTTTCTGCTACTGTCCTCCCCTAATTGTAACCAAGGCTACGAAGAGAAATAAACAGCAGCTTCCAGAGCTGGGAAAGAGTAGGCACAAGAGAATCCTGGAACATGTTGTTTTGCCAGAAAGCAAGAAAGTTCACAAAAAACTAATGGGGGCATGTCACAAGGATCAGAAGCCAGCTTGAACTGTAATTTGGATACCAACATGATTAAGTATAGTAACAGATTCTTAACCACTGGGGGAAAAAGATCCTGTGTTCATACTGATAATAAATAGGGAAATAAATGATGGAGAATGGAAGTCTCTTGCTAGAGTGCCAATTGTTTAATGTGGAGGGAGGTTAAAAATTAGCATTTTGCAACCATCATAGTGAAGACTGATTTGGGCAAGAATTATCAATTGTTGTTACATTCTGATTAGGAGCCAGGTATTTGTGCAGTAGTGTGCCAGTTAACAACAAAGATGTGTCTTGAGAAATGCATCATTAGGTGATGCCATTGTTTTGCAGATATCATAAAGTATATTTACACAAATCTGGATGGTATAGCGTACTATACACCTGGGCTATATGGTATAACCTATTACTCTTAGGCTACAAATTTGTATAGCATGTTACTGTACTGAATACTGTAGACAATTGTATCACCATGGTAAGTATCTGTGTATCTAAAATTATCTAAACACAGACAAGATACAGTAAAAATGTGATGTTATAATTTTATGGGACCACTGTATTATATGCAGTCTGTCATTGACTGAAATGTCACTATGCAGCGCATGACTGTATTACCTTGAAATGTCTACATCAGATTTATTGGTTATAGGGAGAAAATTTTTAAATATCAGTGAAGAAATCAACAACCTTTTAACTAGATCATTAAAATTAAAATCAACGATGAGGAGATGGATATCTAGTATCTGGTAGATGTCTCCAGATGTGATCAGCTAAGAATGACACAATAATACTTACGTGGCATTGTGTCTCAGAATGTATAACCTGAGCTGAATTTGAGGGTGCGTCAGAAAAATACAAGATGAGAAATTTTATATTTTAAAAAAATGTTCTTCGAAAACATCGATGTCACACCCGTAGGGGGAAAAAAAAAAAAAGAAAGGGTACGCGAATGTTCCAGATAAATGGAGACTAAAGAGCAATGACAACGATACAACTGTACCAGAGCAGAGGGGAAATGCTATTCGGGGCATTATTAAGTCAATTGGAAAAATTGGATTATGAATGTGAGATTAGTTAAAAGTATTATTTCACTAGCACTTTGGGAGGCTGATGCAGGAGGATTGCTTGAGCTCAGGAGTTTGAGACCAGCCTGAGCAAAAGAGCCATCTCTACTAAAAACAGAAAAAATTAGCCGGGCATGGTGGCACACGCCTGTAGTCCCAGCGACTCAGAAGGCTGAGTCAGGAGGATGGCTTGAGCCCAGGAGTTTGAGGTTGCTGTGAGCTAGGCTGATGCCATGGCACTCTAGCCCAGGCAACAAAGCGAGACTCTGCCTCAGGAAAAAAAAAAAAAAAGTGTTATTTCAATGATAAATTTACTGAATTTATAATTATACTGAAATTATGCTAGAGAATATCTCTATTTTCAAGAATTGAATAATGGAAAGATGATTGCTGAATGCGATTTCCTCTCATGGGGGAGAGGGAATGGCACAAATGATCAAGAAAATGGGTTAAAATGTTAACAATAGTAATAATAGTTGAACCCTGTACTATCTGTACTTTTCTTATTCTTATGTGTTTGTAACTTTACAATATTTCTAAATAAAAAGTTTTTTAAAGTGTACTTGAAGCTATGCTATGATAGTTGTTTAAACAAAATCTGAAATGTCCTTAACTCAATAGCACAAATCTTCTCACCAGATGAATATAGAAGAAGTACCCCTAACCTTTTGTACATAAGAAAAGGAGAATTATATAACTTATATATAATAAAAGCCAGATAAACTGTTTTCTGTGTGTGATCAAGCTTTTATTAGAGCAGTTGGGTTTTTTTCTTTCTTCCTTTTTTTTTTTCCTTGAGACACTTGATCCTGAAGTATGGAAGTTAATAAGTGATTTTCTCACAATGTTGATTTGTTTGTGGCTTTGTACTAGAATTCTGGCAAGTTTCATGAATAGATTCCCATTCAACACTCTTTGCAAAGGTCTTCAAAGAGTTAGAACAGAACCACACTCTAAGATGATCTCAGAATTCTTTTCATTGTGTGCTTGAGGCTAATACATCAAATCCTATTTGGGAGTCATTTCCCATTATTGGTTGTTTTTGAAACAAACTGAGTTGTTTCTAGATAAATGGTTGCTTAGAAGAGGCAATGACTCAGTGCATAAAATGGCTAGCCAACTGTTGATTCATACTGACTACAACTAAGAGTAAGACCTTGCCAACATAAAGCTGCCTGGTTAATGACAAACAGCTCAGTGTAAAATTATTTTTCACTTTGTATTAAAAGTTATCTTAATATACATTAAACAGTGTATAATTTCCTGAATGTCCACAAAGGTGAAAAAGAATTCTTGTTTCTTTTTTTTTTTTTTTAATGAAAGCTAACTTCAGCCAAAGTTGCTCTATTTTAGTTAAGCTGTGGAATCCATGAGGTCAGATCTATGCATGTGGCTGTTGTTCTTTTCTTTGGCCAGGACCTGGCAGAGCTCTGATAAAAGACAGGAGTAGTTTTACTTCCCCCTTCAGTGACTTAGTAAATATGCAGGAACCATGGCAGGCAAGGTTATTCATTGAGCAAAGGTATATTCTTCCTCCACAATAGACAAATGGATCTCTCTTGATCACCCAGAAGAACCATCTCGTTTGGATAATAACAATAATGGGGTTCTATTAAGGTGTGGTAGAATAATGATATTTTGTCCAGGAAACTTATGAACGTTGAACTTTTACCCATAGCCTATCATTCTTTTCTGCAAGGTCTCCAAGGGAGGTATTTACACAGTAGAAGCAAGGCACAACCAAAGAGCATTCTGCTATGCGTTAGCCATAAACTCTGAAGTGGAATTTCAAGACAATAAGATAAAGTATGCTATATTTTAAATGTTAGATATGTTGGTATGTTATTTACAATCAAATGTGTTTAAGATATGTTCTTTCTATGGGCCCCAGAGTCTAAATCTTTGTTTTTGAATTTAATCCTTTAATGGGACAAAATTTTGAAGGGCCGCAACTTCTAAGATCAGAAACTGCTCTATGTTTGGCCTATACAAACTTGATACACCATCTAGAAAATGTAATCCAAAGAGTGGTCTCAAATCTGACCAATCTAGATAACCTTTCCTTGTCTTTGGGCATGGAGGGAAATGTGATTCAAAAGGACTTCCTTCTTCTGATGACCGACCACGCAGGTAGTATAGGAAAATACTTACTTGTGTCTATGCATGAATTTAGACACACAGATTATGTCAGACAGGTGCTAACCTGTGTTCTAGACGCATTGTGTTCTGTCTGGTCTTGAAACACTAATATCTTTGGGGACATTCCTGAATTCAAATTCTGGCTTCATTATTTAGTGCCAAGTAAATATCAGCAATTGTTCTAAACCTAATTTCCACGACTACAAAATGAGAATAATAATATCTATTTCAAAGGGTTATTATGAGGCTCAAATTTCATGTAACAGATATACTACTGCATACCAGGCACCATTCTGAACATTATGAATTCAAAAATATACAAGAAATAACCCCTTACATTGAGACATTACTTGTGGGGTAAACATCCATGTGCAATATAGATAATTTCTATGAAGCATTATAAGCACCACAATGCTAAGATTTATGAGTTGATAGGTACAATGAAGAGAAACACTTAGCTCAGCTTAGAGGCTCAACAAACTTCCATTAAAGAAGAGGATGATTATCCTGAGTCTTGGATAGTTGGCCAGGAGAAGAAAGTGGAATATGTATTCAGGGTATTATATTAATCAGGAAGACAACAATAATGTATTCAGACCACAAAAAAATTTTACATTTACTGAAACAAAAAATGAATGGCAAAGATTAGATTTGATTAGATAAAAGTTTAGGAAGTAAGGAAGGGTCAAATCATGAAAGATCACATATGTTGGTTTAAGAAGTTCATAGACAACAGTGGCTTTTTCAAAATGCAGTAAAAGAAGAAGAAGAAGACAGAAACAAATCAAACAAATACAAAAAAAAATAAGATGTTGAAAGCCTGAAAACACTGTTATTTCAATGTTTGCTTATTCCAGAAAGTTTTCTGGGGAGAGATAAAAATTTAATCAGTCTGATTTGGAAGCAATGAAGTTTACGGTTGATTTGGAACTTTATTTTATACAAAAACCCAGCCTCAACTCTGCTCCTTTAGGGCTGTCCTTTTAGAGCTGCATTTGTGGCAGGCAGCTACTGATTTATGCTGGATCCTAAGTAGTATTCAGGGAACACTGGAGAGGTTGAGAGAGGCAGAATATTCACAATTCGACACATTGTAACAAATGCAAATAAACATGCAGCTCTGACCTACATGATTCTTTTTCATCCTAAGAGATAATGCCAAGTTATTTCTGTTGTCACAATATTACATAAAGTATGTCAAGTGCCAGCTGAAGTTAGACTTGGGGTCATGGTCAGTTATCGCTGAAGAAGCTATATGCTAAGCCATAGCTGCCCTAGTATTTCAGGAACATTGTTACCCAGAGCTGAACCATGCTGGCAAAGCTAGAGCAAAGTAAGGCGAGACACTCAGTTCATGTGCAGTTTCAACAGTGGGGAGAAAATGTTTACAAAGAGGAAGTCTGACAGTAAAAATAAATGGCTGGAAATGGGTCAGTCCTAGACAGGATTAATGTACAAGCAGTTAATATATTTTAACTTTGAAAAAGAATGTAGAAACAAATCAGGGTTAAAAAGCTAACAGAGTACAGATGAAGGAAGGAGGAAGAGTGAATGTAAGAACTGAAATTAGGTAGACTTGATGGGTTAGGGTCAGAGAAAGATCAGGATTAGAGAGATGGAAGTGTAGTCTTCCAGAAAGAAAACAGGATAATATCAGTCAAGAAGGGCTCCTGTGTGTACCTCTATGCACATTTGCTCCTCATGCTGTATTTTCTGCTTTATTTCCAGGGAAAATCTTTGTGAATTCTGAACAATATATGATACTATAATCTTAGTGAACCAGGTGTGAACGAAAGATCAAACCTACAGGATAACCCTGGCGTAACTACTGTGTCTCATGCCCCCGCAATGACGAAGTGGATTGTATCCAGCATACAGAGGTTGCACCTATTCCTTCACCTGATCAGTCAGCAGTCAGTGTGTTGAGGATCCTGCAACATACTACCTGATACTGCAGAAGCTAAAGGAGTTAGCAGAGACTTTTATCATGCTACTAGCCTAAGTTGCTTAGAATCCAGTGAAGAAGCAAAATAGAAAGACAATCAGGTTAAATAGCAAAAGGGAAAAAAAATCACAATGCAACATTTTCAGAAGTATTACAAAGAAGTCCATAATCAATTGTGTATCTGTAACTCATTTCCAAATAGATTAATGGACTACAATGTCAATTGTACAATAATGTATAATATGCAAATGATATATATATATTAATAATAACATTATTCAACTCATTATTTTTATATTAGCATTTTTTATGACTCCATTACTTTGTTTATCACTTCAGTGTGTGATTATCTGCCTAACTAAAGTCAAAGAAATAGCATTTTTGCCTGGATGAACTGATTATGCAATATTGGAAAAGAAAGAGGGATTGTATTTTTAATAAAAGTAAAACTCTCTCATTATATAAATGTACACAATTAATAAATAATATTCTCAATAATGCTAATTAAAACAAAAAAAGTAATTTTCTACCCATCAATTTGTCAAAATATTTAAATTAGTCAAGAATATTATGACCCAGTTTCACATATTATGAGTAGGGATATAAAATTCATGTAGCTTTCTGGAAAGCAATTGGGCAATATGTTTCAAGCACATTTCTACCTTTTGACTCAATAATTAAATGTCTTGGAATTTAATGAATTAGTCTTGTTTGTACAAAGATATGTGTATACAAGTTTTATTGATCTTTATTAGAAGCAATATAAAATCATTTTAATGACCTATACTTCCAATAAATAGAATAGTGGTTCATTGAGAGCATATTCAAATGATATGTGGTTATAGCCATTACAAAAGATGTTTTCAAGGAATACTTACTGACATGAGAAAATTCTCAATACAAAATTTACTCCAGGATGCTTGCTGCCTTTTCAGTTTCCTTGGACAGTGATGGGTGTGCTACACCTCTTTCTTTTTTTAAATAGCATAATCAGTTTATCCAAACAGAAATGCTATTTCTTGGACTTTCGTTAGGTAGATAATCACACACTGAAGTGATTTCCAAAGTAACAAAGTCATAAAAATTGCTAATATAAAAATAATATGAGTGAATAATGTTATTATACATCATTTGCATATAATATATTGTTGTCCATTTACATTGTAGTCCATTAATCTAATGCCAGGCAGTAATGGCAGTTTATTGGTGTTGGAGAGACATCTTCCACTTCAGTACCCACCCCTTATTCCCAGATTCTACACCCTTGTGTGTCTAATGGTGGAATCCTACAAATAGAATTTCACAGAAATAAGGTCCAGGGCTGCAGCTAGACTCAAAACCAATCAATAACTAAGTAAAATATAGGAGGAGAAGGAGACTTGAGTCAATCCAAAGTGTGGAGGCAGGAAATCCATATCAGTGTTCCTGAAGAAGTCTATGGGAGCCAGAAGTAAATAAGCAAGGATAAATTCAAAGTTGCCTCAGACGTTACAACAGAATTGAGGAGAGTATGTAAGAGCCTCAGCTCAGACCACTGGTCTCTGCAATGTGGTTCTAGAACCTATATGTCTATTTCAGAGTCTTGTGATGTTAACAACCTTCCTGAGCCACATTTTTCTCTATTTAAAATAGGGTTAATAGTTATTTTCCTGCTAGCTCTAAATGTTTGTTACTCTACAATTGTAATGAATGAATTGTACTTTTTAAATAGAAATTGAAAAAAAAAATGTTGGTTAGGATAAAGTATGCAAAATGGCTTAGAAAACTACTTTGCAAACAATATAGTATTAGTATTTATAATACGCTTTGTTGAAGGAATAATCTTAAACCATATTCCTTTTCTGACAATCTAATCAAATTAATTATTTTTATATTTTGTGAAATTTAGCACAAAAACATTGAAATCCACAACTAAGTTCAGTATCAAAGTCTTTATTTTTGGTTTACTTGTATAAATGGGTTAAAATTTTACAATGACCTCTAATATTTAAGTGTGGAAGAGGTGTTCAGAAAAACACCAATATTTATAGTTGTGAAGTACCAACATAATTAGGTGTTAAAAAACCTTTTTTTCCAGAAGTTCAGATTTTCATTGCATAGAAGTATTTTATTTTTATGGTAGCCAAACAAACGAATAGACACAAAGTGCTTTTATAACCTGAAGGCAAAGTCATTCCAGCTAGTATGTAGGTCATCAGCTATTTTCTAGTTCTGTTTTTTTCCAAACAAATACTTCTTTTCACTCATCATTGACCATTAAAGCCCACTACCATTTTTCAAGTGTTATTTCTTAAATTGTTTTTCATCAGTGAAATCTTGAAAATCTTACAATGCAGAGTTTAGAGTTGGCTTTAGTTGAATGAAGTCAACTCTAATGGCAAGTATGAGGGACTCAACAGAGGGGAGGGCGGCGTGGGGTGACACAGTGTCGCACTATTCTCAAGCACAGATGGAACAGGCAGCCCCTACTCAATGTGACTGGAGAGCCTCCAAGCTCTTTCTGTCATTAACATTTCCCTCATTAATCTGTTTTGATTTCTTCCTCCCCACTTACTTGGCTTGGAATTTTTTATTTTTAGAATCTTAGTGATTAAAAAAATAAAGGCAGAATAATCTCTTTGTGTGACAGCTTGGTACAGCAGTAAGAACATAAATAATTTCTTCAGTCAAGTGCCTTTTTGAATCTTGGCTTGACTGTGAAAACTTAGCCTATCTGGATCTCATTTTTTTCCAAAATGGGAGAGAGAGAGAGAGAGAGAGAGAGAGAGAGAGAGAGAGAGAGAGATAGAGAGAGAGAGAATTTTTACTTCTAGCTTGAAGGATTGTTTTGAGGATCAAATAAGATCAATACTACATATGGCAATGCTTTACAAACCTGTTGACACTGCATAAAAATTAGGCTACTTTAAAATAGATGCCTTATTTTATAGGAAAGTAGACAGTCCTCTATCCTTCTTTTGTTACATAACTAGTTGCTCAACTTAGTTAATAGTTAACATCTAAAAGATGGAGGTGAGATTCAAGAAAGGTAAGTAGGATACGTGACAACAACAACTAGAGGGGAGTTTTATTCCTCTCCCACCCTGGCCCATTCAGGGCTACCAGTAACCAATGCACTTACTGGTAGGAAGTATAAAAGCCCAGCTCTTTAGCTTCCAGGAGGAGAATTTGGAGTTGAAACTTACATTTCAGAGCTCCTCGAGGGAACTACCTGTATCTGGACTCCACCTGAAATCACACCCTTGGGTCCTTCCCCTCTCCCGTCCTGCTCCATGCCCTCTTCTGCCTTCCTGATTTCACCTGGGAGCATGTCTGTAATAAATCACTTACAACTCAATCCTTGGCTTTGGCTCTGCAGCCAGGACAAACCAATCTAAGAAACCCACCAAATTAATTTTTCATTAATTCAACAAATATTTATTGAGCATCTCCTAAATGCTAACACTGTTCTCTTCCATGAGTCAGAGGGGAACAAAACAAACCTAATCTCTATGCACTTTATATTTTATTAAGAAGAGTGAGAAAATAAACTAATACATCTGTAGGACTGTTTCAAGAAGTGATAAAAATACTATGACAAAAAAATGAACCAGAATAGTTTAGGGAAGGGATGGAAAGGGACAGAAAGTAGTATTTTAGATAGAAAGGTCAGAAGAGGACACTCTGAGAAGTCACTGTTGAATATGAACAAAAAAAATCCTCCCTCAAAATACTATTTGGTGTTACATTTCAATATTGAGCTTAAGCCTGTGTAAGAACTTAGCATTTATTAAGACTGAAGGAGTGGGAGGTTTTCAGCCTGACTAAAAGAAGACTTGGGGGGCCTGGGAAACCACTTCCATGCAGAAGAACAAGAAGAGTAGAAGAGGGCATGGGGCTGATATTGGGTTGAGGTCCTGTTTGAGGATGAGTAGGAGGTGACGCATCCATTCCCTCCCTCAGTACCCTCGCAACACAGGACAGAGGCAGCAGGAGATGTGGGGATGTGGAGGTATGTTCTGAAGATTACGCTGAGGCCATTCAAACCTTTAGAATCCAAGAAAGGGGTTCATTCCATTGTTTTCCTGCTTTTCTTTTAGAGAAAAAAAAGAAGTATTCTTATTTCTTTGTATGCTCCATAGTAACATGAATGCTGTTCTGCACACAGTAGGATATAAGTGTTCCTTAAATATCATTTGATTAGAGGACTGTGTGTGTCTGTGTTTGCATGTGTGTGTGTGTGTGTGTGTGTGTGTATGGTTACACACACACCCCAAACTTTGTTTTAGATAAAGAGGAGTTACCTAGAGTCCTCCTCCTGAAAGGTTTGATTAGATATTTTCCGTAAACCATTCTTTAGACTGATTATTGTGATTGAAACCATAGTAATATACAGTTAAAATATACATATTTACATTGAAAATATTTCATGTTATTACTCCAAGTCCATTTTCATGTATACAGATTTTTTCTCTTTGCAACTCTCATTCTAACGACACACTCTTGCGCTTTAAAGCACTCGATTCTGCCTGTGATTGCAACAGGGCATGCTAAAATAAGGCTAATATATAATGTATCCTGCTCTCCTATGTATTTCAACCCTTGGAGACAAATCAAAACTGAAATATAACCCGTGATTCATTCCGTAAAATTCAAGTTTCCCATAATCTTAATAAAATCTCCTCAAGCTAAGCATCCAAAAAGAGCTATTCGATAATCAAATACTGCTGGCTTTGTTTCCTGGGAGGAAAGGCTAAATGGAATATTTTAAGCAAATCATGGATGCAAATGTGATGCATTGCTTCAGAGCCTCAGTGCCTGATTTCCAGAACATCAGTTCACTGGGCTGCACCAGGATCTAGTCTAAGATGAATGAACCATTTGGACTTAAAGTTGATCTGGATGGCAACAATTCACAGGTTATTTCCATCCTGTGAGATTGCATTCCCCTTTTTCTGTTTCTGTGAGGAAAGAAAAAACAAATAGGCCTAGCAATGCAATTCCTTATTATATTGATCAGACTTTTGGCATTAAAAATGTCTGCCCTTTAACCTTTTTCTTTTCATAAATCTTTCAGTGACTCAGATGATCATGACATGAATGTGTTCCCCAGAAGACACTATAAGCAATACTTTTTTTTATTACTGACAATGTAAAAAATGGACGTGTTTTAAGCCCTCTACAAATTACTATTTAAAAGCACAAGACATGATTGATCACCAGATGGAGCAGTAAAAATGAAAACTGGGAGATAAAGATGGAATACAAATATTTAATCATAAATGGGAAAACAATGAAAATCTGAGGATAACTATATTCTGCTTGTAGATAATAACCTTTCATATGAGAATGAGTCACTTATGGAGTCTAACATAGGGACATAAATCCAGTTGCATTATAAATACAAATTTTTGCCTGGAACACATTCGCTTATGACTGAAAACATTTTGTTTAGCTATTCCAATTTGTAGAAGTCTGATATGTTAGAATTTTTACATAACATCAGTGAAGAAACATTACTTCTCTTACCAAGGAAAAAAATCATTTTTTTCTACAACTTAAAGAAAATATGATAGTTCATAAGCATATTGAAAGCATTTAGGCAAGAGGTTTGGATCTATAGTAGCAGAGGCCTTTTGTAGTTCTTTCTTTGAGCTAAAGAATGCAGTTATGGTGTTTCTGAGAAGGCTGATAAAATAGAAATTTCATTTAAAAATATTTAGCAGATGGTATTGCATTATCTCCTTATGCAATTGAAGTATTTAAAATCACTTACACATGAATATATTAGCCTATTACTATAATCATTTTATCAAAAATTAATTGTTACAAGTTTAATAATAAAACACTAATAGTTAAGTTCATTATACAATGATAGCTGGGTAAATATAGGAAATGAATTTTCTCTCACCATGTAAATTATAACCAAAAAAACCTCTAAATAATAAGAAGTTGCATTATAATTGTTCCAGCATTTAGCACAAGCACTGAAGTGTAGCATTCATTACAGAAAGTGTGCCAAATACATTAAAGCATGTGTGTCACCTACTTACTTCTCCTCTCCACTCCATGGTACCCAACAGAGAGCCTCTGCTAACTGTAACATCCTTTCGCCATCCTGAAAAGTCTTGCCTCTGAAAGTTTATAATTTGGAATCTGTTGGAGTACACTGTAATAAATCAAAACATCGACTATGAGGTATGGCATCCTATGAATATCTTGTATTATGTCACTAAATATCACTTTTGTCTTTGTTTCTATAATGCTTGATAGCAGGTTTGTCTTACAATTTAGACCTAATTCTCCAAGTCTACCATTTTATGTATTCTGTCTACACTCCCTAGTTCATTGGCAGCAAAGAGGCTGGTAGAATAGGTCAGTGACTTCTCCTAAGACATTTCATGCTTTTATGAGGATTGGTATTTAAGACACGTAAATGTCTTGAATTTCAAGGGTAAAGGGGGCTAATATTGGTCTTCTTTCTTCCCTGCCTTTCCACAACCCATCGGAGTGCTGATCAGGCTAACCCATTAATGAGGGTTCGACTGACAAAGAGAAACAGGGTAAGTTCTTCCATTTTTCACCATCTTAAACAACGAGCTGAACTGAGCCAAGGAAACAATCCTTCCTTAATGCATGTGGATTATTTCAGTACAAAGGAACATTTACCAGATAAAGTTGAGTTGATAAATAGCTTGAAAACACCACAGAAATTCTACCTGTTGTGATACATTTTTTATCGAAAGCAGATAAAGGCCAATTCAGCAATGTTGGACCCTTAATAAAAAATAAATATACAGATCTTTCTTTTTGTGCATTTTATTAATAGTTTCTCATTTTCTAGCAAATGACTTCTCAGTATCCCACCATTTTGGGGAACATCCAGATGATTGTAGCTCAGAGCCTTGGAATTCAGACTGGTCAGTAAGGTCAGTGGTGATTCACTCAAGAATGTAGTTCATTCACAGAGAATGTTTAGCAGATTATACAGTAATCCATAGCAATCTTTCCTTACTGTTCTTTTATGCCATTTCCTGGCAATATCGATGTGAGTAAATAATACTTTCCTGAAGAAGACCATTTCCTCTACTAGATTTCAAGTTCTTAGGTTCCTAGTACTCCATGATTTCTTGCCAGCTATTAGCTTTCTGAGAAAAAAATAGAAACGTATCAGCTGTATCAAATCAACCAATGGCCACCTACATGATGACTCACTCAACAGGAAGTCTAGAGTCCACCTTGTTCCCTGCTATTCTCCTAAGGTAAGGGCTATCTGCTGAGTACCTGAGTTCTAGCTAAATGAATGAAAAGATAACACTTGTTTGGAAAAAAAATTGGTGAATACAATGTCCAGTAGTAACAAACTTTGAATAAGCTTACTTATCTGGTTTCCTGGGTGGTTATTTAGTTGTTTCAAGAACTGCATCCAAGAGAAAGAGCTTTGCTCTCTCTAGAGAAACAGAGTGTAATTGCAAAATGGTTTAATAAAACCTCATAAAGTTATGAATATTTAATAGAGTATGCAAGGAAAATGGCTAAAACATGAGGTTTCATACAATTAGAAGTGTACTAATGTTCATTTTCATTATTATTAACATTTTCTGTAGGTGGAGGTTGCTCATAATGCCAGTAAGGGTAAAAATCCATATATCCTGTTCAGTTTGCACTAGCAACTCAATAGTTAATGTGAGCACAAAAGAAAATATAAAGAACAGAGAAATGATATATCCTTGCTGATTCTAGATGATAGTGTAATATAGCTGTTAGATGTTGCTACCTTTATCCTGGGAGGCTGGCCAGCAAAAAGCCAAATTGTAACTGAAGTTTATGCTCAAATCTGGAATCATCAAGCAGCAGCCTGGGCACCCGCAACCTTGAACTGTGACCCTCACACGATCTGCTTCTCCTGTGTCTCATCATACGTACCCTATATATTTCAATTCTTCCGTCTAAAATTTTCAATTCCGGTATTATAGTTTTGACAGGAGTTCTTTGTATCAGCTAGATTATCTGATGTTGTTACCTTGGAGAAAGTGCTGATGAATAAAAAGCTGTGTGACTTTTAAGAGAAAGCATATTTGCATTTTAATAGTTCTCTGTTGTTGGCTTCAGTCACTCAAGAGAGTGACTAACAATCCAGGAACTCTCACTCCCACCCTGGCTTCTCTGACTTATTGTTTCCCAAAAAAAGACTCACTTATCTGGTGAGTGAAATAGTGTTCCCTCAGTTGCTCTTCTCTTTTGGGGCTTCTTAATCACACGTTTACCACTCCATCACAGGGTGAGCTCGATGGTGCAAAAGGGGCATTGAGAACGAGGGAGGGGAAGGGAGCAGAAGCATGGTTCCAGTTTGGAGCTGAGCTGCATTTTCCAATCCAAGCTTTATTGATTTTAAAAATTGATTTTCTGATCCCCATCTGATTCCTGTGCTTATTTATCAATTACTTCTGAACACAGAAAGGAAAAGGATAAGATGATCACCCAAATGATTAACATACATTTCTTAAGCCCCACAATAAACAATCTATTTCTTTAAGTTTGTAAGAGACCATTCTATGGTTCTCCAGGCACCTAACAATCTAGGAAAGAAAAAAATAAAACAAACTCGGATGTGGAAAGATGACCATATAATGACAGAAGAGTTGAGGATTATTCAGAAATATAGTCATCAACATCTTTGGTAGGAAAGTTGTATGAGAAGGTGGGCATCCACTATTCTTCCAATAACAGCTGTTGAGTTTCTGACTCCCAGGATCAAAAGCAGACATAAATGGTATTAATAAATTATTTTGTTAGTAATCAATAACTCCAACTTTGAAAACAAGGCTGCTGCTTCTTACTATTTCTTTGTGCCATCGCTTACACCGTTTCTGACAGGAGGCTGAGCTGAAGGTGTCTATGCGGGACTTGAATATTTAACACTGAGGTTTATTGCCCTTATCCTCTAACACTCCCAATTTTTATTATTTTTTTTCAAGTTCTGCTGCTTCTTAATGAAGAGCAAGTGTCTGAAAATAAGTGCCTCACAGATATCCTATCAATTAATTGAAATGAAGAGTCAAATTCTGTTTTTAAAAAATAAGTCTCACATGTATTTAAAATTGAAAAGCATGCCCAAGAGTGGGGAAACCACTGTCTTTTTGTAGCAGAAAGCATTTTCCTTGATTCACAGTGAATAGGGTTTTTCTGCCTGACAGAGACACATGCTGAGCCTAAGAACAGTACCTAGATGTGCATGGAGAGAAAGAAAAATGTATTTTGTAATGTCACAGGGTGTTAGTCTTTATTATCATTATTATTATTTTAGTGTTTCCCAAAGCTACAAAATGTTACAAACATAAATCAATCTTTCAGGGATCTTGATTTTTTTGAACAATTCTATATATCCACTAATGTTTTTCCTCCTTTTCTTATTTTTATTTCATGGGAAAATGATGGCGTTTAATTTTACTTGGTGAATGAATTGGTCAAAATATTTGGTAAATCTCTCTTCTGGCTCACAAGAAGAAATAGTTCTGTCAGTTTTTTACTTGAAAAGTTTTTCTTAAAAAAATAAAGGTACTTAGAAGATTGTCATTTATTGAGGATAGTAACATAACAGTATTACTTTTATTTTTGCTATTAAAAATGCTTCTTGAACACCCTTGCACCTACAACATTTCAAATGGGTGAGTATATCTTTTGGATAATGTCCCAGAAGTGGAATTAGTGAGTTGTAGAGTACATGCATTTATACTTTGAGTAAGTTGCTAAATACTGTATCTAGGGATGGGGTCTCTTAATACCCCCACTAACGTTTCTGCAGCTCAGCAAATTGGTAACATTGAATTTTTGCCAAATAGGAAGGTAAAATAATCAGTGAAGTTTTAGTTTGTGTTTTTGTAATTATGAATGAAGTTGAATATTTTGTTAACGTTTAAGGGCCATTTTATTTTCTATTCTGTGAACAATCTCTTCATTGTTTTGCCCAGTTCTCTATAACTGTTTAAGTAATTTCCTTATCTGTTTGAAGGAGTTCTTTATATATTCAGAATATAGCCATTTGTCTATCATATGGAAATTTTCCTGGATTATTATTATTTTGACTTTGCTTATGAGTTTTTTTATTATATAGTTTTTTTAATGTTATGAAGTTGAATTTAACATTTTTAAAACCATTATATCTACTGGGATTTGAAATACCATAAGAAAAATTTTCTCCAATTTAAGGTGATAAAATAATTCTATATTTTCTTCAGATACACTTATGCCTTTATTTTGTAGCAAGTTAGAATAGATCCTAATACATGATGTGATGTGTGAATGCTACTTAGTGTTCTTATCACACAATATCTACCTGTCTCCACATCATCTATTGCCTAATCAATTTATAAACTAGGTCTATTTCTGAGTTTTCTGTTCTTTCCCACTGGATTGTCTTTTTCTGCATCTGCCAGTAGTAAACTATTTTAATTATTGACAGATTTTAAAATCTTGAAGGGCTAGTTTTTCTTCTGTACTTTTCTTTTTAAGTTCTCTTGCTGTACTTGCTTATTTATTTTTCCTTAGGAGTTTAGATCGATACAGCTTGTCTGATTCCCCTTTCCTCTCAAAAAGGATTTATTTGTATTAGTATTTGATTCATAGTTAATATTCACATACATTACTTTAGAAAAATTGACTCTATGAAATGGAGTAAGTGTTAAAAACCTGGACAACTGCAAACCCTTTGCATCTCTGGCCTTTCACCCTCAAATGTGACCCATTCTTCATATATTATATATAATAAATATATTCAAATTTTGCTTTGATCATGATAGTTTCCCTGTTCAGCAATCATCAGTGTTGACACTTGGCTTGTTATAGTACTTCTTATCTAGCTAAATGGGCATTAAATGCTGCACAAAACACTTTGAAATTTTCTGTCTTCTTTGCTCACATTTTCCATCCTGGCCAAATGTCTTAACTCTGTTTCTGACATACACCCCTTTTTAGGACCAATTGACATCTGCACTGACCACCTCAATCCAGAGTGTTTGCTCTTCCCCTGGAAATCTGCTTTTACTTCTGCTCTATGTCAATCATTTGCCTCCAGCTTTTGAATTCAAGGCTAATTACCATTGTATGTGTAGCATCTCTTTAACTAGATCAGGAATTGGTTAAAAAAAGGAAGGAATTTTTAAACATATTTCATATTCCTATAAAAAAGAATACGTGTGTGTGGTGTATGTCTACTGTCTTTTCATGAATTTCTCAGGATTCTTCATCTCCTCTCAGTGTTCATGCTCAGTAATTCCACAATCAGCTCACCCTCTCCTATTCTAAATAACGAATTCAATATTTGACCATGTTCCAATAAGCAGGCAACTCTTTCCTTATAGTAGCAAGGTAATATGCAAAATCCAGCCTTTTTGTCATCTATCCAGTTTTTAATCAAGAACAGAACTTTCCCTCTCCTTCCTCTGTTGCCAAGAATTTATAGGTTCTTGGGAATTGACCTGCAACAAAAAAAAATGGTTTTGTCCAGGGGCAGCAGCTAACTCTGTGGTCTCTGGTAAAGCTGGACCACAGATAGGCCAGATGGCAAAATAGCTTCTTGTGCGTTCTCTAACTGTTCTCTAAATATAGGCACAGATTCCCACTGTCAGGTGATAGGATACAAATATCCCTTTTAAGAGGCATGGAAAACCTAAATTGAGTACATCTGGCAACCCTCCTTTATTTACTCTTTGTTAAGCATCATAAAGTATCCTTTCAAGGCAGAGAGGGAATGATTTACATTTACAAAGTCCAGGCTGATATATTCCTAAAGAATTTTGCTCGCCCAGATGATTTGTGTTCCACCTTCCAAGATCTTTCAAATTCGTTTTCCAGGTGCAGAGGTGAGAGTTGCCAGTGTATAATTTTTGGATTACCCTTAACTCTCTTCTGCAAGATTTTCAACACTTTGGCTACAGTCCAATCTCCAGCTACAGTCTCTGCTTGAAAGGATAAATTACATATTTTTGTAATTATATAGAAATAAAAAAACGTTTCACCAGTAAAGATGCCAAATCTGCCAACTATCTTAAAACATCTTTATTCTCATGCACTCGAATCTCAAAATAAGCTCTATTTCAAATTAGATCTCTTTTGCAGAATTTCACCAGCTTATAATGAATCTTAAAACAAGTATCCTAAATTTAAAATACTTAGAATTAGCTACTATAATTAAAGATCATTTAAAGAAAGACTTAGTAGAGTAATTGTTTTAGACACCAGACCAGACCAAGCCCTGGAGGAACTGATAGGTTGCAATAATTCTATAGGGACTTCATCTTTAATCTTTAGCTTACCAAGACACTGACATAAGGTTCACAGTTATGACCCCCTTCATAACCAATTATTAAATACATGACACCTAAAAAGATTAATTAATTCTTATGATATCTATAGAAGGAAGACATTAACTCACGTAAACAAAGTGTTTAAAAGGTGAGTTGCTAAGGTATGAACCATTGCTGCATTAGGTAGTCAGAGAAACAGTACTACTTGGAAATCTTACCTACAAACTCCAGCTGTGTGGTTCCTCTACATAGAGATCTTCTGTATTAGTTTCTCAACATGAATGCATTAGCATACTGGATCAATAAAATAATAGATCTTAATCTCAGGAGCTTTTGGGCAGAACATGGATCAGTATGTTTGAAATAGCGTTCAGGATGACAACCTTGCATTAAGATTTGAATCTTTCCTTAACTATATCCAGGAAAATAATTTTATCCTTTCTGTGTACAACCTTTGAGAGAAATAAAATAGAGTAAAATTATTACTAGAAAGGAAATTAAAGCCAACAACAAATTAAAAGCACACAAGAGTTAATAAATGGTAAATAATCAATAATCATCAATAAACAGTAAAATAAACAGAGATATTCTCATAAGAGAGGTAAATGAACATTAAATCTTATTAACTTTCATTGATCAACGTGTAAATATATACCTAGACCTAATGCATATGCCCAAATGCATTAGCCTCTCCCAAGCTAAAAACCAGAATACATGACCTTGCATTTTAAATGGTCTATTAGGATGCGTACGAAAAGAGAACAATTGGAATTAACCATCACTCGTTGAATGTACTTACATAGGTGCTTATATAGATATTAATATCCTAGCATTTTTCATACTATAATTACTTCTTTTAATTTACTTAACTTTTATCAAAGTAATGCATAAAAGTCTTAAATTTTAAATAGTACCAAAAAGTGTGCAATAAAATTAACATGAACGCTGCCTCAGTATCCCTCATACCCAGTTCCCCTATCCAGAAGCAACAATTTACAAACATTTTTACTTTTAATTCATTTGATGAATACCTCGGAATTGTAAACTAAAACAAAAAAGGGGAAAATTTAAAACTTTCTGACTTATCAAATTTTCATATTATCTAGTGGTATCTCATACTAAAAGGTGAGGCTTTTGACTCACCACTCAAATATCCAAACCCCTCCA
The DNA here is from genome assembly GCA_004363605.1 of Indri indri. Classification (NCBI taxonomy): domain Eukaryota; kingdom Metazoa; phylum Chordata; class Mammalia; order Primates; family Indriidae; genus Indri; species Indri indri. The sequence continues at coordinate 147,360 of RJWJ010000715.1, forward strand.
CCCCACATAATTATCTCATCATAATTCTCGGTTCCTTCTCCACTGATCATGTCTGTAAATTCCAGTAACTATTTAGGTTCTATCATCCTTAATCATTATGTCTTGACATTCACTTTGTAAAATGAGGACGTTGGGGTGTGCTTCCCTTCTAACTCACCTTTATTCACTCCCTGTATCTTTGCATTTATATTTTTCTCTTCTTTCATAATTTTTCTATAAGTTTACTATGAAAGTACAGTGCAAATGTAAATTAGAGCTCAGAATAGGGACAATTAGTGTGTTGATTACATTTTATCCTCTGTGCTTCCCCTGTAATCGTCACTGGGTTATATAAGGAGAATATGGATATATATATATATATATACACACACACATATATACACATACACATATATATATTCCTTCTGATCTAAATTATACTTTAAGACAACTACAAAGCTATCTATTGTAACTTCCCTACCCCCTTCTCTTATACTTATTATTTCCTGAATTTTACATTTTCCTCTTTGTTGGTTTACTCATTTAATTTTCTGGAAAATATCCTAAGTTAACTTCCTAAGATTTTTTTTTGTCAAATATGCTTCCTGAATTCTTTCAGGGTTTTAAAATATTTCATTCACTCCTAACATTTCAGTGAAAGTATGTCTGAGTATGTAAGTGTACATTGAAAATCATTTCCCCTAAAAACTTTGAAAGCATTTCTCCTTTTTCATCTATGATGCTAAGTTAATGATTGTCTGATCATCTGCCATTTACAGGTGATTTTAGGATATTTTTTTTCTTATATTTCACAATAAGGTGTCTAGGTACTTTAAGACATAGCACATGGAAAGCCTTTTAAATTAGGTTTGTTTCTCTCTGTAGCCTTGAAAAAATTTTTGTTACTTTATCTTCTATCACTTTACCTCTGCTCTCTTCATGCACTTTACCAATAACTTCTTTTAGTCTGTGTTAACTGTCCTGAATTGGTCTTTTCAGTTGTCTATAACTTTATTTTTATTGTAGTTTTATTGAATGATCAATTAATTTTATATCTATTTTCCAACTGTCCTATTAAATATATTATTTTAATAATGTCTTTAATTTCCAAGAATTTTTTCTTTCTTCTCATTATTACCCTTCTTTTATTTATTTATTTATTTATTTATTTATTTATTTATTTATTTTTAGCAATCTGTTAACTAGTTTGTATGGCCAAATACTTCTCATATTCACTGGAGGAGATTTTTAAAAATTATTTTCCTGTCCTGTATTATTCTTATTTCATCACTGTTATTTTTCACTAGTTTGTCTTCATCATTCTCTTTCATGTTGCAGTACCGTCATGAACCTCTGCTGAGGCATGGTAGCCAATCTATGCTTAATAATAAGGGATTAAGAACACTGATGGAGAGACTGAGAAATCAGGGAGGTGGCTCTTGTGCTAGAGGTAACAGAACAAGGAAGCTTTCACTCTGGGTTTTCATTACTTAAACTAAGCACCCTTATTTTTCTCAGATAGCTTTGTCAAATTGGTATGCATGCGTAGGGGAAAGTGCCTCCTTGTTGAGAACTGAGCATAAGGAGTTGTAGAAAGACATGCGGGTGATTTACTTTTATCATACGAGTCCTCCATGAATCATTGTGTTCTTCAACCTATTATTTCCTACCACTCATCAACCCATCTGCCATCTTTTAGTCTGCAGCCTCTTTGGGAGTTCTGTTGGAGAAGTCTGTTTTTCATCAGCTACGACTTCCACTGCAAATGTTCTAGATTGTGTCTTTCTGTTCTTTGATTAATGGCTCACCCATCCATCTCTTTTTGTCTGTGAGAAATGTGTTAAAAATTGTCATTCACTGATAGGCCCCCCACCCATAGTCTTAGTTGTGAATTTATTTCTTTACCTTTATTTTATTTGCATGCTGGGACCTGAAAAGAGCAGAGGTAGGTACGAATGCTCTACCATCTGCCCTGATAAATCTTTCTTCTGCACTAAATAGTGAGTTAGAAAGGGGAAGGAATTATACCTTTGTTTCTTTATATTTCTAGTGCCTATGATGGTGCCTGGAATATATTACACATTCAAAAAGTATGTAATAAAAGAAAACAAACTAAATTGTATCCTGGGCAAATGTGTGGTATCTAAAAGTCATTGCATTTTTACTATACAATTCTTGCAGAAAGCAAGCCTGTATTGTGTAAAGCAAAATGTCGCAAGGAAGTCTGCCACCATTTCAAATGCTTTATATAACAATTTCTGAATTAAAGTGTTATTATAATGATGAGGAAATGGTAAATTTCTTTAATAAGGAAAATAGTAAAACCACAAGCTTATTAAATTAATAAGGCTTTCTATAAATGAAATATATTCATGATGAAAATCTCATGGAAAGGAAAGATTTAATTTATATGAAATCCTTGCACAGAATAGCAATGATAAATAAATTTGGATTTAATAGCATGTACTCATCAAATACTCAGGCCTGTGCATCATATAAAACATTTATATACAATTACGTTTGTCACCAATACAGGCTGTTGATAGCTCAGTAACTCATTCTACGTTATTGCTTCAGAACAATGATCTTTAAATATCACCCACATGGTAGCTCTTGAAGAGTTTTAAATGAATAACATTATTATAACTTCTAAGTGTTTATGGGGAACATACAATTTAGTTTAACATCATAGCAAAATGCTGTCTTTCTTAAAAAGACAAAGTAAACCAAATACAGTTTGTTTTCTTTTTAAAACTCAGTGAACATTTTTCCAAATGTCATTTCATATCTTACTTACATAAAAGAGAAAAGATAAATTCCTACTTAAAAGCCAACTGACACTCTGATGCTATATAATTACCACCCCATTACACTGGTTTTTCAGATGAGGAAATACAGTCCTAAGGATAGTTTAGCACTTCAAAGTTATTTCCAGTGTTAAAACTAAAAGCAAGACACCTGGATTCTAGCTCAATTTACCATCCTTTACATCACACAGTTTGTAGACTGTATGTGGAAAACAAGATGAGAAATCAAGAAATAATTGAAAAGATATTGGTTTAGGTAGATCAATGCTTTAAAAGACTGGGCTCCAGGTCCAAAAAAAAAAGAAAAAAAGAAAGACATAATTTTTCACAAACAACTTCCAGAAAGAATTCCAGGGAACAAAGCACTTCAAAACAGCCTGGGCCTTGGAGAAAGAAACTAGAATGTTCCTTGGTGATTTCTCATTCATACTTAATTGAAACGACTGAATGAAGATGACAGCCATCAGAGCTTGCATCATTTTCCTGAATGTCACGGTCATACTGGTCTCCACCTAGCACTCCTACTGACCCTACTGAGATGAATAACACCTTGAGAATGGTACCTTCTTGGGTCAGAAGATGAAAGACTTGGGAGCACAGATGGTGCTGTCATCACATCGTCTTCCCAAGAGTTAGGACTTGAGAAAGAAAGACCTCAGATGTGAACAATGGACTGCGCAGATGGTATCAATAAACAGCATCTTGATTCCCGGGTAATGGAAGTACATGTCAGAATTATGAACTCATAGCCAGGGGTGAAGTTCGTCTCATGAGTAAAGGAAAATTATTTTTACTAGAGCCTGGAGGACTGCTCAGAGGGCTTTGGGCTAAATGTAGATCAGTGAGGGAGGACAAGGTAATAAATGTCAGGCAATGACTAGAAAATGAGCAAAGCACAAAGAAAGGGGGGATAGTTGGTTTAGATGATGTCACATGTCTTCAAAAAATGTCTGGCTGAGGTTACCCGGTTGCCCCTCTGGCCACTTGCCCAGGAATGTACCTTGGCAACTCTGTATTCCTTTTGCTCTGCGGTTTTAGTGGCTTTGTAAAAACATTTGAAACAGTAGTTTGAAAAATGTAACATGATTAATAAAAGATCAACTGTTATTGGTTTCCATATGGGACACATCTAGGCAGAAGACTGTTACTTTCTGTAACAGGAGGATTCTACTCAGACATTATAATGCTTTTTCTGAGGCACAGTAAGCAGTGAAATATGCTGTGTTAAAACATGAAAGCTAATATTTTCCTAAATATTTGCTTTAAGGGGTGCATCATCAGTAGATGTGGCACAGAATGGAGGCATTGGGACTTGCTGGGGAACCAACACAAGTCCCTTCTTCCCACCACAGTGTCTCCTTTCAGACAGCGATACACGTTCCTGCAACAAAGAGCAAGAGCAGGGACATCTGTCTTATTTTACAGAGGAGCTGTCCTTGGAATGATTACAACGTGTAACTATTTTAAGCCCCTATATCCTGGTTTCCTGAGTTTTTACCTCTGCCTACAATTGTCTAGCTTGGAAGACTAATAATTAGCTCTGTAATGCTTTGATATTCACATATGTAATTATTACTTTACTTTCATTGAGCTTTGGAAATTTCTGTCTTCTGCTTTAGAAATATTAGATTGGAAAAATAAATGCATTTCATCTGAAGAGGAATAACACACACACACACAGAGGAATGTATGCAAAAATTAATCTTAATGAGGCTGGAAGCAAAGAATCGGGGTGGGGTGCCTGCTATGGGACAGAAGTCAACTGGTACCAGGTACTCAAAGTCATTGAATGGATAATGGGATTGTGTCTTTCCCCTCTCATGAAAAGCAATTAAATCAAGAAAATTGGCATGCATTGGTATGTTGTGAGTACAAGAGCTGGGAAGATGAAAAAGACATAGAGAAACAGGGTATTAGAAATAAAAGGGCATTAAAATGATATAATTTTAAGAGGGCTAAGAAGAAGAAATGATGGGATACTCACATTACTCTAAATTTGACAGATAGTGATATTCAAATTGAAGAGGTTGGGGAAATGATTTAAATTCATGGTGAGCACAGACTGCTAATGCCACATGTGATGGGCAATTTTATGTGTCAACTTGGCTAGGCCACAAATGTCTGCTCAAACAGCAGTCTAGATGTCCCTGTGAAGATATTTTTAGATGAGATTAACATTTGAATCAGTAGACTTTGAGTAAAGCAATCTGCCTTACCTTCCATAAGGTGGGTGGGCCTCAACTTTTAAGTTGAAGGACTTAAAAGAAAAAGGTTAAGGTCCTCCAAGAAAGAGGGAATTCTGTTGCCAGATTGCCTTTTGACTCAAGCTGCAATAGCAACTCTTCCCTGTGGAAGAGGGAACCCACCAGCCAACCTGCCAGCCTGCCCTGTGGATTAGGGATTGCCAGTCCCCACAATTACATGAGACAACTCTGCAAAATCTCTCCTCTCCCTCCATCTCTCTCTTGCTCTCTCTCCCTCTCTCAGCCTCCCTCCCTCCGTCTATTCTGTTTCTCTCTCTCTCTCTTTCTCTCTGTATTTATATGTATGTACATACACACACACACACACACACACACACAAACACACATGTATATACACACATAATGTTAGTTCTGTTTCTCTGGATGATCCTGACTAATGCACCTTATCAACAATTGTTTTAGCATTCCAGAGATTTTGTCACTTTATTACACCAGTCTTCAAATTGCAAAAGCAAAAGTTTCATCAACCATCTTAGACACTAAATTCTCAGCCTTTCTTGGATAAAGGAGAATACAGTCCATGTGTTTCTGATTTATCTACTGTTATCCATAAAATTTATGTCCAAGATGGTTTAAAACTCCTATATACAAATTTTTCTTGAAAACAAGTTAAAAGAAAAAGTAAGGTATTTTTGCCATTTCCATAAGCAGAGGTTAAAATCTGTTTTCTAACTCATATCATCCAAGATCTCCTCGTATTTCATTGTTGACAAAACTCCTTAATATTGAAAAAACTAACTGCTGGCAACACTTCCTTGCACTATAAAATACATTACTGAGTCTGAATTAGGTCAAGGGGAAAAAAATCAATTTTCAAAAGCTTTATATTTAAAAAAAAAACTTTCATTAAATGCAATTGACACGAATACCTAACTGAAAAAAATGCATATGTACAACGCTAATGGACACATATGACATGGATAAATTAAATCTGAGACCAAGCTATATACTCTTCCACAAAGAAACATTTTTTACAAGAAAAGTTTTCTATTCTTCCCTAGTCATTCAAACAATATATCGAATGCCGGCCTCAAAGTGTCAATTTAAAAGTGCCTTTTTGCAGAATGCCCTGTTCAAAGTGTCAGGCAGTGAAAGGTTACCAACTGGCATTAGACAAAAAGAATAATTTTCCAAGAGAAAAATGTTGCAATTTAGTCTTAATTCTATATTTAATGAGATTATTTAATAGCTTGCTATCTGAAGAAGTTAAAGCAAGCAAGTATCCAAAGAATTATTGGCTATTTAAGATCTTTTTTCTTTCTGTGGAATAAAAACATCTGGGAAAGAAAATATAAAGAGTGAAATATTTATTGTCTTTCTGATGGCAGATTAGAAATTTCTGAGTAAGTCTTACTGCATGTGCCTGCTGTTTTATTTACTATCATTGTGTGTCATCAAAACTTCTTACAAAACCACAGCATTCTATAAATTGGGGATAAAATAGTACCAGTTCTATATGTTAGAGAAACATAAGTTTCATCTAGCTAGCCTGACCTCTCTTCTTGTATCAGTATATACTTCAGTCTCATACATCATCAAAGTTCACTCTTATGATGTTTTCTTTTTAGAGGAAAGTTTCAGGACATTATGATGTTAATTAATGTAGTTAATATTTTAATTCCCTTATGTCGAGGCTCAGGATGGCATATATCATGAAAAGACCAAGGGTGGCTGCCTCTCCTCTGACCTGTTGCAATGACTTTTGATCCCAGAGATTGTCAAAATATAATCCCTTATTAATGATAAGCCTTCTAATGATAACTCAAGAATATTTGAAAAGGGCTGGCATAATCTGTAGGAAGTGGCTACATATCTAGAATCTCATGATGACTTTTCACAAGATCAATGAAGATGACTTTTCATAAGATCAATTAAAAGCAAGACGGTAGTGTTTTGCCTCTGTTTCAGCAAAATATCCAATCGACATGCGTGGTGACTGATTTTGAACATGGGATGGTTGGCACAGAATATGTTTAGATGATGCATCATAATATATTTCTGGCCTTGGTCAGTATTTGGTGGGCTATTTGCAACTTGAGAGCTTTATAAATTTGCAAGACTTTAGAGGAAAGAAATGTAAATATGTAATGCCATTTAAAATAAGTCTTTATAGAAAGAGACAGCTCTTAGGGAATATTTTTAAAAAGACAAGTTTAGGGAATATGGGAGTAGGGGGGATAAACAGAGAGTGATCCAGGGAGAACTAGAACAGGAATACAGAAGCTCCATTCTCCTTGTTTTAGAGGAGAAAGCAGAGCTACGCTGGTCTAAAGGAGTTCACATTAACTTGGCCAAGACAGAGGTATTGAGATACAGAGTAATTCTGCAGAAACCCAGCTCCCAATTAGCTATCATTAAAGTGCGCATGACTTTGATTTGAATATTTCTCAAGCTGACTGGTCCCCAGAAGAGCAGATACTTTAATGAGACAGAGCTGCTCCTGTGATTCAGTCATATGTTTGCAAAAATATCTCACTCCAATGGATCATATCATACTTGGAATTGCTGGCACACATGTTCTTGTGACCAGGGATACTCGAAATAACAGCTGAGTGATTTAACAGGGTAATCAGAGATAAGGTTTCAGGAAAAAACAAAAAGGAAAAATTTTAAAAACCAAAGGTCTACTCCCTTCCACCAATGAGAGATGGTAACATTGATTTTAATTAACTATGGAATATAGTATTCAGATGAATAACAGAATTCAAGCATATGGAATTAAACTTTTTTGCAATTTTATATATTATTAATCAGTTTTTTTATGATTCAGATTACTATTCAATCCACTCTAACCAGTTTAAACCAAAATTGGTTTATTACAGGACATTTCAATTTATAAATTATACACACAGAAACAAAGAAGCCAGAAGAATGCCTAACTACATGCTGTTTCAGCAAAAATCCTACTGCTGCTGCTTGCTAGTCAACATCCACAAAGAAAGGATCTGTGCCACAGCTGGAAACAAAAGGAAAATAAAATGCCTCCATGACTAGGTTTGTGAAAGGCCCTTCCTTTTCCAGTTTCTGTATGGAAGCACAGGCTGGGAAATTCCTGGTCACATGCAGAGTGCTAGCTGCAAGGGAGTCTGGAATTTGTAGTCTTTAACATTCAAGACTGTGAGCTAACCCAGAGTATTGGCCACTGATACTCATAAAGATAAGAAAGATGGAATAGTCGTTGAATGCTGGAGGGAGATTAGGGGATTTTTTATACATATTTTATATGTATTTTTTATATATATTTTCAGTTGTCCAGCTAATTTCTTTCTACTTAGAAGAGGTACTAGGGAAAATTATACTTTCAATGTTTTCTTTTGAGAGTCAGAAATATTTCTTTTGTAGAACACACAGATTAACTGTGTTACTACCAGTCCAGCAAACTCCTGGGGTTGAGCAATCCTCCTGCCTCAGCCACTGAAGTAGCTGGGACCACAGGCATGCACCGCCATGCCCTTTTAGATTTGTGTATGAAAAATCTTATGGTAGAATAATCAGCTGAATTGTTCACACTTCCCTGATGATTACAACTACTTACCATCCAAACATTTTGTTCCTTGCACATATCAACCATTTGCTGTGCCATTTACCTAGCACTAAGACCACCATAACCTCACTTTCCAACCTCATCCTTTTATTATCATTGACAGCAATTCTTGTTTACACTGAAATGTTGCTTCTGGAACTGATGAAATGCAGTGACTTGTATTGACTTGCATAAAAAGAAAAACTGTAGTTATAGAACTGAGGAGTGGAACATGATAGCTGTTTTTTTTTTTTCCCCAGAATTGTAATTATCTTGAGCCTTAGGCCTCTCACATATTTTCCCATCTCATTTGTGTACACAACTCTGTCATGCTTCAGTGTTTGTGAAGAAAGTCTGTGAAAATTACAGGCACAAGTGTACAGAAACTTCCTCTCACCCCTCCCTTAAATGGTAGAAACCAAAAAAGAAAAAAATAAAGAAAGGCAGGTTTATCCTTCTTAATCACATAGCTAAAAAGCCAAAAAAAAAAAAAAAAAAAAAAATTCTCACTTAAAACATTTAACCAGCACAAGGTTTAAGGGGGCAGACCAGCTTCTAAATAGAATCTATTCTTGAATTTATTCCACAAACGATTTTGTTTACCAGGGATTTCCTTCTGGTAGTTGGAAAAATGGAGAAGGGACATATTTCTGTATTAACTAATTATTTTTATCTTTTGAGAAATCTCACAGAATGTTATGTTTCACAGTATATTGAAACGTAAAACAGTTTCCTTATACCAAGAAGTGTAGCTGTCGTTGGCTAGCACCTCATCAGTGAATTTCACAGGCAGATGTTCTACTTCCTATCTGCACACTAAAACCTGGTACTTTTAGGACTGAAGATCTTCGTACTGTCATGTTAAGCTATGACAGGCCCTGAGCCATCCAACTGATAAGAAGACTCAGACAACTTTATTTACTTCTGAATATACTGGAAGGGTCGGGGGTGGGAGAGACCATGAAATCTTTAATTTGAGCCAGCTGTGAAGCTTCCAGAGAATCCCTCTGCAGCCAGTGCTGGGCTAAGATTAAACCAGGCAAAATGCCTAAGAGATACTGAATAGGTTTGATACAAATTACATTGTCCTGCTGGTTTGAAAGTGCACATTACTGGAGTCATTAACCATAATCATCCTCTATTACAAGCACTATAAGCATGCATACAGCAGCCCAGTCAATGCAGCCATTGTTTGCCTGCAAGGCCCGTAATCTGCAAAGACGTTGCCTCCCCTCACTGGACAGGAAACCACCTCCTCTCTGCCCCTTGCCTCTCTCCAGTCTTTGTAGTACCAGTTTCTTAAGCTTTACATTCAAAGCCATGAAATTTGTTAAAGTATTTTTTCTCTGACAATTCAATACTGTTAAAGATACTACTTTCTCTTGTTCCACGGTAAGGCGTATGCATTAATTATAACAAATTTCAGATTAGTTCTAGTTTGTTCTATCAGGTGGCCATTTTTTAAAAAATTAATATTTGATTATTTTGCAATCGAATCATAAAACTTTTTTTATCATGAAGCGATAATAAAAGAGGGAAACAAACAGAAGACACGTGGTTTACAACTATCATAGCGTAACCTTTTTTTTTTTTTTTTTTGAGACAAGTCTCACTCTGTTGCCCTGGCTAGAGTGAGCGCCGTGGCGTTAGCCTAGCTCACAGCAACCTCAAACTCCTGGGCTCAAGGGATCCTACTGCCTCAGCCTCCCGAGTAGCTGGGACTACAGGCATGCACTAAATTTTTATATATATATATATATTTTTAGTTGTCCAGCTAATTTCTTTCTATTTTTTTAGTAGAGACGGGGGTCTCGCCCTTGATCAGGCTGGTCTCAAACTCCTGAGCTCAAACGATCCGCCCACCTCGGCCTCCCAGAGTGCTAGGATTACAGGCGTGAGCCACAGCGCCCGGCTGTAACCTTTTATTATCAGAACTGATATGCTTTCAGTTAAGGCTGAACTGAGTTTGTGAATATATAATTTACATAAAATGCATGTATTATATATAGTTTATATATATGTAACATAATTACATGTTATATGATATGTAACATAATTATGATATATAATACATACATTATATAATATATAAAACACATGTCTTTTATTGTGAGACAATTTCAGACTAGTACAGTAACATGTACAAAGTAGTACAAATATAGCACAAAGAATTCTCATTTCTTCCCCTCTGCATTCCCTGAATGTTAACTTTTTTTAAAAATATGCTTTCTCATCCTCTTCAATCTCTGTCTTTACTATCATCTATGTCTATCTTTCAACAGTGTCTATGGTTTGAATGCTTGTTCCCTTCGAAACTCATGTTGAAATTTGATTGCCATTGTTAACAGTATTAAGAGGTGGGACCTTTAAGAGGTGATTAGGCCCCGAGAGCTCCACCTCATGGGTGGGTTTAATGCTTTAATCAAAAGGCCTTAGGGAGTGGTTCTCCCTTTTGACTCGTTCACTCTTCTGCCATGTGAGGACACAGAATTCCTCCCCTCCAGATGACGCAGTGTTCAAAGCACCATCTTGGAAGCAGTGACTGGATCCTCACCAGACATCAAACCTGCCAGCACCTCGATCTTGAACTTCGCAGCCTCCAGAAGTATCAGAGATAAATTTCTACTGTTTATAAATTGCTCAGTCTGTGGTATTCTGTTAGAGAAGCACAAAACAAACAGACTAAGACATAGTATGTTTTCTATTTTTTGCATTTTTGAAAGTAAGTTGCAGTTTTAACGTCTAACTACCCCTTTTCAACACTTCAGTGTATTTATACATTCCGTATATCTCTAAAAATAGGACATTCCCTTACATAGCAGGGATACAATTATCAAAAGCAGGAAAATAACACTGAGCAAGCAGCATTATCTAATCTAAATACTTTATTCAGATTTTGGCAATTGTGCCACTAATGTCCTTTCTCATTCCAGGATCTGATACTGGATGGCGCATTATCTTTAGTTTTCATTTCTGTCAGACTTAATGTTACATTGCATTATTGAAGATTTCAGGCCAATTACCTTGTAGAATGTCTCTCATTTCAAGTTTGACTAATGGTTCCTAGCTATTGGATTCAGGTCACACAATTTTTGCAGGAATACAGCAGATGTGATAATGTGCCCTTCTCAGTATATCCTATTAAGAGGTACCTGGTATTGATTTATCTCATCACTGATGATGTACACTTTGTATCTGTGATTAAGATTGTGTCTGCCAGCTTTCTCCACCATAAATTTACTTTTTTTCCCTTATAATTAATAAGCATCTTATGAAGAGATACTATCAAGGCTATGTACATATTCTGTTTCTTATCATACTTATGTCCACTAATTTTAGTACCTTTTGAACTTGCCTGAAAATACTATTATTATAACAGCAACAAATGGCAATTTTTATAATTCCATGATTTTTTCTACATCTATTAGAATTCTACTGTAAGAGGTCTCCATTTCCCCCATTTATTCATTTATTAATTTATATCAGTTTGAGTTTTTGATTTCCATTTATTCTATGTGTTATATTCTACTACTATCATTGTATGTTTCATTGGTTAAATTGTCCAAAAGTTGGCCAGTGAGAGAGACCTCAAGCAAGCTCTTGTGCTCTTTTGACACATCCTCATCAATTTTGAGCTTGTTTTTACTTTCTAACACCATAAAATGTTCCAAGCGCATCGTGTAGTTTCTGGGTTTTAGTCCTGGAATCAGTCGTATCTGCAAGGAGTCCTGCATCCCTTTTATTAGAGAATGGTATTTAGAAAGAAAAATCTGAGTGTGAGGTTTCCTCTCTGGCACTGGGATGTCATTGCTTTATGAACTCTCAGAACCAGGAAATGTATTCACATACATTGTGTGTGTGTAGACAACTATATCTAACGTTGTATCTGTCTATTAAAATTATGGATTTATACCGATATCTCAATTACAATATAACTTCATAGTGTTCATATTAGTGTTCACCCTTTCGATATTTATAATTCCTTTCTATGACGATAGGACAGTGGCTCTTATTTATCTACAACTTTATTTATTTCCTCAAGTAGCTTCAGAATTGCTCACCCTTTGTGTGTCTTCTTGTTTTTCTTTCTGAAGTTCTACCAACTCTTTTGAAAATTTTCTGTTTTAAATTTTAAAATTCAGATTCAATCTTTTTTATACACTTACTGCTGGCTTCCATATAATTAATTCATTTTGGAGTTTTGTGTTGCTATTTTCTTCTACACCCCCCTACACCCAGGGGAAATTTTCACCAGCTAAGGTGTTTCAATTTTCACTCTACGTTTTTGTTTCATAACTTTTTATAGACTTACTTACTTTCCTTTTACACATTTTATAGATTTAGGGTTATTTACTGAATTTCTAGTTCAATGGTATTCTGTCAGTGCGAAAAGGGCCAATTTCTTTCATGGATGTGAGTGTGAGTGTGTGTGTGTGTGTGTGTGTGTGTGTGTGTGTGTGTGAAGAGGATGGGGTCTCTGTTGTGTGGCAGGACCCTAAGTTTCCCCCTTTCCCTTTATTTCTCTTCACCCCAGCTGCTACTGGACACCTCTTGCTTATTTTTTCTTCTGTCTTCTTATCTTTAAAGGAAGTAAGTATAGTACAGGGAAAACAAAACCTAGTGGCAGGAATATCAGGCATCAAACATAATAAAATTATTTACTATTAGACTTTTGCTACCTAGTCACTTTAATGGCTTTTGTTTTGGACTCCGACAGTAAGTTTCACTGGATTTCCTGCCCCATTTAAATCGTTCCAGTGAGCAAGGTGAAGACTATGTAGAAAATTCATTCAAACCCAAGTGGGTCTGCTTTGTATGTACAGTTGGTGCTCACATTTCTTGCCACTTCTTTTTCAGCCAAATGAAACTAGCTCAGCATTATATAAAATTATTTTGAGCCTTTTAAATAACCCCTTTCAATCAATGAGAGAAATATTGATAGGGTTTTGTTTTTTTTTTTTTTTGCCAAAACTAAACAGTGTTGAACTTTAGTTAGTGATTGTTTCAAAGAAAGCTTTTTTTTACATTCCTTTAAATATCACTATAAACTTACAATTTGAATTATGCATTACTTATGAAATATTATATTATTCCAGGGTTAAGTTAGTAATGAGGCTATTGACATGAATTTTATCTAGAGCTTCATGAGTGTGTTTTTTATGTTGTTTGGTAATTTTTAAGTCTCGTGTTTTTCTTTTGAGTAAGAGCAATTGTATTTAAAATCATTCCCCTCAAATATGAGACAAAGAATCTATTTTTGAGATTTCAAACTTTATAAGTTTGTCATTTAATGTGTTTGAACAAGAGTAGAAATAAGTACACATGAAGCATCCTGTAATTCAAGAACAATAGTCAGATAGATAGAAATAATAGAAAAGAAAACAAAATAATTACTCAATACCTAGGTTATATAATTTACCTGTCTTGTTTTTAATATTTAGAATAATTTTTCTAAGCTACTAGTGAGACAGCTAATTCCATATAATACGGAAGAAACTTCTTTCAGGAAAATTAAAACAAGAAATCTGAGCATATTTTATTTCTGAAATGTCAAGCAATAACCTTTAGCAATATTTATCATACTCTGCAGTATGTAGAATATTTTTTACTACCTTTTCAACTATATAATACCTAGAATGACTTGTTCCAAGTGATTGTAATAATAACAGCTCCATTTACATAGTGTTTACCGTGGGTCAGGCTCTGTCCTAACTGCTTTAAATAAACAAACTCATTATTATTCTTATGACACTCTGTGAATGAGGTTTTAATATCATATCACATTTAAATATGAAGAAACTGAAACAAAGAGACTTTAGGTAACTTGTCTAACATTACCCGACTAGTAAATTAAAGACCAAGTCACAAAATAAACAACAAATGTGCTATTTATAATGTGCAGTGAATGATTTAGTTACTGAGAGATATTTGGGTTTTAGCTTCAGAATTTAGGCCGCTTGAATGGCAACATTTAAAGCTATGAGATGTAATTGGAGTATTTAGTATATTCACATTTTACATATGCAGAGAAAACTTAATAGCTTTAACTAGCTATTAAAACTCATAAGAATCCATAACAAAAACAATACTGTAAAACCAAAAATATTACTTCATTGTTGAACCTTTATAAATTTTACATTTTAGCTTTCAGGGTCTGATTTTTAAGTACAGGGCAGGCCACATGCAGATAAGTGAACTATATGCTGCAATCCATTAAAGTACAAACTCCTTTCCAGACATTTGACCTTCTTAACATTACCTGGAACATTCTTCAGGATAGATCATATGGTAGGCTACAAAACAAGTCTCAACAGATTTTTAAAAATTAAAATTACATCAAGTATCTTTTCCAACTACAATGCAATAAAACTAGAAATAAGTAACAAGAAGAACTTAGGAAACTATAAAAATACACGGCAATTAAACAACATGCTCTTAAAAAGCCAATGAGTCAATGAAAGAATTGAGAAGAATATTTAAAAATTTCATCAGATAAATGATAATGGAACATGACACACTAAAACCTATCAGATATGGCAAAATCAGCACCAAGAGAAAATTTTATAGCAATTAATGCTTACATCAAAAAAGAGAAAGATCTCAAATAAAAAACTAAATGTTGCAACTCAAGGAACTAGAAAAATAAGAACAAAGCAACCCCAAAATAAGAAGAAGGAAAGATATAATAAAGATCAGAATTAAAAATTAGAAACTAAAAACACAATACCAAAGATCAACAAATTGAAGAGTTGGTTTTTTGAAAAGATAAACAAAATTGAAAACCTTAGGTAGACTTACTGAGAAAAGAAAGAGAGAAAACTCAAATAAAATCAGAGGTACCAAAAGAGTCATCAAAACTGGCACCACAGAGATAAAAAGGATTATTAGCAATTATGAACAATTATATGACAAGAAATTGGAAAACCTAGAAGAAATGTATAAATTACTTAACTTATATAACTTGCCAATATAGAATTATGATAAAATAGAAAATCTGAACAGACCAATAACAAGTAATGATATTAAATTAGTAATAAAAAAACTCCCATAAAAGAAAAGTCCAGGACCAGATGATTTGACTGTTGAATTCTACCAAACATTTAAAGAAGAACTAATACTGAATATTTTCAAATTATTCCAAAATTTAAAGAAGAGGGAATTCTTCCAAACTCATTGTAAGAGATCAGCAAAACCCTACTACCCAAACCAGAAAATTATACCCCCCCCCCCAAAATAAAAGTACAGGCCAGTATTCATGATAAACATAAATCCTTAACAAAATACTAGCAAGCTGAATTTTACTGGCACATCAAAAAGATTGTTCACCATAATCAAGTGGAATTTATCCCAGGGTTGCAAGGATAGTTCAACATATGAAAATCAACAAAAGTGATACATCACATCAAGAGAATTAAGGACAAAAACCATATGGTCTTCTCAAAAAATGCAGAAAAAACACTTAAGGAAAGTTAACATTCCTTTACGATAAAAACTCTCAAAAAATTAGGTATAGAAGGAAGATTCCTGAAAATAATAATGGCCACATATAACAAACTCATAGCTAACAGCGTACCGAATGTGGGAAAGCTGAAAGCTTTCCTCATAAGATCTAGAATAAGACAAAGATACCCATCGTCACTACTTTTAGTTAAGATAGTACTGGAAGTCCTAGCTATAGCAATCAGGCAAGAGAAAGAAATAAAGGGCATTCAAATTGGAAAGAAAGAAGTCAAATCATCCGTGATCATACATGTAGATGATATGATCTTACATAGGGAAAACCACAAAGATTTCACCAAAAAACTATTAGAATTAATAAACAAATTGAGTAAAGTTGCAGGATACAAAATCAACATATAAAATTAGTCGTGTTTCTATATGTCAATAGTGAATTACCTGAAGAAAAATCAAGAGGCAATTCCTTTTAAAATAGCAAATAAATAAATAAATAAAATGCCTAGGAATAAATTTAACCAAGGAGATGAAAGTTCTCTATAATGTAAACTATAAAACTTCGATGAAAGAAACTTACAAAGAAATTTAAAAAAAAAGGAAGATATCCTATGTTCCCATGTTTATGGACTGGAAGAACTAATAGTGTTAAAATGTCCATGCTACCCAAAGTGATATACAGATTCAATGAAATGCCTACCAAAATATGACATTCTTCACAGAAAAAAATTCTAAAATTTGTATGGAACCACAAAAGGTTAAGAATAGGCAAAGCAATCTTGAGCAGAAAGACCAAACTAGTGGCATTACACTCCCTGACTTCAAAATATACTACAAAGCTATAGTAACCAAAACAGCACGGTACTGGGCGTAAACACAGACACATATGCCAATGGACCAGAATAGAAAGCCCAGAAAAAAACACATTATAGCCAACTGATTTTGGACAAAGGTACCAAATATACAGAATAGGGAAAGAATAACCTCTTCAATAAATGGTGCTGGGAAAACTGGATATTCACATGGGGAAGAATGAAATTAGGCCCTTATTTTTCCCTATATACAAAAATCAAAATGGATTAAAGACTTAAACATAAGACACAAAACTATGAAACTACTGGAAGAAAACAGAACTACATATATACCCAAAGGAAATGAAATCATTATGTTGAAGAAATATCTGCACTCATCTGTTTATTGTTATAGCACTATTCACAAGAGTTAAGATATGGAATTAATGTAAATGGCCAGCAGTAGATGAAGACAATGTGGTACATATACACAAGGGAATACAACTGAGTCATAAAAACAAAGGAAATTGTGTCATTTGCAGCAACATAAATGAACCTAGAGGACATTATGTTAAGTGAAATAAGCCAGACACAGAAAAACAAATACCACATAATTTTACTCACATGTAGAATCAAGAAGTTGTTCTCATAGAAGTAGAGAATAGAATAGTGGTTACCAATGGATGGGGAGACTGTGGGATAGAAAAGAATCATAAGAGATTGGTCAATGGGAACAAAGCTATAGTTAGATAGGAGGAATAAGTTCTGGTGTTCTATTGTGCAGCGGGTGACTATAGTTAATGATGTATTAGTATATTTCAAAATAGCTAGAGGAGAGGTTTCTGAATGTTCTTCTCACAAAGAATTGATAAGTGTTTAAAGTGATAGATATGCTAATGTCTCTGATTTGATCATTACACAATTTATGCATGTCTTGAAACATCACATTGTACTCCATAAATATGTATAATAATTATGTGTCAATCACAAATTAAAAAAAAAACTGTGTGATACCCTATAATCATACCAAAGTAACACTACTAGAGTTACAACAGCAATAAAATAAGTTTAATTGGATGTTTGTAAAATTACTCAAATATCATGCAGTGATTCTGTTTTAAGTCAGAGCCCTGGGAGCTTGGTATGGGGAACTTTAAGTGAAGATCTCTTAGCATTAGTGGTTGCATCAAGCTGCCAGAGAAGCAAAGGAACATTGTAAACAAATCTTCCTACCTCAGAGCTTAGACAAAAAGCTAATAATGTCTAATTGGAGAAAATTAAAAAGAATGTATGGGCAAATTAAAAAAGAACACATATAATTAGGACCAGTCATAAGGAGTTTTATACACATTGGTATGCTGCCTTATAGAGCTATTTTACTTCTTTTCAACATCTGTTTTGTACTGTGTGGAAAAAAATGGTAAGAGTTTTTGGAGCTTGTAATGTTTACAAAAATGTGGACCATAGGTTTCTTTCATCAAATTGTTTTTTGTTTTGTTTTGTTTTGTTTTATTTTGTTTTTTGAGACAGTCCCACTCTGTGGCCCAGACTAGAGTGCCTTAGCATCAGCCTAGCTCACAGCAACCTCAAACTCCTAGGCTGAAATGATCCTCCTGCCTCAGCCTCCTGAATAGCTGGGACTACAGGCATGTGCCAACACATCCAACTAATTTTTTGTGTTTTTAGTAGAGATGGGGGTCTCACTTTTGCTCAGGCTGGTCTCGAACTCCAGAGCTCAAGCGATCTTCCTGCCTTGGCCTCCAAGAGTGCTAGGATTACAGACGTGAGCCACCATGCCAGGCCCGTTTTTGAGTACTTATTAAAAATACAACTTTTTAAGGCCCAGTCCAACCCAACTATATAGGAATTTCAGATGACTGAGTCTAGAGAGGTGCTAATTGACATTACAGGTGAATTTTTATGCACCTGAGATTTAGAAACTGTTGGAATAGAGACTATTATGACCCAGGAAACATAAAAAATAACATTGTCCCTAACGTTAGTTTAGGCTCAGTTGGAAGGTTGAGCAAAATTATAGTGGTCGAATATGCATGCTAAAAGAAATAGGTGCTGTACAATCACCATTTTTAGCCTTACTTTTCAGGATGCACCACCTTAGCATAGTGTTTTCTCCCTAGACAATATTAGCATACTCAAATCATAAAAATAATATAAATGAAGGAAGAGGAGAAAAGAGGAGGAGGCATATTGGAGAAAGGGGATATGTGTATATATATTATATGTGTGTGTGTGTGTATAGTTTAAACTGCTGGAATTGCAAAAGTAAATTAATGAAATGATACAAATATCACAATAGTACAGAAAAATGCAATGCACCTTTTTTTCAGGCTAGTAGCCTGGAGAAGGAAAAATGAGAGATTATGTGAATTATATTAATATGACATATTCACTTATACTCCTCCACATATATGATGACAAAGGTAAATGTTTCTGAATTCAGTTTTCTTGCCCCCATTAACTCTGATATGAACATCCAAATCCCAGTATCTACTACCACCCCATTTTTCATCTTAAAAGTAAACTACAGAAATGATATAGGACTCACCACATCTCTTTGCTGAAAGGAAGCACTAGCAAGAATCAAAAATTTCAAATAGCACCAAATTTGGTAATCTTGAAAGCCATTTCATTTACATCCTGTGGGACCTGTCTTCCTCCTTACTGCAATCAGTGACCATTCTCACACCATCATCATTTCTTTCATTGCAGTGTATCCTTTGACTTCCTTGCGTCTTATAACTCAAGGTTAATCATAAGTGTGTATCCAAATTCAAAGCCGTTCATGTATACATACCCGAGAGAGTAAACCACAGACTACACACTGAGGGAAGTTGGGGGAGAAATACAAAATATTCATTCTAAGCCAAATAAGTCAAGCGCCTCATTAATATCCTGTAAAGAAACAAATACCACAATACTTTTTCATGACTTGTTCAGTGTTTTTGTGGTGAAAGTTTTTTTTTTTTTTAATAATGGCTTGTATTGATATAACGTTTGACAGTTTTGAAAATACCTTTACATAGATTTATTTATTTGATCTAAAATAGAACCAAGTGAGGCAAGCAAGGCATGCATTATCACCATTTCACAAATAAGGGAAATGAATAGAATGCTTTTCATAGTTTACACAACTAATAGGAATAATTTTTATTTTAAATCAGATTCCAAGTCCAGAAAATTTCCTTGAAATTTATATGTTAAGTGCTGACTTTAGGACAAAAATAGAGGTAGTAGAAAAGAGTATGACCATAGTTAAGAAAAAATGAAATTTGGCAAACATATTCTACTCATTTTTCTGATATCATATTACATCAACTGGATTAACTGTTCATTGACTTTGAAAAGCAGTATTTTTCCATGGTATGCCAATCCCGAGTTCAAGATGAGAATCAGTGGATGATATAAATATTTTTACCTCTGCCATGTCTTTTTGAAACAGAAAATACAGTGAGCAGATTTTTTTCCCCTACAGCATACATTATTGGATATGTAAAACCAAAACAATAAGAGATGCTATACTAAGAGGTCAATATTTGGAAGCTCAAAAGGTAAGATGAAGAGTTTCTAGGTTTATATGTACCATCACCAAAAGAACAATGTAGGATATTGTATGTATAAGAACTCATCATTATGTAGACTTTAAGGACTAATTAGGATAAAACTAGAGCAATTGTTCTAAATGATAGATATTTTTATGTAACTAAATGGTGTTTAGTTAATGACACTGTTGAAAAGAAATGACTTAGAGTGTAATTCGAGTACAGAAGGTGGTTAAGATTCACAAAGCATTTTTTACATATAAATCATTCTTTATACTGCTACCTCATGTCTAAAAGAGAAGGCAGAATCAAATCATATGAAAACTGTAGAAAACTAGATCAAGAAATCTTTTTTTGGAATGGCATGTATTCAGCAATATGACTGGAATTTACAAACTCAGCAAACTGCTAAGCTTTTTGCTTTTTTTTTTCGGTTTGTTTGATTTAGTATGAGAGCATCATTTTATTGATGGAAAATTGCACCACCGAAATATTTTATACTACAGTCTATTTCAGGATCCCTGGAGGTTTAAGTAACTTAAAGTCATTCTTTGGAGAATGGCAATTGACCTCTGAATAGGTCTTACTTTACAGTGTTATTTACTTCCAAAAGAAATCAGAGGACTGGAAAGATTTGAAAAGTCAATCAATATGTTAGAAAAATAAAGCAATGATTTGTCCAACAGTTTACCACTAGTAGTCACTATCAAAAACAGCATATGACAGGTTAAATTTCAACTGAAATACAATTTAAATAGAGGATTCTTGGCTTACATAAAAGTTAACATGAATCATACATAACTACATTGAAATAATACAGAGATCCATGGGGTTAGTGCACACTATGGAAATAGAATTATTGTGCAAAACATGTAAACAGTTTCAATGAGTGAATATAATATTGTATCTCTGAGAATTTCACGAGGCCCACTTACAAATCCAAGTAATCCATTTCTTATCATTTGTGACATTTATGATATGATTTTTGGATGCAGAGTAAGGGGAGCTGAATTGGTATCTGGCAAGTGACATTTTAAAGCAGTAAATTAAATTACGAAGAAGCTAAATGTTGCACCACAGAACCAAAGGGTTTGGCAGGAGCAGAAGCTCCAAAGTCATTTTCAGTATATTCTCTGAAGGATCATTTCAGGGTTTATGCTGAAAACCCCACATTTCAGTGGTAATTAACAGAAGTTGATCCAGATGACTGTCTGTGGAATAGACTTCATAAACTTACAGAATGTGAATTAACTGTCCATCATGGAGAAAAAAAGACTCGTAGAAGCAGCTTCATCACAACTACAAGAGAAACAGAACTGTGTGTTTTACACTGATCAGCTGCAAAGCAATTTCACTTCAGCAAATGTCAAGTTGAATACACTAACAATAAATGCTAATGCAGAATGTTTGCAATGAACATTTTGTTCCACAAATTCAAAGGAAAATTTTAGCCAACTTGTATCTTATCTCTGTATTATCCACCAGAAAGTAAAGTTTCATTGTCGTCAACAAGTACTCTATAATTTAGGTGATGTGTACAGTTCTATGTTTTCTAAATTAATTAAAGAAAAGTCAGACTTTAGGTCTGTTGGTACTTGACCATACCAGAAAAGGACATGAACAAATATTCAAAGTTACATTTAGGTTTACATAAGCAATAGAAATATTTTTCCAAATGTGTTGAATAAAAATGTATGCTCTAAGGGAAATTTCTGTCCATGATGCCCAGGTAGATTTTCATGATGTTTCATAAACCCCTACTTCTTAAATTCACATTAATAAAATATTTAGTAAGTTTAGTTTGTTTACTTAGCATCTTTTTTAAGACTATAAATTATATGATTCTGCTACTAATTAGCTGTCCAATCTTGAGCAAGTCAACTGAATTTCTTTATGTCTTGGTTTTCTCAGTTACAAAAGAAATGTACTGTCTTAGATGATTTCCAAGGACACTTGCAGCTTTCATGTGCTATAAACTTTTGATTATTCCAAATATCATAAAGACTTCTTAATAACACTACAAAATCATACTTTCAAACTTATTAAATTTCAGAATTTGGAAAGTTACAGATTTTGTGATTCGTACCACCATGATACGACAAATCTCAAATGCTGTGATAGTCATAATATCACATATAGTCTGATACTATGAGTATTTTATAGAACCAAGTTTAATATTTGATGATCCAGGAGAGGATTTATGAGTTCTGGAAGCAGACAGAAGATAGGCAGACTTGCATTCATTCTTCCTCACCCTAACCTTTCTCCTGGAGCTCCATTCTTGTTGCTGTTGCCACCACGCTCCTATGCCTCTAAATAAAAAAAACTCACTTGGCCTACTTTTCTCTGTACTCGTCCTGTCTTACATATATATCACTCAGCAAATCCTGTCAATTAGACCTCCAACGTGGCACAAATGTATTTGATGTTCTCTTACAACTGCATTTGTAAGTTTGTCATCTTTCACTGAACTATCACAGTAGAGGAACCTCAATTGCCTACCAATCAATTACTAGCCACTACTTTCCTCGAACCTTACACCAAAGCTGGTGACGCAAATTATCAAATATAATAAATCTAGTCTAATTATGTATTAATTTATTTGGTTATTGCAAAGTATATATATGTGCATGTGTGTGTGGCTATGTATATGTATACAGTGCAATAAATATATTCCTAATTATTTAAAATGGGCATGGACCCTGGAGTTCACCATAGGCTTCACCCTCCCCTTATATTATTCCAAACTGCTTTACATTTAATAAATGACAAAGAAAAATGAATGTTTCCATCCAGCTACTTTAAGCTCTCCAGATTCATAAATGAATGTAATCGCACAGGCTACTTCTGCTATTTTAATGCACTTGCCCAATTAGTCCACCCCTAAATCTCCCACTTGCTTTTTCAAAACTCAGCTAAGCCATCACATCCGAAGAAACCCTCCCTTGAAATTTCTCTATCTTGGGGCTTTGCCAATATGTTAGCACTTAAGAGTTGTCCTTATTACATGTATGTGCTTAACCTATTTTTCAACAAACTGTATTTTAAACATTCACATTTAAAAAACCTGTCTATATCAACAAAACATAAGCAAATTAAACATAAAGGACTGCATTCTTTTCATTTCTTAATTCTATCCATAAACTTACACCTGGCACATGGTAAATGCACAGTGAAAGAATAGAATCAATGCATCTCTTTTGTGAAACCAGAGTTTCACAAATAAATTTTACCCTGAAACATCTTAAGATGTAAAATGTATTTATAAAATATTAGTGGAAAATATAACATGCACTTAGATTAAAAAATAAGGAAAAGATTAATTATGAAGAGAAATGTTCAAAATTTGATGTATGTTTGATTTGCAAATATTTAATTGATACAATAATATATATTTACATAATGTATATCTAACAAAATTAACATTTTGAAATTACACAAAATAATAAGTAGTGATTACTGAATGGCATTTTACTTTTCTGTTCACAATCCTTCATTGACTACCTTCCTTATTCAGAATAAACTCTGAAGTTCTTACAGTGTCTATAAAGCCTCCCATACTCCAAGCATCTTCGGTTTCATCTTCTATCTTTCTCTTCTCCTCACCAGCCACGCTGAATGAACTCTTTTACCTTCCTACAGTTTTCCAAGGACATTAACACCTCCTTGTCTTTGAGTTTTCTTCTCTTCTTCCTTTGCCCACAATGCTGTCACTAGATAGCCCATGTATTCCTCACATGGAATTACGCTTTTGCTCTCTCATGTGAGAGGCTTTCTCAGAATATCCTGTATAAAATGGTGTCCCCTCATACCACTGGGTTCCATTCTCCTAAGCTAGTTATTACTAGCACTTTTCATAATTTGACAAATTATGTATAAATGTGTTCCTCTGTTTGATAGTGAGTCCCTCACAGAACATGAGTTTCAGAAGGGCAAACACTGTCAGTTTCATATCCTGTCAGACACAGAGTAAGTGCTGAGACTACATATTGATTCCAATACATTAAGATTTCACATAACTTAGCGCTTCAAAGGACTCTGTTTAGAAACTGCAGCTTTAAGCCGTTTTCTTTTTTCTTTTCCTTTTTTTTACTTATTTTTTAAACTGATGCACAATAATTATACTAGTCAGCCAGTCTTATCATTTGTGACAACATGGATTATCCCGAAGGACATTATGTTAAGTGAAACAAGCCAGGCATAGAAAGACAAACACTGCGTGATCTAACTCATATGTGGAATCTAAGCTAAAACAAATAGAACAATTTCAACCTTCCCTTATTTAGTCATATTTCCACTAAACAAAAATGTCCATCTTGGCAAAATAGTTATACTTAATCCGTATGCAACAAAATTTGAAGTAAGAAAGAAATGTGAATCTATACAAATAAGCTGTAGGTAAATTTTGAAAATGTTTGAACTTTTGCTAAATCTCTTAACCATGCCCATATTTATTTGTATGAAAATGTCATGTAAATATCCCACAAAATATGAGGAGCTTCATTGTTTAACATGTAATTTAGCAATATTTTTAAAAGTACAAATACTTTATTCAAACTTAATGTCACTAATAAGCCCTACTGCAGGCAGATTCACTTTCAGTAGTTACACTGTGAAATCTTTCTAAGACTTACATGCTTTTATTAGAATGAAGCCTCTCAGCATTTAACTATTTTTGAATATTCAGTCTTCTCATCATAAATTACTATCTCAAAAGAGTTTAATTGGAATAGATTTTAACTACCAAATGTCATAGAATGGAATAACTTAGGGGCTCATTTGTACCCCAAAGTACATTTCAACTCATTATGTCCTCTATTTGATATTGCATTAAGCTACAGAAAAGGTGAATCAGACACGCCATTAAGATTGCAAAGGCTTAAAAAGCAGTACGATGCATAAAAAAGGTATTACTCAAATGTGTCAAAATGGAACCCAACCATGCCTGACTTAGTAAGTCCATTATAAGCTGTATTGATTAAGGAAGCTTGTCAATCATTAAAAGACATTTCACAGAGATATTTAATGTGTTAAGATATTTTAAGATATGAACAATTGAAATAAGCTGTCGGCATATGTTTAAATGACAATCACTCAAGTATTGTTTATTGAATAAAAGCACTGAATTAAGGGCCACTGGAAATATAAAGATGAATGAATATAATCCTTGTTGTAAAGGACCTAGAATTCAAGTTGGTATGTAGGATATGCGTGTTCGTATAAGTTTTCTATGTTGCTCCCAAGTTTCATTAGTTGTAAATATGAAGCTAGTCTCGTTAACGTGTAAGCTCCCCTTTTTGTCTTTTCCTCTTTTTTATACGTCATTTTTAAAATTTCTATATTTGAACAATAATGACAACAAAAATATAAAGCATTGGGAAGTTCTCAAAAACCTATATGTGTAGGTAACACCATTTATTAGTTTCTTATATAATTTTCCATGTGATTATTCTATGTAAAGCAAGCAAATATGAATGTATGCTCCTACTTTTTTAAATATGAGTTCTTATACTATATACATTGTATTTTATCTTGAAATATTCAATCAAAAATAAATCCTAAAAATATAATGCCTCACTATTCTTTTCTACAGCTGAATAGTATTTCAAAGTGTTTATTTAACCCATGGTAAGAGGATATTTAAGTGATTTTTGTTTGTTTGTTTTCCTAATTGATAAAACAAACAATGTTGCAGTGAGTACTCCTGGGTTTATAAATTGCCTCCCATGACAAGGTATATGTCTACAGTGGGTTCCCAGAAATAGGACCAAATGTAATGTTGCTGTAGACTGCTTCATTCCTCTCCAGAGAGAGTTAATATTATACTTCATTTCCACCAGCAATGCGTGGGAGCTTAAGTCCCCTTCTTTAACTGAAATTTTATGTGTTTCTTAAAAAAAAGAAACAAAACAAAACAAAACCAGAGTTACCATGGTTAAAATAAAATCCATTTATGTTATAAGTAAAATGTATTATTTCCTTTTTATATAAACATAATGGCATAAAGGTACATTTTGTCATAAAAACTAGTTTTGGTTCCCATCGCCAAAGGTAGAAGGAAGCTTTCTTTTCAATGGAAGGCAGAGGCTCATCATTCACCCTACGGTGCTTACCTGTGTCTCTTTGCATGTTAGATTATCTCCCAGCACCTTTCCCATCCAGCTAATCATACTTATGTCCACGTCGTGATTTTTCGCAGCCACAAGAAAAACTTCTCTTTAGTTTGTAAAAATCCTTTTTCTCATCTGTGATGTTTCTGAGTTTGATCAAGATCCCACCAAATAAAAGAATGTTTTTCTGTCTAGGTGGATAAATAATCATGAACCCTACAATGTGGCCCTGCTCAAACCATTTTAGATTCATTCTTTTGTGAACCACTATCAGGCACATTATCTCATTATCAAGAGCTCTGACCCATTCTCATACCTTTATCTGACTTCATTTACGAGTGACAGGGAAGCCCAGACCCAGCAGCTGCAGAAAAGGGGAATCTCAGAGAGATAAGAAAAGCCTACCAGATAATGGGGAGTAAACTGCCCTGGTCAGAGCTACATGAGTCAGATTCATATCATACTGTTTTCCTCCACAACTTAATTTAGAAAAATCACATTTTTTTCTCTTAGGAAAAGGAAATATTTGGAAATATTTTTATTTTACTTAATCAACTGAGAGCTAGACTTCATAGTCCCTGAGACAAAAGGAAAAAGGGCATCAGATTCAACTCCCAGATGAGTCTATGCTCCTCTGAAATGTATCTTCCTTAGACCTATGTGGGTTGCACAGGGCTGGTACATCTCTTTTTGAGGAAACTGAATTCTCTTTGTCCCTTAGTTGGAAAGAATTCCCACTGAGTTCTGAACACATTAGAGCATTAGAAACATCACCTGGTGAGTCTTTAAAGAATAAGGAACCTCTACTTACTCAAAGGGTGGTCAAAGGACATGGATACAGTGTTCTATTATCTTTACAAATTTTTTAGAACCTTGAATACATCCCCCAAAACTTAGGAGGTACTATTTGCACCATTTTAAACACAATAGAAATATAGCAGAGAGAGATATAAATTAATTTCTAGAAATTGAACATCTGGTGAACAGCAACATTAGATTTGAAATCTAGTTATTTTCTGGAAGTGAAAATAGAAAGCTGTCTCATATTTTGTTATATATATATAGTTGATTCTGACGATTCATGGTAATCACGTGTTATAAAATCAATGCAAATACTGAATTAGGGAATATTGAACAATTATTCCTAGAGGAAATTCAGGACAAGGTCCCCATAAGCCTCTTGTCATAACATATTATAACAAATCAATAACTTTGTTTTATGTGTATTTCTGCTAAAAGACACCTTATTTAATATGTATTGTTGATTAAAACATTGAATTCATGGCCAACAGCACTATAACTCATGCCTGATGAATCTTATCTAGTATACATACCATGTCCCCTGACTCATGATGGGGTTACTGCCTGATTAACCCATGGTAAATTAAAAATATTGTAAGTCAGAAAGTGCATTTAATACCTCGATAAACCCATTGCAAAGTCAAAAAATCCTATATCAAACTATTGTAAATTGAGGAGCGTTTGTATTTTCTCCTTAAGGCACATCAAAGCCTTCTTGGTCTTAGGAACACTAGACAGCCTTTCAAACTGTGCTTGAGGGCCACATTAAATAGCAAAATCAGCAAGAAAAAACCCACAAAAATGCAAAAACTATGGCACTAAACAGCAACATTGGATTTGAAATCTAGTAATTCTTCCGGAAGTGAAAATAGAAAGCTGTCTATAGTTAACATCTTTCTCACAAACGAGTATGGACTAAAAGATACTAAATAAGTAGGGATTAAAAAATAAAGACAATGGGAAGATAAAAATTAAAATATCCATTTGATTATTGATAAATTCTTAACGGAGGAGATGGTTTTAGTCGATGCAAAAATGAACTCCCTAATACTGAACCTCTGACTTACCAACCCATCCAGAAAATGCAGCCTCAAGTGGCAGCCAGGTCTTGTAAAACTTATAGCATGAAGGTGCAAACCGAAGGCAAACTCTGGAGTCAAGAGAGTGAATGATGAGACAGGCACATGTTGTTATGCTGCATTAGTGTATATCTCTTCTTTCAAAAATAAACATCAGATGCAATAAGCTAATATCTCTAATTGTCAAGTAATGATTCATGTTATTTTCTAGGGTTCTAATAAGGCATAAATATTTTATATACATTATGTCACATAATTCTCAATACAATTCTCAAACATCCATATAAAAATCCCATTTAAAAATTTTTTAAGTTGACAGTGAAAAATGATAAGTATATGAGATAATACATATGTTAATTAGCTTGATTTAGCCATTCCACAATGTATGCATATTTCAAAATACGATACATATGATAAACATATACAATTTTTATTTGTCAATTTAAAAAATTAAAAAAATACAAATTGGAAAAACAAAAAAATACCATTTTACAGCTGAGTAAGCTGATGATAAGAGGAATTAAAGATTTTTGCACATATTTTACAATTAGAAATGGTAGAAGTGGGATCTTTATAAAGATCTGTAAGTCTGCAAAGTTCACAAGCAGAGCTGCTTTGCAGATAATCCATGTAAAAATCCATCTACTTGCTAAAATCAAACACAAATTTAATGAAATATGAATATGATTTCTAGGCTCATTCAGTCTTTCGATGTCCAGCTCAGTTTATTTAAATTCCTCACACTGGTAGCTCTGAGTTCACTGATATCAAACAACATGTGAATTTCCACATCATTTTCTCACTTCATTTTCTGATTGACGTTTATGTTTTAGTCTATGTCAGATAAACCAAAATTAGAAATTATGAAGTCTTAGTTCTTTAAACACATTATTAAGTATTATTTAACTTGATAGTGATATGCTATTCCCAGAAAGGTATAAGTCAAATTCATTTTCATTCAAGAAATATTAACAATTATTGAACCCTTTGTTTTAGTATACGTCAGCTTCCTGATAGTTTTACTTCTTCATTGATGGTTCTCTGAAGTACATCCTTTGGGTAATTTGGTAGACCTACACCTTTAAAATCCTTCTAATGAAATAAAGATTCTACATAGGAAGTGGATACATTTAAATCATTATCATGATATTTTCCCTTACTTTCAAAAATATCCAACTATTCTATGATAAGTGAGTGTCCTAAAATGTATGTATTTTCTAACTCTATGTATTTATAACACATATTCATACACATATATCTTGAATGTTTTCAAAAGTTATCTAAGAATTTGTCACAGATATCTCACTGAAAATAGTTCCATTTTTCTGCAAAAGGCATGCTTTAGGTTTCTCTTCTTGCTTGTCAGGTAGAAAAAACAATGAAGAACTAAATATGAGGGAAGGGAGGGTCTTGATTAGTGAACTGGCTCTAGTACTAACTACCGAGGCCTAATCATTGTTTGAGAAGTGTTAATTCCTTCCTCAAAGAACCCTTCAGTCTCCAGTATCCTGGAACAGCACTTATAGAATAAGAAAAATGACTGAATATGCAACTCTAAAATACAAGAGCTATTCTTGGGGGGTTCAGTGTGGGCCACCATCACTGGAACCTTTGGGACCTTGCCACCCAGGTAATCATGACAGCACTGGGCAAGGAGCCATCCTACACTGAGGGACAAACTTCAGTAAAGGATTTATATGGCAGCAAAGAAGAAAAGACAAAAGTAACTTATCTCCCTGTCTAGTTCTTACTCCTCGTGTTAGGAACTTGGGGGCATTATGTGGATTAAGCGAAATGACAGGGGCTGCCTTAGTCAACTTGGACTACCAAAACCAAACACCACAGACTGGTAGCTTACGTGAAGGAAGTTTGTTTTCTCACAGTTCTGAATCCAGTACTGAGAAATCCAAAATCAAGGTGCTGGACGATTCAGTTCCTGGTGAGAGCTCTCTTTCTGGTTTATAGACAGCTGCCTTTATTCTGTGTCTTTACATGGAAGAGAGAGAGAAAAAGAGAGAGAGAGAGAGAGAGAGAGAGAGAGAGAGAGAGAGAGAGAGAGAGAAAGAGAAAGCATTCTTTGGATTCTCTTATAAGGACACTAAGGCTATTAGATCAGGGCCCCATTCCTATGGCCTCATTTAACCTTAATTACCTTCATAAAGGCCCTTCAAGTATAGTAACACTTTGGTTGGGGCTTAAAAATATGAATTTTGGGGGAACACACCATTCAGTCCATAACAGGGGCCAAGGAATGGGTAAGGGGGAATGCTTGAAGAAAGAGGTATAAGATTTCCTGATCAGTTGGAGCAGTAGTGATCATAGCAGTTAATCAGAGAAATCAAAGTTATTACAGTTTTTGTTTGGCAGGATGAGAGTGCCAGTCATACTACCTACATATCTATAAAAAGAAAATAAAAACTTAAAAGATGTTAATTTTATATGCTACTGAAATTAAACTGATATGGATACAAATAAGTCCATTTGATTGTTTATAGATGTAGAAACAAAATCTTCTGAGCAGTAATCAGATGTTTTGATTTGCACCAAGCCTTTTTTTAAATCAAAGCTATAAATAGGTTCCAGCTAGCGATGGTATAGTACATTAATAAAAGATTATAGCATTCTTCTTAATAAAAAAAATTAAGATGAAGGTTTCTAAACAAGGTAAAGACCTTGCTTATTTTTAATACAGACTTTTTTCTTAATGTTTATCTTTTGAATGCTACATGAATAAAACAGACCTATGTAAATAAAGGACATAATCTTTAGAAGCCTTATGGCAATGTTCTTACTGGCTAATTAATTTACATGTAGACCTACGGCATTTTTCATTTCCTCCATATAAACTTTCCATTCCCAATTGCCATGAAGAATTTCATCAGCAATTCTATCCTTTCAATAGCATTTTTGTTTCCCTGGGATGTGGTAAAAATGTAGGAAGGCCACCTCCCAAATAAAGTGGCCACTTCCCTGGAAGCCAAGAATGAATAACACAATGTCAAAGATGAAAAAGTATAAGAAAATAAATCAAATTTTATATGAAAATCTTTAACTTCTTTAAAGTACATGAGATCCATGGATATGTAAATCTCTATAAATGTTTAAGGCATTATTTAATACTTTAATAATATTATTAAAGTGTATATTATACACAATATAATATACACTTTAATTTGTATATAATACTATGCACAAATATATAATATTTAATTTTTAAAAGTTTCCATCAGGCTTCATATATCCTAATATCATCTACATGTCTACTAAAGAGGCCCATAGAATTTGTTTTTGCAAAATGAAAGGAGACTAGTAGAAAACATAACAAATATAATGTTATTTGAAATGCTGCTAAGAGAGCTAGCCATATCAACCCTGTTTTTGCAAAAACCACCACTTACATGTATATAACCAGGGAATTTCTTCTCCAGCTCATGAACTACTCTATTGTCAGCATATCTCATAGAATTAATAAAATCTTGTCAATAGAAGCAGGAATTTCTGTATTCCACATAATTATAAAAATTTTAAATTATATTTTAAATCTTGCTCATGCTAATTTTACTAAATGGAGCAATCATGTTACAGAATTTGCCTTTCACATGCTTCAACTTAGTTAAGTCTCCATATGTGTATCCTTCTCTGGAACCATATTTATACATTTTCTGCTCGTGCCAGATATAACACTTGATAAATTTAAAGAACTCCTGTGCATTCTGAGACATGAATGCACGCAAATTTAGAATTCAAGGTAACATTTCCATTTTATCTAATTTTGGATGAATTTAAAAATATTTTCCAAGTGGTTTTGCAATTTTTATAAGCCGATCATAATACAGAAGGTATGATTCAGTTACCTTTGGTATTTTTGAGGTAAAGAACAACCAAAACAAAACAAAACAAAAATCACGCTCTTACATTCATCCATTGAAATATTTAAGACAGATCATAGTACAAATGTGTCAGCATCGATGACAGGAAATGAACTTAAGCATGAAAAAGTTGAAGGTACATTTTCCTTAGAGAACTTATATTTAAAATTTTGAATGTGTACATAATTGTGATCAAAAGCTACTCGAATGGCTCCCAGTGATGCCTGCCTCTGAGTGTTTGTACCCTTGGGTAATGTCCCATTCACTATGGGCTGGATCTAGTGACTTGCTTCTAAGGAACAGAATACAAAAGTAATATGATGCTGCTTCTGTTATTAAATTATAAAAGACTGACTTCTGTCTCTCTGGCTTGTAGTGATGAATCCAGCTGCTGTGTTTTGTTTGGGCTGTCCTACAAAAAGGCCCAAATGGCGAGGAAGTGAGAGCAGTTCCCATCAATGGCCAGCAAGGAATTAAGGTCTTCTCTAAGTCCAACAGCCTTCAAGACACCGAATCCTACCAACAACCAAAGAACCAACAACCAATGAGAAAGCCTGGAAGTGGATCCTATCTCCATAGAAGCTTGAGATGACTGCAGCAACTGAAATCTTCATTGAAGTCTTGTGGGAGACCTTGAACCCAAAGGCCCACGTAAGGCATGCTCAGATTCCTGATCCACAGAACCCATGAAATAATACACGTGTGGTGTTTCAAGCTGCCAAATTATGGATAACTCATTATGCAGCAATAAACAACTAATACAACAATTAATATAAATAATGTTTTACTTTAGGGCAATAACAATGTTCTATTCCATCAAACGGTTATATGATATTATGTTTCAATGTCTCCTATTCTATAGTTCTTTGTTACTGTATCTGCAAAATGAGAACTCTGAGAAAGAATATCCAGGTCTAAATTGTATCTTATTTACACAATATTATTACAAATCGACATCTAGTTTTGATGTCAAAATAGAAAATAGAGCTTACATTCTATCTGCATGAAAAAGTACCTATCAGTGCCATTCACTATTAAAATGCTCAGAAGATAGGAGGAAATAGATGTTGTTTGCCACAGTTGTTTGCTGCAAGGACAGCAAGCCTACAGTCTCAGTTTAGCTGCTGTTTCTTGATTAATTTGAGTTTACCAAATAGGGTGGAGAGGATTGGGGGGCTAAACTTTTGATTTGCCCAGTGAAAAATTTTCAGTTGTTTAGCATCTTTCACAGATACATATTTTAGATTTACTTATGTTTAATTTTTTTTAAGACCAATTCTTAAACTTTCTGTAGGGAAATGTTTAGAGTATCAGAATAAAAATAAATGTGTGAAATACACATTCACAGTCTTACATTTTCAAGTGTAATAAGCACATGATTAGAAGGGATACAAGTTGAAAAGCTGAAAAGGTGGGTGGGGAATGATAAGTGAGTAGCTGGTCTGTTTGATTTTTATGTTTTAAAATTCAAAAATTTAGAAGCACTAGTTCTCATATCCTTTACCACTTCTCCTGTATACATTGGCCAGGATCCCTCTGTAGAATAGTTTTATGAAAAATTAATTTTGCAACATTATTGTAGTCCATAAAGGATGACTGCAAATTCTTCGCTACTCCTTCCACGAAGAGATAAGGGAAAAATAGAGCTCCCTTTGAATCAAGGCTGGACTAATTCATTAGCTTGACAAATGAAATGTGGTGAAGCAATATTCCAGGATTTCCAAAGTAAAAAGTACTTTTAGCTTCCACCAAGACCTCCTGTAATGTATGCTCTTAGTTAAGCCAACAACCATGAAAGAAGTTCAGCTACCATGAGATCACCATGTTGGAAAGCGCACATGTAGGTCAACAATGTGGACTGAGTCTAGCTTTTTAGCTATCCCCACCAGGTACCAGACATGTGACTCTGCAGACCAGCCCTACACTAGCTACCACTGAGTGATACCGTGAGAAGCAGAAGAATGACCCAGCTGAACTCTCCCTTAATTCTTGATGAACTATATTAAAATAGTTATTGTTTTAAGCTACTTAATTTTGGGATAGTTTGTTGCACAGCAATCAGTAACTGGACATATCATCAGACTTACCTAATTTTAATCTAAGTGTTTGATGTCTAACCAAATGCTTGGTAGCCTCGAAGTGTAAAAAATGCTTTGCAATATTATCTAGAAGTGATGATTTAGGCCCCAAATTATACAGGACAAAGGTGTCATTGGAGATCCTTAGGGAAATCATAAAAAAAATAAATAATAAAACAGAATTAGTGGGAGTTCATATTAGGAACATATGGTGTGACTTTATAGAAATGCTATATTTCTGCTTGAATGTCTATGGAAAAAATATAAAAATAGATATATATGTATATATGTGTGCATATACATATACTTACATACTTATGTATGACATATAATATGTGTATTATACAAGTTCTGAGTCAAAGAAAGTCTTCATTTATTATTTTATGTAGACAACTACATTGAGTGAAATTTACCAATTTATTGCGGTGATGACCACAATAGACAAAACTGGGTAAAGAATGGTCCTGAAGGAATTGTGTCTTGAAAAGACTCATAGCTCTTTACGTAGCACATACTTTACCACAGAAATAATTACATGCCTCCTCTACCCAAAAGGAAAAAAATCTTTATTCAGGTTAATATTGAAAAAGAAAAGTGATAGCTTGATTAACAAATTCCTACTGAATTTCTTTCTCAAAAATCTCAAGTTAACAAAAGCTGCCTTGTATACCAAATAGGACCCTAAGGTAGGTGTCACCAGCTGGTAAAAACTTATTAATGATTTTCCATAATAATATATAAGCATGGTTAAAAAAAAAAAAAAGGAAAAGAAAGCCAAGGCATATATGAGATTTAATGAGAAGCATCCACCTGGCTGTTGCATCAACCATAGTTCATCTTAGAGGCAAACACACTTTTCATTTGTCAAGACTTCTTATGTTTCATTCCAAATATTCACTATCAAGTGTATACTGCTACTTCATGATTTATAGTCATTAGATACTGAAAAAATTTAGATATTTTCTGTTGATATTTTTCATTGACATTCAGCTATAAGAGATAATGATTTAGTTTTCTTATGCAATTCCATTCCCTTTCCTCTCTACTTAATTATTCTTAATTCTATTATTCAAATTCAAACTCCACACCTAACCTTGCACTCCTATCACAAATAATTTTACATTTTTAATGCAAAATACTTACAAAATCCTGATTACTCACTTTTGAAAATTCACCATATTAAATGGTTTCTGTGAAGATATGTCAGTTTTTAAATTAGAATTTTTACGTATATTCAAAATTATTTGAAACATGTAATGCCATAAATTTTTCTAAATATACTGATCCAATATTTCCATTTTAATCCCAACTATTCCCTTTCAGCCCCAGTTGTAAGATTTTCACTGAGGCTTTTGAAATTCTTTTCAGAAGAGTCATATAGGAAAAATTAATAAAAGGTAATTTACATTAAAAAAAAAATTCTTTGCTATGGCTTGTTAAGAATATGTGTCTCCTCAAGTCCCAGAGGCTGACACCTCCTGGTGTGATACTGCCTGTTTACCTATGTAAGTCAGCATGATGCCTCAGCACAGGAAATCTACAATAACATAATGTTCACTAAATGCCTTTAGAAAGGTAATTATTGAGTTAATAAAATAATAATAAGGCATGTTTTTGGTAGGAACAATATATTTGAAATGTTCTTAAATATTTATACTCCTATTATTATGGTAATTAATGAAAGATAAAAGGCTTAAAATGTCTTTGGGAAACTAAGTAATACATATTATGCACTGAAAGGTTTTTTGTTCTCTCCTGGAATTTTCTTGTTTGCTTCCCCAGAAATGCTTCAGGGAATCCTGTCTGTTAAGAGGTATTCTACTTCCTTTTTCAGTTTAGGGAAGACATTTAATTTTATTTAATTTTATTTAACTAAAGATTATGCTAGATCCATATTCTAGTGAATAATTAATAATTTCCTCTTCATCGCAAATGATAGAATCAAATATGTTTTTATTCATTTCTCACAAAATCAAGGTAAATTTCGTTACCAAATTGTCTTTCTGAACCATATAATGTCCACCTGAAGGTATTGTCTTCTTGGAGATATATGTGCTTGATTTCTCAACTGCCTGTTGTGAAATTGTTAATTTTTTCTCTTCTATTTTAGCTTTTATAGCATGACTTTTTCTTAACTGGTTTTGTTACATTACCAGTTTATATGTGCTTTATAAACAAATAATTTTTAGGCTTAAATTTAGTGTAAGAAACTTTAGTTTCTTAGAATAACACAGATTAGATATCCTGAAAAGATTCTCAATAAAAGCACCAAAATAAGCTAAATAAAATAGAATAAACATACTTGAAATGTATAACCAAGGTTAAAAGTCATTAAAGTACTTCTATTTGGAGAGAAACAAAAGATGCCAAATAAAGACAAAGAGAAAAACCTACTTTTCAATACATGGTACTAAAATTATAAAACACAGAAGATATCAAGAAGGTTGTAAACACAGCCAGAGAGAAAGGAAAGATTACCAGGAAAAATAGGAGGCTTTGGGACAGCCATTTTCAAAAGAAAATGAAATAATACCTTTCAAATTATGAGGAAAAATAAACGAAAAACTTACAATTTTATACATAGCTAAGGTGTTATTTTTTTAAAAATCAGAGTAAAGACACTTTCTGACAGATAAACTCAAATATCAGACAAATTTGAAGGATGTCTTTCAGGAGAAAGAAAATTGTACTCAGAAGGGTAAAGATGAGACAGAAGGAATAATCACCAAGAAAATTAGTAAATGTAGCTAAACATGAAAGTATGATCTAAAAATAGCAATAATAATAGATTTGAATTAAAAATAAAAGAAATCTAAAATGCTAGGTAACAAATATAAAAGTGATGGGGATAAAAATTTTAAATTCTTTGAGATTATTGAATAATTTTATTGGAGAATGCTGGTATTTATGTATTCTAAATTGTGTTTTAGTGTCTATGGAAAATGTTAGGTGTCGCATGAAAAAATTACAGGTTAAATTCATATTAGAAATGAAAATTTTCAAAACTAAATACTTAAGCAATCAACTTAAGAAATAAAAACATAGCTGTACATGGTGGCACACGCCTGCAGTCCCAGTTACTGGGAAGGCTTAGGTGGGTGTATCGCTTGAGCTCGGGAGTCTTAGGTTGTAGCGAGCTATGATCACGCTACTGAACTCTACCCTAGGCAACCAAACAAGGCCATCTCTCTAAAAATAAAATAAAATAAGGAAAAAATGAAAATAAGATAAGAGTGGAAGGTAATTAAATAGATTCCTTTTAAATAGAACAAATAAAGGTAGATTCTTTGTAAAACCAAATAAAAGAAACATGCCTCTGCCAAGACCATTATGGAAAAAAAAAAAATGCTGCTATTGAACATCATTGGGTTCAGAAAAAGGAGACATCGCCAGGTATATTAGTCAAGGTTCTCCAGAGAAACAGAATCAATAGGATACGTATAGATACATAAGAGGAGATCTTTTATAGGAGTTGGCACACAGAATACAGAGGCTTAGAAGTCCCATGATGTGCCATCTGCGAGCTGGAAAGCCAGTGGTGGACGTCGGGCAAAGTTTCAAGTCCTGAAAACCAGGCGGCTGCTCATATAAATCTCAGAATCTAAAGGCCTGAGAACTAGGAGGTCTAATGCCAAGGGGCAGGAGGAAATAGACATCCAGCTCAAGAAGACGAAGTAAAAATCTGCCCTTTCTCTGCCCTTTAGTTCTAATTGGCTCTCTGCAATTTGTATGATGCCCATCACATTGGTGACTGATGATCTTCAATCTTCTTTACTCTGTTGCCCAATTCAGATGCTAACGTCTCCTGGAAACACTCTCACACACATCCAGAAATAATGTTTTCCAGCTATTGGGGCATCCCTTAACCCAGTCAAGTTGACATATAAAATTACCCATCACCCTAGGGATATAGAGGAGAATAAAAATGATAAAAAATACAATCAATATCTTTATTTAAATGAATGTAAAACTTATGTGACTTGGAAAAATTCCAAGAAAGGATAATTTAACAAACATTAACAGAAGAATTAGATTTTAATATAACAGTAACTATTAAAATATTCCATCAAAAGTTTAAAATCTATCCTCAACAAACACACACTCTTAGGAAAAAAACAGCAAACAATAATGATTTTAATGTGTAATTGTCAAAAGTTTCAGGAAATTGATAATTACACTTTATACAACTCCAGTGAAGCCGGGCATGGTGGCTCATGCCTGTAATTCCAATTTTTTGGGAGGCTGAGGCAAGCTGAGGCAGAAGGATAGCTTAAACCCAGGAGTTTGAGATCAGCCTGGATAACATAGTGAGACCCCAACTCTACAAAAAATAGTCAGTGTTGGTTGTGGGAAGCCTGCACCGCCATTACAAGATGGCGCCCACATCCTGGGGTACGCCCCTCTCCGGTGCGGGTAAACAAGCCAGTGCGCATGCTCGTTGCTGACTCATTGCCTTGCGTAGCCCAACCTATATAAGCCTGCACCCTTCCGCTTTCGGGGTCTTCCGCATAATGTAAGTTGTAAGGAGCCTCAATAAAGCAC